>OY735215.1:11065977-11093477 GCA_963457665.1 Thysanoteuthis rhombus
TTCACATCTTTCATACTGTCTATCTATCTTGTTTTCCGTTAATTTCCTCTCCATTCCTTCACACTCTTTATCTCTATATCTCCCTTCTCTCTCTCATCTCGCCCCTTTATCTCCCTCTCTCTCTCTATCTCATTACATCTCACCATTCAACCCGTCATTACATATCTATGAATGTATCTATCTACCCCGGCCTGTTCATATCTTCCCTGCTGTCAATCTGTTTCATCTCGCTTCTTTGAAAAATCCTCCCCCCTCTTTCTCCTTCCCATTCCTTGTATCTCTTCTCCCCTTCTTACTCTATTCATTTTTTCTTCCCAGTTCAACATCCGATCATTATGCATCTATCTATGAATATATCTATCTGCCCCAGAATGTTCATGTCTCTCTCACTGTCTATCTAACTTCTCTTCTCGTTCATTTCCTCCCCTTGTGTCACCCCTTCAGTTCGTCACTCACTCTTTTTCTTCCCAGTTCATCCTCTTATCAACCCCCCCCATTGTCATTATCGGCCAGACCAATATCAATCTAACGATAATGATAATAATCTATTTTAATAAAGCTTCAAACCTTCCACTCGGCCCTGATGTCTATCCAGATTTAATAAAGCAAACAAACCCTATTGATCTGCTTATTGGCAATCGATCAGGACATCGAGACGTACAGAATCGATTTGCACATCACTGAACACACATACATATGTGCGTGTCTGTGTGTCTGTGAATTTTAGAGCATCTACTTATGTTAAACTTCTATTGATACATACGTTATCAAACATATTGGGATAGATTAATAGATAGATATGAACAAACTGAAATAGATCGATAGATATACAGATAGATGTACTTTGAGGATAATCTGATTGTGAGCCTTAGTCTCTTTATAGTGGTTCTCTATGTCTGTGTACGTTTATATGCGTTCATCTTTGTCCGTAACGTTTTAAGAAGTGAATAATCTACGGACATTTTCCATGGTTAGACAAACTCATATATTATCTAGCCAAATCATACATACATATTTGTTTATTTATACATATAAATCAACTTTACTCTGCTGTTTATTGTACTTGCAATAAGTCAACCGTACCACGTTGTTTATGAGCCTTAGTGTAAATTCAGAAGCAAAGAAAATAGATTTTACTATCGTGTTACTGAGTTTTCTCAACTTACTACAGAGTTGACTTTTTTTTCCTAACCTAACGACAATGACAAGTTCAGACTTCCGGCGAGAACTAACAAGTGGAAATTTCAAAATGATGGATAGAGAGAGAAAGGGAAGCGAGATACAGATTACATACTTACTTTATCAGTCAATGAAAGGAAGAAAGAAAGAGAAGGAAAGAAAAGTACAGTGAGAAATAGAGCCCGAGAGAAATAAAGAGAGAAAAAGAAAATGAAAAGCTATGGACGCTAGATTATATTATGGGATGTCCCTAAACATATTATTCAATCAAAATCTATAACTTTTTCTTTCTTTCTTTTTTTTTATCTTAAATATAATACTTTTTATTTTGTCCTCCACTCTTCTCAGCCATAACCGTCAATAATAGAAGCTTTAAATTTTGCACCCTACTCAATGAGTTGTGGAAACATTTTTGTTTATAAGCTGAAATAGTTGCGTTTCGAGAGAAGTTTGACCCTGAAGCAGACATTCCTATCATTATTATCATTGTTATTATCATTTCCATTTGCATTTGCATTCCAGTTGCCTAGTGGTTACCGCTTGAGACTGCGTGACAACAAATTTCCTCAAGTCTCTAGTCCTCCTCTCCACACTCTTGCGGTCAACAGCTGTGCTGTGGTTTACAATTTCCCACCAGTTGCTCGGTGGTTATCTCTGAAGACTGAGTTACAATAAGTTTCCTCAGGTCTCTAGCCCTCCTCTCATCTCATCTCTCCCTCACCTATCACAATAGTGCTGTGGTTCGTACTTCCACCACCGTTTGTGTTTTTTAACTCCTTTTACCTCTTCCTCTGTTAGGCCACTGCTAACAGCTGAGGTCGGAGATCTCATATTTCAAGCACTTTTCTCAGTATTCGTACAGTCTCCAGAGGTGCTGTGGTCTGCACAGTTATAATCCTTCCTTTAACCCTTAGTTCCTCCAATCTCGTCTCCAGTATCTTTGTTACGGTTCCGAGTGCGCCTATAATTACTGGTACTATCCTGATTTTCATAATCCACACCTTCTTCAGTTCATTTGGAAGGTCCTAGTATTTTCCCAGTTTTCCATTCTCTTTCCTATTTACACTTCGGTCTGCAGGCATGGACACGTCTATCAAATTGGCAGGTTATCCTCTCACGATCATTAAGTCCAGTCTTCCTGCTTGGATAAGGTGGTCAGTTTGGGTGTCCCAAAATAATTTGTAGTTTCCATTTTCTAGGGCAATTATTATTATTTTGTTATTGTTGTTGTTATGGATTTCAGTTTATGTGAGTCACCAACCAGAGATCTAAGCCTGGCAACTTTGTGAGTTATGACAGTCTAAGCTTTGGAGAGAGAGGAAAACCAAAGAGAGGGATGGGACAGGGCTTTTACATATACAGACAATATAACAGTTTCCCAAACATACTTCAATATCTACATCAGGTGATGTATGCTGGATGTCATACATACAATCACATTGACAAGAATCTACTGATAATGTGTGCAGTTGCAGTGAGAGCTATCTTATGTATTTCGTATAAGCTGAGTTCCTGAGGAATGCTGTCAGCAAGTACACTGGTCCCTTTTGTGAGTAATTTTTCATTATTATTATTATTATTATTATTATTATTATTATTATTATTATTATTATTATTATTATTATTATTATTATTATTATTATTATTATCATTATTATTATTTGTTTCCTTTGTTGTTTGATACAATTATTTACATAGTGTCTTACCTGAAACCTAAGATAAATGAAGGTTTTTCTCGTGAAATTATTGAGCATTTCTCCGTCTCTTTCCCTTTTTTTTCCTCTCTGTCTTTTTTTTTTTTTTTGGTCTCCCTTTTTACTTCCGTGTAATATGTTCACCTTCCACCAATTGGGTATAGATAGGTAGATAGATTATTTTAAATGAAAATAAAGGGATTTAAATAATGCAAAATTCAAGAAATGTAAAGGGACATCAGTTGGATAAAAGGTTTTACGCGGGATATTATTGGCCTGGGAGAATTTTTCAAAGTATGTGAGCAATACTCATAAGCACGATCTTTTCTATCTCAGATAAAAATGGATTTCCTAATTTTTTTCTAGGTGGGCATCCGTATTTTCTTTAATCATTCCTAGCGCTTCTACCACTGCGCGGATATTGATCTATGAAATATTCAATTATTGTATTTGGCCAATTGGCCTCTATCATGTGGTCGGTATATATGATGAAGTGTCGTTGCAAAGTGACACGTTCACCTTCTTGCATATGTGGTGGTGATCGGTCATACCATTTTTCTGCGTTGTGTAAGTAATAACCTTGACGTATCTTCCAATGGAGGTATTGCCCAACATCATCATCGTTCGGTGTTTTACCTCTTATGTTGCCATTCTGCTCTCTATTTCACCGTGACCGTTCAAATGAATTTCTTGATTGATTATCTTGGTAGTAGTAGCAACACTTTTATTACCAACATCATAACAGATAAATATATATTAGGTATATGTGAATACAACGCAAATACATATAAGTAAGTGACAATGCAAATACACACACACACACACACACATATATATATATATATATGTATACAATGCAAATACATATATCATGAAGTAGAAAGCAAGTACACACGTATATAGATATGTGTTTATGAAAATAATACAAATACTTATATACTATAAAATGCAATACATATGTATATATATACACACACAATGCAAATACGTGCACATGTATAATGCTAATACATGTGTATTAAGAAATACAATGCAAATACATATGTATATATGTATACAATGTAATTACATATACGTTATGAAATACAATGCGAATACATACGCATATACATATGTATACATGTATGTAAGCAATGCAAATACTTATATGTCATGAAATATAATGCATATATATACATATATATATATATACAATGTAAATATACATAAACATATAATGCAAATATATATATATATATATATATATATATATATATATTACAAAATACGTTGCAAATATGTATATATTACAAAATGCAATGTAAATACAAATATACACACTATATATGAATAATATCATTTTCATTACTAACATCATCTTCATTAACAACATCGTCATTATTATTTTTTACTGTAATTATTATTATTATTATTATTATTATTATTATTATTATTATTATTATTAAATGAAGTATTGTAACCTGATCTTTTTCAAATTTTGACAACTTATTCACTTCCATCTTAATTTTTTGTTGTTGTTACACCATCATCAATTTGAGTAGTCATCAAGAATAGTGACGATCTTTCTATTGGACTAACCAACCAACAACTGATACCACATAATCCAGAACTATTTGATTCATGTTAGTTGGGGAGAAGATTGTAACCCCAAATTATTTGTAATGTAACATATATGACAGTGACCATCTCTGAGATTGTTTCACCGACTAAGAACTGGTATCATATAAATCAGTACTTCCTGTTCCATCCAATTCGGAGGGGTGGGTGCAGCTAAGAAATCCCCCACCCCACCCAGAGATAATAACGATCCTTAAGATATCATAGATCAACCATTTTTGACCCTTTTGGGGCCAACTACCCTTAAGAGCTTATCTCAGATACCAGGACAAACAGGGATAAGATACTAATAGATAGAGCAGATTCCATTTAAACCTAGAATTCTGAAAGGGCCTTATGGCCCATGTTGTAAATTGCTGTCCTAGATTATTTAACATACTGATGTACGATTTATTACTACGTATCTCATATTATTTGAGGAAGTGATAAACGTTGATACATGACTTTTCTTGACCTGAGTGTACTAAGAAGGCTCCTAACAATCTCCTACGTCAGACATTAGTAATCTTTTTGATCTAGTGGGCCACAATTAAAATTATATTATTGAGTTGAAAATGCAAGATAATACCAATTCCACAATATAAATTACAAAACGGACTTTCAAGATAACTTATTGAAGATTTGTGGCTAGGTGCCATATTTGACCCCGATGTGTCCTAAATAGGGAAACTAACCAACCGCTGCTACTATGTAACCCAGCATTAGCTGTCTTCGATTACTCGAAGAGGAGATGGGCGCTGCTAAGTAACTCGACTGAGATTCATTGAAAAACCCTGACAAAAAACACCAACCAACTAATATTGTACATGCGGTGTATACCTCCTGTTCCACTTAGTATTCCACCAATGTAGACTGTTTTTGATTACATCTTCTTCCAGTTCGCGTATGTGCGAAAGAATGACTTGAGGCATTCGCTGTCTTTTGTGCCTGTCGTTTGGCGTTTATTATTCCTTTATTCCCTTTTCCCGTACTAGTTTGCAGGGAAAGGACACCTGACATATATATATATATATATATATATATATATATATATATATATATATATAATCAATGTGTGTTTCCTCTGTTATTTATATTTACATATTTATACGAATGTATGAGCACATGCACACACACATGTGTGAATGTATATAAATATATACATATATATATATATATATGTATATATATATATATGAAGAGAGAGACATATGTACACATACGTACGCATGAATCTGTGACGTATATGCACATATATGTATGAAGATAATGTGTATGTACACAGACGCAAACAGTATGCGTACATGTTGTAAGATAGAATTCAATTCCCATAATCACCTACCTCTTTCTCGCTCTATAGGTACACACATGCATGTATACACACGGATATACATATATATGTGTGTGTGTGAGTATCTCCTGTTATTTTATGTGTCGGAGGTTTGGGGACAGGGAGAAAATTTTACTTGTTTCATCGACTTTTTGTGGCAAGTCAGTGTCTCTAGTGAGTACAGAATATTTTGCGTATTATGCCGAACTGTTGGTAGATCGCCAAGGTGATGTTCGTGATCAGAATTCGGATTGTTTTAAATTTTTCCTCTTTTCCTTTTCTTTTTATTATAACTCAGAGGACGACCATTGTTACTGTTGTTACTACTACTAATTTTTCTGTCGATTCTTCTTCTTCTTCTTCTTCTTCTTCTTCTTCCTCTTCTTCTTTTTTTTCTTATTCTTCTTCTTCTTGTTTTATCTTCTTTTAATCTCCTTTTTACTTCTAATTTTTTCTTCGTCCTTTTTCATTCTCGTCTTTCTCGACCTTTACTCCATTCCCCTTCCTATCTTTCTACCTCTGCAACGGCTGCTGTGACTCTACTGCTACTACTACTACTTCGAAGAAGAATAAGAAGCAATGTCTTCTAGACGACAATAATACAAAAATCAGCTGAAGTACTGACTATTTGCTGTCAGTTATTCTACGATAAAAGTCACCAAATATTAGTGGTGGGAAAAATCAAATTTGCAAAAACAATCAAAAACATTACATCTGACGTCCTCTATCTTATTCAGATACTAACAGCAGCAGTAGCAGCAGCAGCAGCAGCAATAATAATAATAATAATAATAATAATAATAATAATAATAATAATAATGTGACAAATCAGCTTAGTTTTGAAAATGTCATGAAACTTTAACTAAGTTGAAACTTGGGCATTAAAAAATGTGCCAGCTCTTCCCTCTTTTCGTGTCAAATGATGAGTGGTATTGATAGTACACCGGAAGTAATATCAACACACGGGATAACCATACTATCCCTGTTTTAGGATAACAGATTACAAACTTCTGGGTCTGGAGTAGCCACACCCCACCAGTCATGGCAATGGAAAGTCACTATAAATCCCTCCAAATGACACTTGAATCCAAGTTTCATACGCGTCAAATATTCCCTTGGTGGCCAACAATAGGGGGATGGTCATCATTTTGTAACTGTTGGCTACCTCGACGACAGGTATTCGCTTCATAGCCTCCGTAGAGTTTTGTATTCAATCATAGCGGTGTATTGATCAAAATTTGTTGATATGAACCTAGCTACAAAATATAGCACATGAAGTTGATAATTGTGTCCATCATTGTTGGAGTACTTGGAATAGTCTGGTAAAGTTATTAGAAGAAATGAATATCTGAGGAGTAATAGAGACCATGCTCCCAACAACTGCTAAAAACATCTAAAATACTTAGCTGGGTGCTGGTATATTCAGAAGAGTTTCAATCAATTGATATCCAGTGTTAGGCACCAGTTGCTATTAGCGTGAGAAATATATGAGGCAATTTAATTAAAAGTTGCAACATAATGAATGGATTTATAAATTACGGAATTCTTATGTTTAATAGGTCAAATTGGACCGTGAGTTTACCGACTAGGCCTATTGCAAAACAAAGTTGCAAAAATGAATTTCCTCTCCCCAACATTTTGAAATCCTGGACTAGGTTACCGCATGATAAAAATAGTACAAGAATAAACGATGTATTTAGATCATCTTGGATAGAAAATAAATGGATAAGACAATTTTGGGAGTTATCAACTGAAATATATTGGAGGATTTAGGAAAAATAAATAGGTAGAAATAGGTATATTTTAGCCGTCAAAATGCATTTTTTTCGATGCAATGTGCATCTCTAATAATTTCAAAGTGGTGTAGGGATAAAATTGAAAGAGAGAGAGAGAGAGAGAGACATACAGACTGAGAGAGAGAGACAAAAACCGAGAGACCTCTGTCTCTGAATGAGAGAGAATCGTTTTTTTCTGTCGATTTCTTCTATCGAACGAAATTAGATTAGATTATTGTTAGATGACTTGACGTTTTACAAAAAAAATGTCTGTTCGGATTAATAATAAAATCAACAGCAATATTTCTGTTTTGATTGCTGCCAATAACAACATTTTAAATACTTGAAGAACATCGTGTAATTATTTCAGTTTCAAATCTCCAGGTGTATCTTCTATATGGGCATGTCTTATAATGATAAATGGGAAATCTCATGCCGTCCCGATGTGAAATTTTGCTCTTTCTAGTGAATAAACACTCGAGAAATAGAGAAAAATAAACAGAAAAGACACGTGTTGGGAGATTTGAGGACAGCAAGGATGGTAACCATTTAGTGCTTAGAGGTTGAATAAAAGATAGAAGGAAGGAAAGAAACGAAATAAACAAAACTAATTTCTGCAGGGCCTAACTCCATTCCAACTTCTATTCCAACAGAAGATGATTACTGCATCTTTCGTATTGTATAGATGATAAATGGATAATCATTAAAAAGAATATGTTCATGGCATAAATGTATTTGTTTATGATCAGTGTGAAATAAGTCTTTGCGTATCTGTAAGATGAATTTTCAGTAGTGTCAATTTAGCATAGGTAGTAAAAAATTCACCGATTGGTTTTGATTTCAAATCATGCTTAAAAATGTGAATTTTACAAATTGCCGGTTTTTCGTGGGGATTGTTCTTGTTACGTTTTTCCGGTGAAGACTCTTCTTGATGTGCTCATTCTTTTTACGATAGAAAAATAAAGTCAACTCAAGTCTTGGAGTTAGATAAGAAAGAATCGAAAGATGGAAGTAGAGAAGATGAAGAACAAGACTTGTTGCTTCAGGGTCCACTTTCCGACATTTTACTTCGATTGAAAAAGATCTTCAAATTTAGCCATGGAATGATACTCAATAAAATAGTATCTAGATATCTTCGAAGATAGCGTTTCTCTGATTTTTTGAGATGAGGTATTATTGTTATTTCTATTATTATTTGGACAATCTTCATCTTGGTTATTTTTCATACAACGTTTCGGGTGTTGTACTCTACGGCCTTCATCAGGTATCATCTGGTAGGTGTGGGGAAGTAACGAACCGAACCCTGAGATTTAAGGCTCCTAAAAATTAGCACCTGTCGTCCACATGGACACATAGCGTTGTGTTTACAGTATCGGACGGAATTATTGCAAGTAATATAATGGTTCTAGGTTCAATCCCAGTATGAGACAATGATAATTTTAAAATACTACTACTGCTAAGAGGGGAATGCGGTCTATATACCCCCGTCGGTTAAACAAAGGTTTCGGTTGTTACTTCCCCACACATACCAGGTGATACCTAATGAGGGCCGTAGAGTACAACGGCCAAATAATTATAGATATATTTTTCATTGATAAAAGTCACATTCTACATAAATATAGATATAAATTGAAGCAATTTAAATATCATCTGAAGACTAGCGTCCGTTTTACTTTCTTTATTTCTCTCTTTCTCTTTTCCTCTATCTCCTACTTCCTCTTTTTTCTCTCTCCCCCAATTTCCTTCTTTTTTTCTTTCTTTCTTCTGTTGATTGATGTCGGATGAGTAGTACCTGTCCCTCTCTTTTTCCCACTTATCTCTATCTTTTCACTTTTTAGTACTAACCGGAAGTCTGAAAATTTCATTATTGTTTGGCAAAGAAAATAAAGTCAAAATTCTGTAGGAGTTTGATTATCATAATCTGTATTTACACTTCCTTAAGAAATAGGAAAACAAATAGAAACGGAAGAAGAAAAACTGGAAAGTTTGAAAGAGAAATACGAGAATCCTGAAAAGTAAAATGAAATAAAAATTTAGGAAAGACGAGCCTGGTCGCTTCTGGATCATATTTCACACCAACCTCTTTTCCAACTGAGGATGATTGTTGCAACATTTCATTTCATATATAAGGAAGTTTAAAAAATATGAAAATATACGTTTTTCGTATGAAAAAATTTACTTATAATAATGAAAATAAGATATCACATATTTACAACCCAAGTCATCGTATTGATGAAAGGATTCTCAATCTGGTTCAGTCGGTCCAAGACCTGCCAACCAATAGTGATTTCGAACCATCGAAGCTGAATATCAATTTTTTATTTCTTTTTGTCAAATTTGGTGAGGATTTGTTTTTTCTTTTTATCATTGTTGTTGTTTTGATTGTTGTTACAGTTGAAAAACAAAGTCAACTCCTGACTTGGACCGGATTTGACTAAAAAGGAACTGAGTGAACTGAGAGAATCAAACGAAAAGCCAAAGAGAAAATTTGGAAAAATATCTGTGAAGACAGAAAGTGAAATAATGAAAAGAATGAAAGAAGGGAGGAAAGGGGGAGCAAATGAGAAAAAAGGGGAGGAAGCACGGTAGAAGAGAAGGGAGAATGAAAAATAAAAAGAAAGGAAGCAAAGAAAGGGAAGGAGAAACAAGCAGAGAAATGAGGAGAAGACACAAGCAAGAAGCGACGGAGGACTGAAAGGGAAAAATGAAGAATGAGAGAGAAATAGAAGAGGATGAAAGATAAATCAAAGAAAAGGGGGAAAGGAGAGAAAACAAGCAAGAACCGAAAGAAATAGCTCAAGACAAAAAAAAAATGATAGAGAAAATGAAAGAATGAGTGAGAAGAAGAATGAAAGTTAAAAAGAACGAACCAAAGAAAGAAGGTTAAGGAAAGTAAAGCAAAGAAAGAAAAAGGGAAGAAGAAAAAGGGAAAACCGAAAAAAGAGTGAGAGGGAGAGAAAAAATGAAAGAGAGAAAAGAAGAATAGAAAAATTAAAAAAAAACAATGGAAGGAAGACTGAATTAAAGAAGAAAACATGGAATGAAAGGAAAAAGATAGGAAGAAGGAAAGAAGGGGAAGAAAAGCGAAGAAAGAATGGGAAGGAAGGGAGAACAAAAAAGAAAAAGAGAGAGGGGAAATAAAGGAGAAGAGAAAGAAATAATGAAAGAGAAAAAAAAGAATGAAATAGGAAAAGAAAGAAGGGAAGAAAGCGAAGGAAGAAAAATCAAGGAAAGTGGGGAGGGATGAGAAACAAGCGAAAACTGGAGGGAAACTGGAAGGAAAAAAATGCAAGACAGAATGAAAGAATGTGACCGAAGAAAAGTGAAAGTGAAAAAGAAAGAAATGTTGAAAGAGAGGAAGAATGAATGGAGAAAGAAAGAAAGAAAGAAAGAAAGAAAGAAAGAAAGAAAGAAAGAAAGAAAGAAAGGAAGGAAGGAAGGAAGGAAGGAAAGCAAAGAAAGAATGGGTAGGAAGATCAAAGAAAGAAAAAGAGAGTGGAAATAAAAGAAACGAGAAATAAATAATGGAAAGAGATAAAGAATGGAAGAGAAAATGAAAGAAGGAAAGAGAGAAAACAAAGAGATAAAGATAGAAAAGGACAACCTCAATGATTACAACAACAACAACAACAACAATGCTGATGCCTTTTCGACTCAGTGATGTCTTTTCTTTTATTGTTTTCGTGTCCCCCTTAGTGGCCATTTTGCTTGCTTCACAAGTCGTTACTGCCGGAAGGTATTTTACTGAACGCAACGAATCTGAACAAGGGAAGCAACTCACTAAGGAACGAAGGACAGCAACTTTGAATGTGTATGTAAGTACATATTCTGCATCCATCGAGTATCCGTCGTTGCGTGTGTGCGTGTGTGTGTGTGTGTGTGTGTGTGTGTTTGAGTGTGTGTGTGTGTGTGTGCACGCGCACATGTGCGCACGCGCATGCGCTTGCGGATCTTGGTAGCAATGAATGGCGTAGGGTGAGAATTAGATTGGACATTACAAAACCGACAGAGTCGGCCGCGAGAAGCGCCGCTGTTTGTGCCCCAAGGTTGAATGTTAATGTCTCCAACAAAACTACTAATAATACAGGCCTGATGGCTGACTGGCTGCACCCGGATGTTTCTGCAATTATCCCCTCCTTCTCATTGCCTCTTCAGGCAAAGACGTGCCTAAGTTTACTTACGAACTGACGCCATGACTACCAGTCCGAGTTTTAGACATTGCCCGCGCTTTTCTGCTTGTTTTCTTAGACAAAATCTGAGCGAACCCAGACTGCAACGATTTGCGCATCCAGCTCGAAAAATTTAATTGCTTTGAAATAGTTCAAATGCATTGAAGCTTTGTTATGAACTAATGCTGAAATTTTGTCATTCTTCAGATAGAAACCATCTGAGTCTCTCTGTCTTTATCTATCTTTTTATTAGTCTGTCAATATCTCTCTCTTTCTCTCTCTCTCTCTCTCTCTCTCTCTCTCTCTCACACACACACACACAAACATATATATATATATATATATATATATATATATATATATATATATATATATATATATATATATATATATATATTTCTTTTGCTCCCTCTTCTTCTCTCTCTTTCTTTTCTTGACAATTTGTAAGAACTGATGCTGGAGTTTTTTCATTCTTTAGTTAGAAGACATTTTGTTCTGTCTCTATCGATCTTTCTCTCCCTCCCTCTTTTTCTCAATGTAAGAATTTGTGAGAAATGATGCTGACGTCTTGACATTCTTTGTATATAAGCTATTCTCTCTCTCTCTCTCTCTCTCTCTCTCTCTCTCTCTCTCTCTCTCTCTCTCTCTCTCTCTCTCTCTCTCTCAATCCTACTTTGATGGACTTGGCTCGCATGATTTGTACGCTGGTCATTGCAAAACTTCAGGTATCCCCGAACTCGCTAGCTAATTATCAATGATTGTAGGTAACGTTAAACTCTGATGGGGACCGGATTAAAGCTGCATGACCCTCAAAGCTCAACAGAAAAATGGTGCCCCACCCTGGCCTTCATATTGCTTAGCTGACAAAATCCTCAAAAATGAAACATTCCAGGAGAAATGGTTCTATCTATTTAAAACATAAAGATACGTTAAGAAATACATTTTATATATATGTATTACTTCACAATACTAAATCTTTACTGACGAGACTTGTGCTGGCATAATGACCAGTTTTCTACAATAGTATTTGTGTGGACGATCGAATCATTAGAATGTTTGAATTGTTTCTAGATATAAGAGAAAAAATCATATCTAAATTCAAACTTTAATGTTATTCAATTTGAATAACTTATGATAATCTAATGCAAGAAACTGCAAAAAGTCTGTTGTAGCCCCTCCTCTTCTAATGCCCTCAGCAAGTCTCTGTTGGTTAATCCAGGGCTGCCTCTGATGCTATAATGTCATATTTTAGGAAATTTCACTTATAAACTAAGGATGACCTCATTTTCAGTCGATATTTAAACGAAATATATCGTACCGTGTAGTTGTAAGAATAATACTATGTTTTAATTCAAATACGCTTTTCACAATTCCATTCATTTACCAGACTGCTGTCTTTTTTTCAAACAAAACCGTTCGGATGATATATTCTTTTGACTTTTTCCTACGTTCGTTGCGCCGAGTCTGTTTGGAAATCGCTTCAAAAGAAGGAGACAAAGGACCGAAGCGATTTCTTAAGATTACCATTTGCAACATGCCCTTACTGAGGGCCTAAGAATATATCGACCGAACTGCAAAATTCGAAAAGTTAAAGATAATTCACGATTGGCAACACTGGGACCATGAAAATCCTAAACCTCAGAATTAAAAATGAACAGAAGCCTTTCTTTGTTGGAATATGGTATTTTGAATGGAAGTGTCAATTTACCGTTTTTCCTCCACATCCATTGGAGGAGTGAATTCTACTCGAAGTTTTGAATTCATAGTTGTCCTTCCCCAAGATTGATGATAAAGAGCCCAATCTGCCATGTTATTTTACCCGTAGAGGGATCCATGCCTTTCAAAAGGGTGTTAGTACACAGGGATATGAACTTGGCTCAACGATCCAATTTTCTCTGTCGGTAATTGTAACCACTCAGACTACCAATGGACAAAAAAAAAAATCCCCGATGCAAAAATTGGGAACATCTTTGAAAATCAACTTTAAAAAAATCAAAAACTCACCTCCTCGTGTAGCAAAAAGTAAAAGACGATGAAAAAAGCCCCCTGCAAAGAAAGTAAAATGCAAAAATTAGCTCTTTAATTCATATGAGAAAATTCAAATGATAACACTAAAAGGAATAACTACAAATCTGACCTCCCTAAGGCGATTAAGTAGTTTTTAGTTTATTTCAGACCCTGGCATTAGTGGTATGAAAGATTGAAGTTATATGGATAGAATAAAAATGTAAGGAATGAGTACTTTGAGAAAAGGGTAAGAAGAGTCCTAATGGGAATTTCCGAAATATAAAAGTTTACCAGCTATACCTATTGCAAAAACAAAGCTGCTTAAAAATTGATTTTCTTCCTAGAAGTACTGAAATATTCTACCATCTTTTGTAGAAAAAATACTGCAAGTATATATATATATATATATATTTTTAATGATAGATGCATTTATATCATGTGAGATAAAAGATACATAAACAGGGCAAATTTTTGGGTTTGTAACTGAAATATAAAGAAGTTTTTTTCGGAAAAAATACACGCGGTAAATGTTTCCCTGTGCTGGTCAGGTTGTAATTTTCATTGAGTGTCAGACATTAATGTAGTGTTGAATACGTATTTATGATATAACTTGTTCATGGTGATGCCTATAGAGGCGTTTTTATTTAATAAGTATATAAATATTCTGTAAGGAGAATTCCAACTAGTTTTGATTTCGCAACTAGAAAGTTTCACGAGTAATCAAAAGCGATATCATGCGGTTTACGGAATAATGAGTTGAAGAGGGAAAAAAATCAAAAAAGTTTTGGCTGCTGTGGGACGGATTTCATTTCAGTATTGAATAGAATGTAGTACAGGTCTGGTTAGTCACTCAATAGAAATTATAACGTTACCAACGTCTTTTCTCTGCATGGGGATGATAAATCAAAAAATAGATAAAAAGATGGGCTGAGCTAAGGAATAAGTTCTTCTCTCACATTTTGTTAGGTTGTAATCACTATAAAAGAGCCATAATTTTCAAAAAATCAACAAGCTAAACAAAGTGATCATTTAGCACAAACTTACATCGCAAATTAAACCACCCACTAAAATCTATTGTAGAGTAACAGGATTTTTTCAGAAAAAAATATTTGTAAACATGAATGAATGTTTAAATTTCGATCCCTTTAGCTCCATGGGTGTGGCCTGTACGTATGATGCATAAATACATACGGAACAGAAATGAATATATACGAAGCTTGTGTATTTGTATCATATAGATTAAATTCAAATCATTACTCAATACCATTTGTAGAGCGGTTATATCATGAGTAATTTTTTTCCCAATGAATCACTACCAACTGTACGTTCTGTTTCATGTGAAAAAAAATCATCAGTAGAACGTTTATAACATGGGCAAAGATATTTTCAGTGTTTTTTTTTTTACTGGTTGCACATTTTTTAAATTTTAAATTATATTTTATTAAACTAGTAGCTTTATAAATATATTTCAAATCTAGGCTGCCTATCTATGAGCATTTGCAATCGCTAGTCTAAACCCCGCTCATTTGAGAGTTTGATGCATTTCGATCTTTCTACTCCCCCGACTAATGAAAGCTTAAGAATTACACCAGAACCCATAAAGCCCTAATATTAACATTTAGAATATCTGGGAGAACGTATCACAGCAGCTGTTCCCGCTGCAGATGAATATACCTTATCGTGTGTTTGACAAGGAACTGGCTACCACCTTCATAAATACGTCTGCCTCGTACGCAGAAAGATTCTAGTTCGATTTCCAGTACGGGCGAAGAGTGAGGAAAACACTTAATCTGGACACTTTCCCCAGTGCATTCAACGGCTAACTGAGTTCACCCTAAGCAGTGTGATCGGAATGGAAGAATTGGTAATGGAGCTGTGCCCTCCCTGAATCGAAAAGATTGTAGCGAACGAAAGAGGACCTTCGGGTCGCCTCCGATTTGCGATTGTAGTACATATTTTTGACTTGGACTGATACATGCGGACCTGCGAGCACTGATATATGCCGAGGGACTTGGGATGCCCACATCGAACAACTGTATGTTGCAGTAATAAACTGTTTCTCTGCAAAATCGTCTATTGTAAGTGTCTTAAATAGTTTTGCTCTAATACATTTTTAAAACCGTCTATTTCTGTTACAAACACCCTGTATAAATTAATGTATCAGGAAATGATAGAAATGTAATTAATTTTTGTAATTTTGTTTTTAATGTTCGTTGTAATCAAATATGGCATTGATAAATCGATTCTAATTGAGCTGGGCTGGGGCTAGGGACAATTATTTATTCATTTACAACACGACAATGTTAGATGGCAATAAATTCTATAAGCATATTGCCGAGTAAATACTTGCCACCAGTGAGATTCAGACTCATATTCACTCACGCAAGTACGCAGAGAGAGAGAGAGAGAGAGAGAGAGAGAGAGAGAGAGAGATTCATGCGCTCATACACATGTAGACGCAGAGACACACAACAAAATGAATGTAGATAAAGAGTGAGATACAAAAAAGCTGACAGATATACATACACATATGTACACTCAGTATCTCTATGTATGTGTTTATAGTCAGATATATAAGGAAATATTACAACTGTGTATTCAGACTAAAAGAACTGATAACTTTTGCACATTATATATATATATATATGTAACCCACATAAATGGGCCCTATTCCCCAAAAAATAAATGATGTGTAGTATTAAACAACCTCTATATACATCAGATTTTGAAAATACCCAACATTGAAAAAACTACATTTATGACGTAAGGTTTGTATCAATATTATAGCTTTAATGGAGGTGGTGTTTGATCAACACTATTTAAGTGCCATGTTATATATAACTGTTTTCGTTTTTAAAATCCTTGAAATGGTTATATAGTAAACAACTTGAGATTCCAAAAAGAAAAAATTACAGATAGTTCCATAATAACAAAATATACGTCAAACTTGAAAAACAAAAAAGACTGGAGGAAATTATAAGAATTACATTCACTGATATTGGGAAATGGGTGACAGAAGTGACACAAGAGCTACCGAAAGTATGGTTCGCTCAGTTTTGATTGTTTGAAAATGCCTGGATTAAGCTTTTAAGAAAATATCAAAATAGAACTGGCCTTGAGGAGACCGTTAGATGTAACCAGTGGCCAGAGCTACCTTTCCAATGTTCACTCTGGGGTGGAATTATCCATATTCACAATTTGTACCTCTTGCAGCTGTTTGCCAAAGGTTTGAAAATTCTAAAACTGAATTGATTCCAAATTGATATTTAGAAGTCTACAAAGGGTCAGTACCACCTGCCATGTGTTTATCTAAGGTTCAAGTTACACCAGTTCACACATTTGCTGCTCGTTGGGTGCAACCGATTTCCTAAGATTTGAGATTACCAAAATTGTCCATATCCCTTAGCTGAAAATGACATCACTTAATTGATTCTAAATTGACTTTTACAGGTCAACAGATGTCCGCACCACCTATAAGATAATCATCGTAGAGTGAAGTTACCCTTGCACAAAATCTTGCAGGCCGTAGCCGTCTCCATCAGATTTGAAAATCCCCGCCAAAATTGACCAGGACACACTATAAATTGAACTTACTTGATACTGACCAGTGGATGTCACCAGAGGTCAGCATCACCGATCCTATGTTTATTCTGGTGTTCAGTCACCAATGCACATGAATTTGCAGCCTTTAAAGTGCAGTCGTTTCAACTAGATTCAAAAATGCTGAAATTTACCAGACTAGAAATTGACCAATAGAAGCCACCAAAGGCCATAACAACTTATTCCATGATCATCCTGGAATCACGTTACCCATATACACAAACTTCAATCAGCAATGTGCAACCGTTAAGGAGTCTATAAACATAGAAAAATACTTTGTCTTCATAGTATTATATATATATATATATATATATATATATATATATATATATATATAGAGAGGTGTTGATGTGTGTGTGTGTGTGTGTATGTGTGTGTGCATCTGTTTTCGTGTATACATACAAACATGCCATCTACTTCGAATATTGCCGTAGCTTTTTACGTACTTCAATTGTATACTATTGCTCTGTATATAATTTAGTTTTCTGTCACACAAAAAATGTACATACACGTACATATACATGTATATATATAGCGTGTGTCCGTGTGTCTGAATGTGATTATATGAGTGTGTCTGTGGCATGTACTTCAAATCAAATACTGTAATCGAAAGAAAAGTAATTTTCAGATCAGCAAATTAAAAGTTTGCTATTAAATATTTATTTTGCTGTCTTGGAGAAATTTTTGACATCATTTCTTCACCTTTTGCTCAAAATGCAGTCGCCATACATACGCAAGTATGAACATCAATGTATGCTTCTGCGCGTCTCATAATTTTTATAATAAGTGATGCACTTTTAATACGCGTCAATTCCAATTTCGAGAATAAATATTTACTTTACTTTTGACAGTTACTTATTTGCATTCATCAAACAGCCTCCTTCCCTTCGGACTGGCAGAACACAAAGAGTCTCGCTTTAATTTCTGGTCTACAAGTCTTAAACTCTCGATTAAACAAAAGACCAATCTTGACTTTCTTGTTTGTTCAGTGGAATTTGAATTGGCGCCAACGCTACAGTCTGCGAACGTGGATTCAAATTATTATTATTATTATTATTATTATTATTATTATTATTATTATTATTTGTATTTGCATTTTCACAATGGTTGCCTGGTGGTCAGTGCTGGAGACCAAGAGCCAGCAAGTCTCCCAGCCTTCCTCTTCACATTTCACAGCAGTGCAGTGATCAACAGTTTCACACCATTTGCTCGGTGCTCATCACTAAAGGCTGTGACAGTGTCTCCTCAGATCTCTGGTCCTACTTCCATATTTTCTTCGCCTATCACTGCAGCACTGTGGTTTGTACTGCTTCCACCATACCATTTTTGCTCTGAGACCATTGCTAACAGCTGGGGGTCGAAGATCTCATATTTTTGATACTCCTCTAAGTATTCGTACAGTCCCCAGTTGTGCTGTGGTCTGTATAGTTTCAATCCTTCCTCTTATCTCCAGTTCCTACAATCTCGTTTTCTGTGTCTTTGCTATGGCTGTAAGTGCACCTACTATTACTAATACTACTTTGACTTTCATGTTCCACACCTTCTTCAGCTCCCTTGTCACATCTTGATATTTTCCCAGCTTTTTACTCTTCTGTATTTACTCTGTGATTCGTAGGTACAGTCACGTCTTTTATTTGGCGAGTTCTCTTATTTGTCCACAATTATTAGGTCCGGTGTTTTCACTTAGATGAGGTGGTCAGTCTTGATGTCCAAGTCCTTGAGTAATTTATGGCGTCCATTTTCCAGGGCGGTCACTATTTTGTGCTTATGCCACTTTTCTGCTTGGTTGTATCGCATTAATCTAAGTTCCAAGTGTATCACCATTGCCATTGTTACTGCTTTTTGTTGGTCGTTGCACTGCTTCGGGTGCTCTTCATAATGCATTCACTATTTCCTTGCACATATATTTTTTGTCCTGTTTTGGCCCTCTGGACACTTATATGCTGATGAGTCCTTTATCACCTTCTTCCCTCTTTACGTACAGTCTATCTATGCCATCTCTGAGGTGTAAGGTCTTCTACATTACTATAAGCTTTCTTGTTTGCCAGTCAATTGATTGGAGTTCTTTGTTCATCCAACGAATGGTTCTCTGTATCTTATTACCGATACAGTCCATGTATTCATTCCTTTTATCAGAATTTTGCTATTTAGTTTGGTCTCTTGTATTTTCCTTATCCTCCACAATTATTCTCTTATTATTTCCTTATTGTTTTATTATTATGTCGTATTCGAGAACTCCCAGGTATTTGTATCGGTCTTGTGTGGTCAATGCTCTGATCTTTTTACTGTCAAGGAATTCGATTCCTTCTGTCGTTGCGAGCCTTCCTTTTCGCATTATCATCGGTGAAATTTTTTTCTATTTCAAACTCCATCTCAATGTCATCAATGTAAGCCTTAATTTAGTTGAACAACATTTCGAGATCTTCCCTGTTCTTTGTAAAAGTTTCATGTCGTCTATGTAAATTGGTTGGTTGACTTTTTTCTTTGTTTTTGGGAATCGGTATCCTTCGCTGTTTTCTAGGATTCTTCTGAGTGGTATCATAGTTGAAACACATAGTAGTAGGGATAAATAGTCTCCCTGGAAGACCCCCCTCTTTATACTTACCCCTACCAGATTTTTTCCTATAGTTGTCAAGTCTATTTTCTGATTTTTCATAGACTTAGCTTTGAATCCCACCACTGGTTCATTCAGCTTGAATATTCAGAGACATTCGAGTAAACAGCTGTACAGAATCATGTCGCATGCTTTAGTTATATTTGATACACCCAATTGCTGCGCTTTACCTATTTCTTACTTTTTAAAATCATCTGGCCAATGTACAGTAAGTTATTTGCCCCTTCGGTTCCTCTCCTACATCTTTTCTGTTCTTTTGGTAATAGTACTCTTCTTTCAATATACATATATTCCCTCTGCTATCACATTGGTGGTAGGCACGTGATTGGTCTACAATTGCTTGTCTGGTCGCCTTTCTCAGTGTATTTTAAATGAGGGGGATTATGTCTCTGGTCATCCATTCAGGTACACCGCCTTCATTTAGGCAACTTTTGAGTTGATGGATGAGCCTGTCCTGTGACATGGTGAATCTTTTGAATTAATATCCGTGGATTCCATCAGGTCCTGGTGCTTTTCAGTTGGCTATTTTTTGAAGGTGTTTTGCATACAGTTTCATTCAATACTATTTGTTTTCCGTTGTCCATGTCTTTGAGTCCCCTTTTCATTCTATTTGACCATCCAGGGGATTATTATTATTATTATTATTATTATTATTATTATTATTATTATTATTATTATTATTATTATCATTATTATTTGCATTTTCACATCATTTGCCTAGTGGTCACTGCTGATGGCTCAGTGACAGCAAGTCTCCTTGAGTATCCAGCCATTGCTGAAAGGTCTGACATTGTCTTGTCTCCAGCTCTCCTCTTATATGGTATTAACATATCCCAGCAACATTGTGGTCTTTACCGTCTCCACCGTGCCTCTTTCATTCAGCACATGGTATTATAATTAATCAAATGTCCGCCCGTCGATCTGTATGTAACAGATTATTGTAAAAACTGCTCGACACAACCCCATGAAATTTTCTCTGGGTAATCTCATGAGCCCCAGGCAAGTTATTAGCAATTTCAAAAATCACCTTCCCTCTCTGATAAAATAATTTCTGGGGGCTGATTCACACTGGAAACTTTTTTATTGAAATGGTCACAATTATTGAGCGGGTAGCTACTTCTCTGGGCGGTGAGAGAGTGAGAGGGAGAACATGTTAGTTTAGAGAGGTCGTCTGTCTCTCACAAAACCTCGACATTTTTCCTCTCACAATACCCCTCTCTAAAACTTTCTTTTTACTCTCTCCCTCACGATTAAAGTTTAAGAGCGTTTTCCCTTTAAATAAGACTGTTCTTTTCCTCAAGAAGATATGTATTTACATTGAAAGCATAATTTAAAAAACGGAACTGTTAATAAGAATATTCTTCAAATGAAAAATATTTTTGAATAATCAAATGAATACATGAGAACGAAACAACCTTTGTACATCGTAATTTCAACTTTCCATTTTCAAATGTACTTACAAAATTGCTTATTGTAAATGTTAAATGGAATTTTTATATAAAATGCATTCAAATCTCACAATATACGTATATTTATTTTTGATACGTCTTATCTTCAAAAAGTTTGATATATTCACCATTTGTTCTTAGTTTTAGAAAAAACCGACCTTGCCGATAATAAGGTTTCACATCTTCTACCAATCAATATTAAAAACGCCGCACAAATAATAAAAATAAACAATTTGATTTAGTCAAAACAATAAAAAATTAATTTGATTTTCATTTATTCAATTAGACTAGACTAAATACCAGCCCTAAATGGCGGAGTAAAGTAATGTCCAAAAATTCATAAAATAGAAAGATCGATAGATAGAAAAGAGATATCATTTAAGAAAGAAGAAATGCTGAAAGAAAATTAAAAGAGAATACATCAGCTATACTATTATTTTTATTATGATTTTCTCACTACAATTTACTTTCATCTTGATTGTTGTTGTTTTCTATTATAACTAAACAAATTGACTGCATGGGCCGGAATAAAGAATAGGTTCCGTGTGGGAACCAAACTCATGACCCTCTAATCTAAACGCATCTCTTTATCACCATCTGTAAAGATGAAATTGAATTTTAGCAAGAAGAAATGATGTTTTTATCGTATTTTTTGTACAATAAAATAAAATTGGATTGAACTGAACAACCATTTAATAGTAAACATGACACAGAGAAAATCGGTGTCGGGTATTAGTTTAGGGTTTGATTAAGATTGCTATTGAGTTCGAATAATTCAGTCGTAAGAATGGTCACGTATTAAACGAGATGTCCCCCCAGCATAGAGGGTTGTGAGTTCGATCCTTACCTAGAAAATATTCTTTATTCCACTTTGCACTACTTATTTATTGATTTATTAACTCACTGCTGAAAGGAATCCCACTGCAGTTTGGTTGGAATAAAAGAGCACCAACAATTAAGATGGAAGTAATAATAATAATAATAATAATAATGATAATAATAATAATAATAATAATAATAATAATAATGATGATGATGATGATGATGATGATGATGATGATGATGATGATGATAATAATAATAATAATAATAATAATAATAATAATAATAATAAAAAATAGATGGTGCTGTGTCTGCAGACCACAGAATAAATAGGAAAGAGAGTGGGAAACTGGGTAAATACTAGCACCTGGCAAGAGAACTGAAGACTGTGTAGAACATGAAAGTCCCAGTGTAGTACCAGCGATAGTAGGTGAACTTGAAACTATACCAAAGACGCTGAAAACGAGATTAGAGTAACTAAGGGTTTAAAGGAAGGATTAAGACTGTGAACACCACAGCATTAGTGGGGACTGCATGAATACTGAGAAGAGAATAGGAAATAGGAAACCCACAACCCCCAACTGGTAGTAATGGCCGATCAGCTGAGAAAAGGGCATGGCAGACACGATACGACAATTACGTGATAATGATATGAGAGGCAGATGACTGGAGACCTGAGGAGACTTGCTGTCACTCAGCCTTCAGCAATATCCACCAGGCAACTGGTGCGAGACTGTAATCCACAGCTCTGTTGCGGAATGGATAGTGTGCTGAGGACGGGTGGAGGCTTGAGGATACTTGCTGTCACTAATTGGCAACTGGCGTAAAGAAATAATAATAATAATAATAATAATAATAATAATAATAATAATAATACAGGGGGAGGATTGAGACCGTACAGACCACAGCACTACTGGGAACTGCACGGATACTGAGGAAGGTGCTAGAGATATAAGTACTGCAACGAATTGTAGCTCTGTCATGATATGCAAAAGAGAGAGGAGACGTTAGCTGAAGACCTGAGGAGACTTATTGTCACTCAGCCTTCAGCGATAACCACTGGGCAACCGGTGTGAAACTATAAATCGTAGAATTAATGCGACCTATGAATACTAGGAGAGGAGGGCTGGAGACTTGAGGAGACTTGCTGTCACTCAAACTCCAGCGGTTACCACCAGGCAACTGGTGTGAGATTCCAAATAATAATAATAATAATAATAATAATAATAATAATAATAATAATAATAATTAATATGATGTATTAGTCTCAATTTAACTTTTGCCTATTTATCAATATCTGGGGAAAGAAGTGGATTCATGCCTTTATGAAGTTCGTCAGTCCGAATTGATCATAACCAAATCTGGTTGATACTTGAACTCGCTCTATCGATTCCGTTTTCCTCTGCTGGTGACCACTGCACCTCCAGCATTTCTTGTTTATGTCACAAGCAGGATAACTTGTGAGGGACGGTATTGGCACAAGGAGAACAATTGGAGAATACGACGCTTGCTATCTTCAGTCGAATCAATCGGCCAACCAAGCATTGATATCAATAGCATCTGGGAGCCTCTCGTAATAAAAGAATCCTCGGAAAAAAGCAAACGGGTCATGTAATGCAAGGAGTGCCACTCGGAAGTGTATCGAAAACACAACCTGGATATACCATAAAAAAAAAACGGGCGTGACTTATCCAGTCCAATAGGCAGTGTGATTCCACATTTTAAACGATCGAAATGTTGTGAACAAACATAAACGAGGGAAATAGTCCACCCATATCTCACATAACAAAACAGGTATCAGTTTCTTAGATTTAAAATATGTGAAAGAAAAAAGAAGCTGGCGAGTGAAATGACTTACCTGAAGACAATTGAACATGGCGTACAGGTACTTCAGTATGTTATCAGTCATTTTTAACGATATAAAAGCAAAGGACCAAATAGTGGTGAGTAATATGGTCTGCGTCCATAAGGCTTTGGAATGAATTCTGAAATGAAAAAAAGGAAATAAAAATCAGATCCAGCAAATTTAATCAAGAATCAATTAACCAACCAATCAATGATTAAGGAAAAAATAACTAATTAAATCCGAATAGAGATTAATGCAATAAATTTTCAATTTTTTGTCTTACTTAATTGGAGGAAATATTGTAAATGATTAATAGTAATTTTTTGCAATTATTTAGTTTCTTCCTAATTGCTGTTGCTTTTTTAATACAACTTAACTCAGGTTGGGTTACCTTCAGCAGTGGGTAAATGAATTAACCACACCGATCGGAATAAAGAGCATTCCCCCTGGAAATTGTTCTTTAATCCAATCCGTCAAACTTATTCTTCATCTGCGCTATCATTCAAGATGAAGGTATATAGAAGCAAAAAAGTTACAAATAATGATAAATGAATATATCCAGGATACTTTTTCAAGTTCCAAATTAAAAATCTTCATAATTACGTATAGTTTCTATAATTTGTCTTTATTGTTTCATTATGACCGTGTTTTTTCGGGGTTTTGTTTTTGCTCCGGCTTTGTTTGATATTTCGTGTTTTTTGTTCTATTTACGTATGATTTTCAAAAGGTTGATGCTATATAAATATTTTACAAGCTTAGGTTTGTCCGATACAAGGTCAGGTGCTTGGAAAAATTTGCTCAGCAATGTTATTTCCACCAAATTCTGTTCGCAGATTCGACGTCCAACTTGGGGTTTTCAGAATTGGCCTTAAAGGGAGATAATCCAAATTTCATTTCTGAGATTTGCCCAATACAATCATTTTTTCTGCGTTTTCTGTTAGGGGTTACCATTATGTAATTTTTTTCTGCAGACAGTTGTCCTTGTCTTGGTAGAAAGTTTCAGTCGTTGCACCCTACGGCAGTCTTCTTTCAACCGTTGAGACGGCAGGGACCCGATTGGTCGATCGGTGAGTGGAAGGAGACAGTGGAATGAGCATATACAGGCCAATCACTGGGATGGGCACTTCCCGTCTCTAGGCTTGGAGTAGTACCCATTTATCACATAGAAACGACTGTAGGGTACAACGGCTAAAACGTTGTGTTCAAAGAATCAACCAAAATGAGGACAAAACCTGAAAAAAAACAAACTTACAATCATTCGAATTTAGAAATTCAGCCAGTCTGGATGCAAAAAATTCAATACCAGCCGCCTGCCGGTCTTACTGCCAATATAAAGATTTGATTATCTCCCCTTCTGGCCATATCTGGCAACCGTTGCCCATTTTTGTCGATTACACCCCGCCCCATATATTGATCATGATCTGTGTATTCAACCAATCATCTAAATTTGAAATGTTAGTCAATGCAAAATAAGACCAATCGAAAGCAAGCAACCAGAATAAAAAGTGACTGTGTTTTTGCAGGGATCAAATATGCTGGTCATTCCATCATACCCGCAGGGACAGCCATATTGTTGGCAACTCAAGGGTAACTAATAGGAAGAAGAAAAAACTTTTTTTCAGTGTACACACACACTCACACACACACACACACACACACATATATATATATATATATATATATATATATATATATATATATAGTCTAGGAAGCTCTACGTCTTTAACACTAAACATGATAAAACTTTTCCAAAATTTCTTTGTGTCACTTCAGTCACTTATTTCCCAACATCTGTCAATCCAATTTATGTAATTTTCTTTAATGTTTCCCTATTTTACAAATAGTTCGTTATCAAGGTACAAGGTGTATTTTTTTCTCTTGTTGGGATTATCAGTCGTTTACCATGTAACCGTTCCAGGGATTTTAAAAACGAAACGGATATATTATTATTGCACCCCAGAAGTGCTGATAATAAAACACCTCCCTTTCAGCTATGATTTTAATACATAGTTTAAGTCATACATGTAGTTATCTTATATGGGGTACTATCATTATATATATATATATATATATATATATATATATATATATATATATATATATATATATATATGACATCCAAGAAATTTTATTTCACATGTTTCACCATTATGGCCCCACTTGAAATAATGTGAAAAGAAATTTTCAAAAAGCTTTCGTTCCTAATCTTTATTTTTGATGAAGCTGCAATGGCAAAAGATACAGATTAAATTTCCCCAAATGTCATGATACATTATTATTGTTGGATTCTATATCCAAGTGTTACACACACACACACACCACACACACACACACACACACACATATATATATATAAATATATATATATATAGAGAGAGAGAGAGAGAGAGAGAGAGACAGACAAACAGACAGACGGACAGACAGACAGACAGAGACAGAGTATTAGATAGAGACAGAATCAGTCCCATACGTGTATATATATATATATATAAAGAGAGAAAGGAGAGAGAGAAAAACAGGTGTGCATACTATATATATATATATATATATATATATATATATATATATATTCCTTAAGAGAGGAAAAGATTTTCTGCCAATGTCTAATTTATTAATTTGACCATTTTGAGAAAGTCGATGAATTTTTTTACATATCTTTTATTTCCACAATCAATGGCGTCGTCAGAACAGATTGAATTTTTTTAAAGATATTTAAGGTCGAACGTTGTCATCAGGACCGCTTGATAGTGTTACGTTTTAGCAGTATTATTCTGTTTTCTTGTGGAAACTTCAAATTCTTCGCTTTTTATTACTCAGAATTTTGGCTCATGTCTCTCTTTGCTCGTCTTTCATGGTATTTTTTCTTTTAATATAATTTGCTAAATGTTGAGGATATGTGAATTTTTCCTGGGCAAAAAATACTCTTGCGCTGTCTTCAAAACAATGCTTGGCCACGTATATTTTTCCAGAATTATTCAAATCTGATGACGCCATTGATTGCGAAATACAATATCGGATAAAAAAGATATTTGAAATATCTATAATTCTGTCGCTTTTCCGAGTTGTCAAATTACACACGCAAACATACACACACATACACACGCACACATATAAATGCAATTCCACAATATATTTTATGTAGATATTTCGGAAATATATCTAAAGTGCCAAAATACGTTTTCTGTTTGTTACACGTGATCTATTCGATAATGCCTTGGCTGTTTGTCCGGGCAAAATATTCATGAAACTGGATTCTTATATACTTACACATGCATAACAATCAACAGCTTCAACAGCTACATACACAACTTCATTCATATATATATATATATATATGTATATATATATATATATATATATATATAGATAGATGGATAGATAGATAGATATAGGTATAGATATTGATATATAGATATTTGT
>OY735215.1:11098477-11105977 GCA_963457665.1 Thysanoteuthis rhombus
TCGAACTAAAGAAGGAAGAGCTTAACGAAAGTCCATTACAATCTATCGCCCTCCTTTGCTCAACTAACGCTTCTTGAACGGGGGCATTACTTCCGGTGAAAATGTTTCTTATAAACAGTGTACTTACTGAATTGTTTTATTTGTTTTTTCGCTTTGTGTGTACGAATTTTCGTTGTGTTCTTTTGCGGTGAAGATCAACACCAAAATGGTGATCTGAAAGAAGAAACAAAACGTGAATTAGTGAACCATGAATTTTCTGAATGCGTCTGTTTAGTCCCTCATTAGGAAATCCAAATTGTTGTTTTCTTTATTGGGTGCTTCAGTAAGGAAATTTCAATATCGAAACCCCTGCGATGTCCAGAGAAAAGCCAGAAGACCACAAGGAAGCGATAGCTAAATCTTGATTAATCATTCTCCATCAGTTTTATTTGGAATCTTCACAGTCCTCAAATGAGGTGTTGCTAGTATTCAACCAATAATCCGGACACGTGACAGTCCCGTTGTTTTTTGTTTTTTTTTCTTTTTTGTACTTTTGTAGAGTTAACCTATTAGGACAAAAATGACCCGATTTTCTACATATTTCCCATGATTACAAATTACAAATACATTTGACAAATGTGGACAAAACGAACATACTAAATATCTCTATTATGAATATTACCCATCAAAAATGACAAGGTTATTTATGCATGGATAGGCACTATGAACATAATGCTAATGTTATGAGCATTTTCATTTTCAATAATTCAAATAATCTCATTCTAGGTTTATCACAAAGTCTAAGCTCAACTCAAGCTGTTTTAAAAGGTGATTGGATATAAAGTATTTTGACAAAATGCCTTGTAAGAAAAGTCACCATGGATATCGTGTGGAATAGATAAAAAGTTATTGGAGGAAATTCGTTTCATTACGAAATAAAAATCAATATTATTTTCTTGGAAATTTTTGGCCAAATTCAACAAATCTTGCCTTTTAAAAATGTTTCTGGCCATGAAATGTTTAGTTTGGCAAAATTTTAGCTATTTTGAGTTGTTGCAATAGTACTTCTAATAATTCATTTTTGTGTGTGTGCGCTTGGATTTGACTATTTTGCGAGTAATTATCAAGAAACATATTAAAATACCTGGCAACTTCCTTGTTGTCTCCGAAGGTATCACAAAATTGGCTACATCTAAACGAATACGAAAAAAAGAGGAAGAAAGACCTACTGAATCACTTTTCTCTTAATTTTATCCCAGCCTTCATGTGACATTGTCTGTTGTCAAAGCAATAAATGATCATATTTTACAACCGTTTTATGGTTTATGTATTTCACATGGCCCTATCTATTATACCTTTTAGCTTATAACAGGATTCTGACCTGAAGGACAACTATATAATCAACCAAATATACTAATTTACATAAATAGCTTTTATATAGATAGATTGGATTGCATGTCCTTTACTTACCTGTTGTGTATATATATATATATATCGATCTGTTTTTCTGATCTTGTCACACTCTTGTCCAAGTTCGTGTTGATTTTGCTATTCTCTCACAACAACAAGAAGAATCCTCACCAAATTTAAGGGAGTAAACTGCTATTTATCTATCCCGTCACGTTGAACCAAACCGATATATAAATCTTCAAAGTTGTATTTACGCTATCTATGTCAAATGATACATTTACCGTGTTATAACAGGAGATCATTTCAAATAAAGTTTCAAAGTTATACAACGCATTTAAAACATTTATTTCGAATTGTATATCCATCTCTTAATGGTATAGTTGTCCATATTGGAGAACAAATAGAGCAGATACGGACAGTGAATGAACAAAATAGCAATTTAGAGTTGAAGCATTTATTTGGGTCTTAACATCACCGGTGACTGTTTTGCTCGATGGTAAGAGCAATGTTACGTTGAAGCAGCACAATTTTCTTTAATTCTCTGTTTCATTAACGTAGTCTAGGCCAAATGAAATAGTAACGGGAGAATATTTCAAATACAGTTTCAAAGTAATCTAATGCAATTATAACCATATCTAAACCATACAAAAAACAGTAATCATCTTCAATTGGAATAGAAACAGGAGTGGACTTCAGCTTTGAAACAGTCAGGCCTGTTTCTGGTATTGTCGTATTGTATTAAAACTGATCTTCCTATTTGTGTTCAGGAAGAACGAATGGAGCACACACACACACACACACACACACACACATATATATATATATATATATATATATATATATATATATATATATATATATATATATATATATATATATATATATATATAGTACATACTTACCGCTATTATTCCAACTGCTGGTCCTAAAAATAGCCATATGTGTCCCCAATGAATCCAGCACCTTTGAATAGAGAAAAGTTTAAAAGGATTTCAGGAGAATCGTTTATTTGTTTGATTCCTCGGGATATTTTGGGGATTCAGGTCGGGAAATCGGTTTGAAAATACGGCTTGAGTACCCCTTATCCGGACCTCTGATAACTTTTAAAAAAATGTTCCAAAATCCGAAACTTTTGAAAATAGATGTTGACATTTTAAGTGGAAAAAAATTATATCTAACTCCTCACCGTAGTATAGATGACACACCTACATGCATTTACAATTTTTGCCTATTCTCTCATCTGTACAAATTCATAGGTGGAAATGTTGACGAAGGTTGCAGATATTTCTTTGAGTAACAGTGATGAGAGGAAGCATTGATGTTTTTATCATTATGTAGAAGAAACCCTCAACATAATGAACTAAAGGGTTGTTAAAATGAAGTTCATTATATCCGATCCCCGCTTCATCGTTCAGTAAATAGGAAGTCAGTTCGGTAATTCGCTGCATTTAACGAACATCGTTCGGTAGATAGGAAGAAAGCTCGCTATGCTCCACGCATTCGTCGCATTTATCTAATTTCATTTGGTGTATAAAGAGGTTTGCCATTGTCCATGTGTTCACCAGATGCGTGGTACTTTGTTCAGTAAATCCAAAGTCAATTTGAGTGGATCCTCGAGTTCGTTAAAGCCGAAATGTGTGGTTCGCGATAGCAAGGGTTTATACTATAGGCAAATACACGTAAAACCGAAAAAAAACATCCCCCAAATACTCAAGATCCCAGGTATTTCGGATGAAGGGTATTTGTATTGAAATATCGATCTTCTACCACTGATGGCAACCTTAGATCAACTTTTCTTTTTGATTTAATCCTAGTAAATGTCGTTGTGCTGATACTTCCGTATTTTATGCATATTATTTTAGCCAGATAATCTCGGAGTGGGGTTAATGACATTCTGAAATATAGTGAAATAGATGCATGGGCAAAAATGGTGGGGAACCACTTCCCGAGGGGTTTGTCGGAGCACCATAGGATTCTTTATGACATTGCCCATTTCCTCTCCAAGTAACCTACATCAATCAATTACTGAGTTACATGTCACCATCAGAAGGAAATGATCCCTGCTATGACCCAGGATTTCGACTGGATTTTTCAGGTCATCTATTGTTAGGATAAATGATGGATTGTTTGGTAGCGCCCATCTCCTCTTCGTGTATTATGAGAGGTAATCCTCGATTACAGGGCATCAGTTGCTATGTGGTTGTTAGGGCTGCTGATTGGGATTCCATCTTCAGTCCTCCATTGGGTAATTGGTTCGAATAGGTTAGGTTAATAGGATTCAAGTCGATAGTTTGTAAGGGAGATAATTCTCAGTAGACACAACTGGCTGCAGTTTCTGTTGATGAACTATTACGGAACAAATGAAAGCAGAGAACTCTGGATATCCGTATGAGTATTTTATTGAATTATCAAATTTGACATTAAAATGTTAGAGTTAAGGTTAGTATTAGGGTTATGATTAAGGTAAGGGTTTGTTTTTGTGATGAATAGTCAGATACAGCAACAATGAAGTGGAAGGGTATGGATATCAAATGATCGAATAATAACACTCATCTCTTTTGTACCATATATCGTACTATCTTGGTTATCTTTCTTGAAAAATATCAACATAATATGTCATTGGGCTTATTTCAAACAATCACCGTCCATTGCATCAGCAGAACAATTTCTTTCTCCTCTAGATGTAACGGGAATCAAACAGTACTCGGTTATATGATTGTAGTATCCGAGGAAACTCCCTGGCCCCCATTTTTATGATCCGAGACAGACTCTCTCAATTTTTCTCAGGTTACAGGGACCCTCTCAAACGGAGATACAATAGGAATAGATCTGCAGAAATTCATGTGTAATTGTTTAATTCAATAGCCCTCTTCAAGTCTGCTGGAAGGCCTCAAGGCTGTCATGTAGCTTGCGTTGAGAATGGCTAATCAAGGAGATGGTTGTGGTGCTTCCGAGATTTGTTCTCTAGCGATATCTTCAAGGCAGGTGCTTTGTAGATATCTAATATTGACCTTTTCTGTCATGAGGTCACGATAGTTGACATGTTAGAAAAATATTTCAAACACAAAAAAAAGGAGAAATTATTTCTTGAGTTCCCATACCGCAATCCCTTATTTTCAATTAAATCTGGAAGTGAAAGGAAGAATGATTCTAAATTTCATAGACAAACCAACCAATAGATAAGCATTTATGTATGAAATGGTCATAATTATATAAGTACAAAAAAATCATAATACAAAATATAACTTTCGAACAATAAGATCCTCTGCAATTATATTTAAAAAGGAAAAGAAGGAAATTGAATATTGAACCATATATTTTTTTTGAATAGTTTGAATATGAAAACTGGATATTGTATTCAAATTAACAAAGAAAACTGCAAGACTTTTTCCTCCAGAATTTTTTTCTCTTAATGGTTATACTTACATGTCTGGTGCGTAATAGGTTTGTCCGTGAGACCCAACAAATGCCCCGACTAAAACGGCTGGGAAAACTGAAACAAAGAAATATACAGGAAACATATATATATATATATATATATATATATATATATATATATATATATATATATATATATATAATGAATAAAGGCTTTTTTCAATGGCTCATAACAGATTGCACATTCTGTTTCACGGGGAAAAGATTTTCAACTGGATTGAAAGATCTTTTCGAGTTAGACAGACTGTTATGAATCATTGAAAAAAAAATCTTATCTATACAGGAAAAAAGATAAATAGATTAAAACAAACAACGCTGCATCCAAAATTTAAAATTCAAAGTTTACACATAAGCACCGCAAAAAAAAAAAAAAAATTGAAAATTTTCAAGATAATGATACATACAATACAACTAAAGGAACGAACAATGAATGGAAAAATAGAATCTTCATGACTATCAACGTGAAAATCTGGAAAAAGCCTGGTGGTATCATCGATGATAATAGAAAAATAGATAATTGATTATCCATTAATATTTTATTAATTTATTCGTACATGACACTTTTATTGCATGCGTGATCTGTCGCAACCAAAATGACCACTGTTACAACTTGAACTGTTATAAGATAAAGAAAAGGAATCACATCGAGTGAGACTGTAATTTATTGAGTAGGCATTAATATCTAAATGTGATACAGTAGAACAGAGACCAGGAAGATTTAACGTCTCCGATACCAGAAAGACTGGTATTGCAACAAAATATATTATCAATGCGTTATATCATTCGAAACTCTATTTGAAATGACCTCCCATTACAACACAGAAAACGTGACACTTGACCTAACCAGCATAAATAATGACGAAAGGTCGTTTCAAATAATGTAACGCATTCATAACTACTCTGTCAGATTATTTATCCATTCCTTAATTATATATATGTATGTGTGTATTTATATCACAAATACAACCTATAACATTTATGTTGGTATTTTCTTAGTTGAACTTATTTTGTCAAGACTTCTGGTGTAGCGTATTCTTTTCCGATGTATTAAAGGAATGAATCCACCCTTCCATACAACGTACTGAATTGTTGTTAAAGAATATTTGGTTAAAAAAAATAGGAAGATTTTCTGTCTGATAAGGTGAGTAAATAGGCAATTTATTCCTTTACAATTGAGTTGCTTTAATTGAAGATTCTTTTGATCCTCTTTTTTCTTCTAGTTTGATTCTCTCTTGTACACGCTTTAGAGTTCTCAGTTCAAAGGTCAATCTTTTTGTTAAGTTCCATGCTGAATATCGAATAGGAAGATTACAAGACGGCACAGTATATTAGAGGAAATACTAAGATATCATAGAATATATTGGAAAACTCAAATTGCGATGGGCAGGCTATGTCGCAAGATTTACAGAGAAGTGCTGGGCGTCACGACTCACTGCATTGATCCCTCGGGATCATGTACAAAACTGTGGCCGGCAGCAAATAATATGGAGACGAAATAGACAAGTATTGGCTCCGTGATGTCCAGGATAGAGAGATCTGGCGAATCTTGGGAAAGGTTTTATTCAAAAAACGGAGGCTAAAATGATGATGATGATGATGATGATGATGATGATGATGATGATGATGAAGCTTATAACGTTGAATTAAGATGTAGACATTTTATCTTACAGTAATTTCTCAAAGATATTTGCTGTGCAAGGGGAGTAACTCTTGGATCAATTTATAGTTACGTCCCCTGAAGATATCTCCCCGGCAGGTTATCGTATTTTTGAATAATCATGAATAATTCAGACAAATGTGCACCACCTTGCGTGTTTTTCGCCAGAAAACGATGAGTTTTTATCTTTGATTAATGTTTTTGGATTATCAAAGTTACATGTTTCATTCTATAACCATTTTACAATTATAAAGTGATTAATTTTAAGCCATTTTTTCTTGAAATATTGTTCTCTCATTTCGACCTACATTCTAATTTAGGCAGATAATTTAAATATCTCAAAATGTATCATATACAGTGAAAATATGGAAAAAATACGTTTTCCAGAATAATGATATTACATTAATCTTTTACGAAATAGTCATTATACATATTTCCATTGTTTGATAAAACAATCTTAATGTTTTAAAATGTTTTTGCAAAATGTCGAGTTGGATTTTTCTCTCAAAGAAGTGCAGCTTATCTAAGGGAGATAACTCTTTAAACAACCATCCCAGTTAGGGTAAGCATCGGAAATATCAAGAAACTGGTGTTATATAGAAGATATTTTCTCACTGCAGTCAGACAAAAGGGGGTAATTACTATAGTCACTGTTCATATGAAAAGTGTGAAGCGTAAATCAGACGATTTAGAACAAATAGGACACTTTTTTTTACGTTTTATTTACATTTAGAAATGGCAAACAAAATGTATTCAATCGTTTCAAGATTTTAATTTCAACTGTATATACATTTTAGAATATGTTTTTGTCAATTGCAACCCAAAATGTGACCCGAACTCACAATACTAACCATGACATTAACCTCAGCCCTAAACACGAACTCTTGCTCTAAACATTAAACTAATCTCTGAGCTCTGACCCTGAACCCTTAACAATGGCACTCTATTATATCCTTTTAGTTGAATTCAATAAGATACAATTGTCAAGTTTTTTGTTTTCATTTGATCTGAAATAA
>OY735215.1:11108477-11310977 GCA_963457665.1 Thysanoteuthis rhombus
TGTGAGTGAGCAGAATAAGTGATGACGATGTACAAGTTAAAAGCTTCATTCATCACCCAACAATAAGTTGCCAGGAAGAAGTAATGAAGCAAGATGGCGAATACTTGACACACGATCTGAAAGAAAAAAAAGACGAAGATACACAAATAAAAAACGAAAACAATATGATTACCGACAACCGAACAAATGAATATACTCTAACAGAAAGGAACTTGTTTGGATAACGATTGCAAAAAGAGAAGTAATTAGAATAGAGGTTATACATTACAAGAGCGAGAAGCGTAAATTGCGCAGATATTTTTGAACAAATAGGACCACTGTTTACTTTAGTTTGTGTGGACAAATACCGTTGAAAATGTAAAAGAAAATTCATCCGAGCATTTTATGATGTTAATTGTGATTACATATTAATTCTGGAGTGAAGAATACGAAACATCTTCATTTTTTGTTGATTCCAAACCAAACCCTAACCTTAAGTTATATACTTGGTAGTTAAACTTAATAAAATACAGTTTTAAATGGTCAAATTTTCTGCATTCATTCGTCCTGTAATTAGCAACAGCAGCAGCTTAAATAATTGTGTCTATATTAGTTACCTCCTATTTTTTTGCAAACTTTATCCAATTGCTGAAAGAAATACAAGTAAAAAAAATTGAAAATTGTTGACACTACTTCATCTAATAGAAAAATAGAATCTAGATAATAAAATTACTAATAATACATGTCATATGTAAAAACAACAAATATGGCACCGAACGATCGGCAAAAAAGGAAAGATAACTTCAAATGGTCAGGTAAGATCTTCCAGCCGTAAAAGCCCCGGTAGAGCAGTGACATTATATAGGTTGGATTCCCGATGTAAAGAGGTGTGATTATAAGTCTCGCCTAGAGCTCACTGCGTATTCCGAAAAAAAAAATAAAGACTCACAATGAAAATTTATAATAACGTCTTATTGCATTGAGATTTTGAATTTTCGAAATTTCATCCGTCGAAACAGCAGAAATGCTTGAACTTTTCTGCAAAATTTAAGTTCTTATGCTACAGTTGTGTCACCACACTAACGACTTGAAAAAGTTTGGTTCCTGCTAGGAAGAAACCAGAGCTGGTTACTATGCAGGCAGCCAGCAGCTCTAGCTGATTCGACATCCATTCACTACACGGAAAGATCAAATGAACATTTTCTGACCGTCCATAATGTTAGGTCAAAAGGCAGAAAGGCTATTCCTTTCCAACCAAGAGTCAGCAAGCAAGAACTAAGAACTACTTGAATTTCAGTCTCAATCACGCTTTTTTAAATCGTTTTTGTGGTCACATAACTGGAGCGAAAATTCACAACTCAAATCTTTTGGAAAAGTTTTCGTGCATCTGTGGTTTCTACGGATAAAAACTCAGTTCAAAATGCCAAAGCAACAATTTTTTTTCGAAATCTGCATTGATCGTATTGTTTTAGATTAATCAGTATCTATTATTCTCGATCAAAACTAAATAATTGTGATCAAAAGCAACTTGAAATAGAATGAATGAAGATTCCAGTTAGAAATTAATAATGATTGACAAATGAATAAAACACCAAACAAAAACAAAGAAGAATACAGATATGGTCACAATGAATTTTAGTTATGACATCCCTGGTGTTTTTCACTGGAAAGTATCTAAAATAAAGTAAAAACTACTAAAATATATAGATTCAAGAGAATCTATTGTTAGTGATAAATCCGTCAGTACCCAGCAAGGGAAAAAGCGACCCCCCCTTTAAATGAAAGATTTTTAGAAAGAGTTTAGGGTAGTACTGATGCCAATTTCCAAGTCTGTAGACAAAACTGTACGGAGTGCTTGAAGTATAATTACCAACTAAGACACAGATCAGCCAAAAACAATGCAACCGTAGAGTAAACACACGGATTCACACACATTGATTCTTCACCCACTCTACCTCTGTCCTTGAAGGGAGTTCCAACATTACTCCTTTCCTTCTGAAAAGAACTCATCGACTGGAATTTAATGACACTCATAGAAATCAGATATAATGTACAAGTGACCTGAATGTATCCCCCTGTACTGGTCAGTGGAAAGTAATTCCAGAAAACAGAATCACATCAGTTTTCTCAAGTCTTGTACGGCACCGTTTAAAGCCTATGGAAAATTATCCTACGTTAAAATCTATAATAGATAGATTGGCTTTCCTTTTTGACTCATTGTTTGTAAGATGTTTTGGTATTTGTACACAGAAAAACAATGTGACGATCGGTAATTTAACTGTCTCTTCGTATTGGACTCATCCAACATTTATTTTTAGTATCTTTACTAGTATTTAGTTTTAATTTAGTTCAATATTCAGGAAACATTGAACAAAAATTAGTTAACGCTATGCAACATAAAGCGTGTTTGTGTTTGAGTAAAGATCTATGATTGTGAATAAATGCAGATTCGTATAAATCGAGATATATTTTAGAAATAGATATTTTTACGCATAGGTATTCATCTTTACATACGCACAAACATATAAGAATGTATTTACGCAATTATATACATTTGTGTATGTGTGTTGTACGCCTCTTTGTGTTTGCGGACGTGCGTGCTGCAGTCCTAGCATCTTGAACACACAAATAGGTCACGTGAGTCTCTGACACGGATGCAGTCACACTGCCTCCTTGACGTGTATTTCTTTTTCAGTCGAGCGCTTCTGTCAACTGACAAAAATGAAATAATTCTCTTCACAGACATGTAGGAGACACGATAAACGTCTCTTCAAAAGCAGAAACGAAAAATACACAACAATTATTTCACGTTTTGTCCGTTCAGGAGAAAAAGGTTTCTTTATGACGCCATCAAAATGTTCGCTTCTGAATTTCTTGGAAGAGAACAATAGAAAGTGCGAACATAAAGAAATAACTACTGACCTAAGAGCCTACACACACACACAACCACGGCTGATGAATAAATATAGAACGAATGAACATATATATATATATATATATATATATATATATATATATATATATATATATATATATATATATTATGTATATTTGTATAATGAGTAAAGATCTTTTCAATGGTCCATAACAGATTGTACATTCTGTTTCACTTTTTAAAAAAAACTCAAAAGGAAGATTTTCAAGGGATAAATTATGTACAATCTGTAATGAACCATTGAAAAGAATCCTTACTCACCGTTCAACTTATGGAATTGAGCACTTATGAATCTACTTAACATGTAAATGCATATGCACATCTTTGTTATATATTTTTATTATTCTCTCTATATGATGGCTATATATAAAGAGAGATAGTCATAGCATATAGAGAGAGTGAATATAAATATATAAATGAATATGAATATAAAATGAATGACTACATACATAAACACTTGATGTGTGTGTGTGTGTGTGTGTGTGTGTGTGTGTGTGTGTGAAAAATATATATCTATATCTAAGATTAACCAGAATTATAAGTCTCATCTCTGGTCATCTTGAGCTTGATCGTTTACATTACGTCTGACATGAAAATGCTTGTATTTCTTTTTAAATCTTTTGTGAGCAAACACATTTTAGGAAACGATTTTAATTTTGGTTTTATTAACATTTGCTTAGATTTGAGAGCATCTTCGACACATTTGTGTATTGTAGAGTCATATATGTTTTTGATGTGGTAGGCCTCGTGTAGATTTTAGAGCTCCCCGGTGCTCATATATGCTTGTACCTCCTCTTCTTGAGAGGGCTGGACGTTTCTTCGAAGTAAAACTTTTCGCGATCGAATACAAAACGATATATAAAAGACATGGACACTTCCAACCAGTGTATACATAAATGTACTGATTTTGAAACAAATCCAAATGAAAACGTGAGATAATCGCATAAAACCAAAAGATATTGGATCAAACGCTATAACTTTTCCCCTTTAAGATGGAATATACCACACACACATGTATTCTGACACACACACACACACATACACACACAAATCAAAGAAGGCCGAAAATACAAATAGATGGTAACACATACTGCTTACTAACTGTTTATGCACACATATACACCAAAGAGAATGAAGGAAATAAATAGACGCCAACTCCTTCCCTTAATATCAATCCAGACGTCCTTAAAGCCAGAACGAGCTTATCATCTTTCCACATCTCATCTCGCGGTGTAAGATGTAGTGCACATGCAAGGAACTGCACTTCTGCTGCAGTTTTTCACTAAGTTCACTAAGTACTTCTTGAAGACGCCAACAAGATTTTGGTGAAATGCATCGATCTTTAAGATGAACAATTTTTGTGAGTGTAACGCGATTGTTTTCAAATCTTCCAAATACACATTATCATATATATATATATATATATATATATATATATATATATATATATATATATATATATATATATATATATATATGTATATATATATATATATACATACGCGTACAATATAGAAGAGACTTTTATTTTCATTATTTTTGGTTTATTCTTCAACTTCAGTTCTGCTATGAGAGCGTCATCTTGGGTTGTTTGTGTGGAAAAATATTTTTGTTTTCAAACGTTCTCATGAACGTATATTTCATTTTTCTAAACCATTAAATTAATTAAGCGAGTATTTAAATTCAAATGTAATTAAATTCTACAAGGCAATAAAATGCTATTGATGAATTTGTAACAAAACATGAATAGTGCACATGTAAGAATATCCATAGTCCTGTTTGAAATTATATATTTGCAGTTTTATCAGTTCACCGTAAATATTTGGGTAACTACATGTTATGCAATTAATTTCCTAATATATTTGTCTGTTAATATAATTTGTATGAAGTTTTTACAAACTGAAATAAATGTCCCTGAAGTTGAAAATGTTATACATTAATTTGTAATATTAAAGTATTGATATTCTGCAGATGATTTGATTTTGTGATTGAGCTATTCACAATAATGATTGTAGATGCAAGATTCATTTATCCTCATCAGATTCTACACAAGGCGTGTTGTTGTTAGATTTTTCTACTTTTTCAATGTTAGGAAGTTTTACATCGATGTCATGATTGTTAGTCAAAAGTGTTTTTTCATGGGTAGTAGTCAGTCGTGGTCTCATGATTCAATTCTATATCTATAATCATTTTACCTACGGTTGAAGGGCGTTTCTGATTTGGTAAATGTATTCGTAAATATATATTTCCATCAATGTTTTTATCTATTTCCCAGAATATTCTTTGGGGAGTACTGATGCCATTGTTCGAGTCTGTAGACAAAACGATATGGCGAGGAGCACCAGACTACAGAAATACCCATACATATAAAACAAAAAAGATAGAAACTTTCACCATAATTGTTGGCTATGGTTTTTAGATCTATAATAAATAATCTCAATCAAACTAAAAAAGAAAACAGCAATAACTAAAAAAAAGAAAAATGTATTGAATATGGAAAGTAGAGACTCACTTTATAATCGTATTTATCAATTCCAACCATGAAGACGACTTGACTGAATACAATACACAAAGAAAGGTTTTTGTGAAGGGCCGCTGTACTGGACGAGGTCCTAAAGGAAAATAGAAATCAAAATAAACATCCTTTTTTTTTAGCAACAAAAATTAGAGGAACAAAGAACCATAACAATTAAAACGGATAAAATGAATAAAGTTGACATTGTTTATATATACAGAGGAAGAAATTCATATCAGTCAGGGATGGTGTTATCAAAGAGTCATTGTTATCAAAATTAGTCTGTCCTCAATATCACCACATTTCACAGGATATGAGACACACTGTCATTTAAGACGCACCTCAATCTTTGTGCACATTCTTTGCGAAAAAAAAGAAAAGAAAAAGTAACATCTTTTCTTTTATCTGATCTTCAGATTCCTTCAAACTATAGGGATATCCAAATGCTCTCATGTATTCAAATCTATATTAAATACTTTCAGTGACTGGCTGTTTACATTATTTGCAAAGCGCATTAACGTTAGTGAACAATAGATAGAGTGTTGTCTCCCGAGAAAGATCTTGGAACAAATTGCATTTTAATTGCCATTGAATACGATATTTTTTAAAACGAATTATCAATCTTATTAATATTTCATAACATAAAGGTGTTTATAACAATGAAAACAGCCAATTTATAACAATTAATATGAATACATAACAATGCAAGTTGTTCCAATTTTATATCTTTGCTTAATGTTATTAACCGGTTATTGTTATTTGAAAGACATTGTGCCAAAGTCATTACAACAAGCAACTTATTCTGTATGTCTAATGTTATCATCCAGTTATTGTTATCTAAAAGACCATGTACCAAAGTAATCACAATAAGGTGTTTACTCTGCATACTTATGAATATTTATACTTACGAATAAAAAGTTTTAAATTCAAATAAATTAACTCAAGAAAAGAATAAATGAAAATTCTGAAGTATTAAAATAAAAGATGAAACTATTTCTCCTAATTGAAAAAATGATTGTTTCAATTCTTTTCCAAGAAAATGACTGGAAAATTTGTCCGGAACCAAATTATATTCGCCAGCAGATAGTTTTCAAAATTCCAACCATTCGGCGACGGGATATCAAAATCTCTTTCAACAATGTCTATTTTTGACAAATGTTCATCTTAACATTTCACCAAAGAATTAACTTTTGTAATCTAGCCTCAATGAGAGTCATTAACCCAACATGGATGATTTTACTCTCGGGTAAAAAAAATGATTATTTCATCATAACCTAAAAATTACGCTATGTGAGGATGGTATGCAAGGGAAGTAACTCTTGATTTTGATTTGAGTTAACTCCCATATCCAAGGTAGTCATTGATATCATCATCATCATCATCATCATCATCATCATCATCATCATCATCATCATCATCATCATCATCATCATCATCATCATCATCATTCTAACGTCCGTTGTTAGACATAGACCTTCCCTAGGATTTACCACACTTTTCTATCATGAGCGTTGCGGAGCCATTACCTCCTAAACTTGTCTAGCTCGTCTCTCTATCTAATATTCTGTCGGCCTCGGTTGCGTATGTGATCTCGGGGGGATCCATGTCGTGAGTCGTGATGTCGATCGGTTGTCCGCTATTCTTGCAACAATTCATTGATATGCACTACATTAAATTCATTTGTCCATCTTTCTTATCTAGGCGTGCTTTACTTCATGATTATAAATAAATCTTAAAAGTTCTAAGTAGAAACTTCATTTAACTGTAATGAGAGCTAGCCTCAAATCATCATTTGGGGCCAAATTTCAAATATTCATCCTCAAGTACAATGTAAAATCAAATATTTATCAGAAACAAACTGAATTAAAGGCATTTTGATAGATGTTGAATTGAGCCTCTCACATTAAGGGAGATAACTTCTTTCAGATACAAAAAAAAGAAGATAACTCTTCTCTTGGGATCAAAAAATAACAAAAAAAAAACAAACAAAGCAGAAATTAATACCAAAAGTCCATGAAAATACGAAATTAAAGAAAATTATGCATCGAGCGAATGAAAGGGATTAAGAATAGAGCATTATAAATTCAGAATATATTTTAATCTTCTCAAATTTTGACTTTTTGAAGGATTGTAACTTTGATTTTGTCTTTGGGAAATATTAAGTTTGAATTCATGCCTAAATACGTTCAAGCTGAACCTCAGTAATTCATATTTAAATATCTAAACTGACATCCAATATATGAAATGAATTGTATTCCGTTTTCAAGTCTTTTATTGCTTTAACCTATAATTTCGTAGTTGGACAATTTATGTTGCATAATTGTTGGAAAGGAATAGTTTGAATTTATTAAGCTAATCATACTTTTTTTGTTATTCATTCGATATGTGATTTTCTTTTCATGTGACCGCTTATCAGAGTTACCTCCCTTGATTCATTTTGAGAGAGTTACTTCCCTTGAAATATTTATCTATTCTCGATATTCGACATTTTCTTAGAATTGAGGCTGACGAATATAATCCTGCTTCCGTTGAGATTTTGTTTGGCAGTGTTTTGAATCATTTTTTTTAAATTAAAAAGACATTTTTGTCCTTCATTTTTATGTTCCTATATTTTATGCAGGGATTTGGGCTTTCCATTTATTTATTCATCAATTTATCTCTTTTTGTGTGTTTTGTTTTAATTATCCCAAAAATGAGATACAAAAGACATCAGTGTGAATTGAAATGTTTCTATCAAGCTTATAGTAGAATGGTTTTCAAAATTTAACAACTAGAGGAATGCTTTTTCATAATTTAATTTTCTAGAAAACACCTACAAAAATAACCTTCCATATATATATATATATATATATATATATATGTGTGTGTGTGTGTGTGTGTGTGTGTGTGTGTGTGTGTGTGCGTGCGTGTGTGTGTGTGTATTATAAATTGCGTTATATTATATAAAAACCTATTTCAGATGATATCCCATCATTACACGGTTAATATATCACTCAATTTAAATAGTGTAAATAGGATGAACAATATAAATCAACATGATTCATAATTCATTCTAACAGACCAAATATGTCAATTTCTTAATACATTATTGTCATGCCGTAAAAGACGAATAGACCAAGAATAAAGGAGATGAGATATTTTTTGCATTTGCTGTTTAGCTGTTTAGCTCAATGGTAAGTGCATCGCTACGTTGAAGCAGCGCCCCCTATCGGTTAGAGGTTCGATTCCTGCTGCACCTCCGATTATTTAATTGTTCATTCTTTTTGCGCTCTTCTACTTTTTCTTTTTCCTCTTATTTTTTTTCTTCTTCTTCTACTTCTTATCATTATTATTATTGTTAGCATTTTCATTCTTACGTCTAAAAAGAGGGATATAATAACCGTGCAATGACAGGAGATCATTCCAAATAAGTTTCTTTTTGAAATAAGGCAATTTTTTAATTCATACGTGTGTGTCTCTGTGTGTGTGTGTGTGTGTGTGTGTGTGTGTGTGTGTGTGTGCGTGTGTTCGTAAATATTGAAGTTTTTCGCTGCTTATGAAATTATCCGAATCAGTAAAAATCCAAATGTGAAGGAATCGTTCATGTAATGAAGACTCATTAGGTACATTGTGAAAATGTCAAGTTTGAAAAGTACAATCACTATTTCAAGCTCTCAGTTGTCAAATTATTGCATGTCTATAGTAAAATCAGATAAACAATTTATAGTCAATAATAGCTGCACTCTTATAATTCGAGTTTTTAATTCTCATGTAAAAATTTGGTAGAAATATTTTAATATTTTTTTAGGTAAATAAACGCCATTGCAAGAAAAAAAAAGAGGGGAGGTAACTTTGCTCAAATTCAGAAAAAGGGAGATAATCATTTTTATTTCAATCCATCGGACTATTTCATAAATAATCTATTTTATTTCTGAGTATCAATTAATCATTAATTAAATGCTATAAATCACCTTTGTTTTGATGTTATGGTAATCAATTTAAAAAAATGCCTATGAATTTTATCAATGAAACAGGGTAGTTTATGATAGATTTTAGATAATATTTCGGAGAGGGGATGCGTTTTCCTTCTCGTAACGCGACATCTGAGACAACACCTTACGATTTCCTAGAACTGTCTTCCCCAAAAGGTCTATATGTCCAACGAAGGAGAAATCACTGCCAAAGCCATCTAATCACTAGATTAAACATACATATCAACAGATTATGGAAGCCACTAAATAAACTACTTGAAATTTGAAGTTCCTCCAATTCAAATATCCAGTGGAACATGACTAGTAATTAAAAGTGCGGGAGAAATCTGTCTAAAGACATGAGCTCATCATTCATGTCAGACGTCCGGAAACTCTAAGAGAATAAATAGGTGGTATAGGGAGAACAGTTCCATCGAAGATGTTCAGACGAAATGCAGTCTATAGTTCCTCCTGTCCGAAAATTTTCGATTAAAACTCATCTGCAATTAAGACACATTTATACTCATTTGGCATATGACATATTCGTTGCAAGTTGCATGCAGATAGATTCTTCTCAAGAATATCTGCTTAGTGGAATAAACTCCCTTCTGAAGGTATAATCTCGACATTTCTAAATCCTGAGTGAACAAGTGCTTTACTCAATGTTAGTATTTTAGTCTTCATTTTGAACATGTCATGTTTTAGCATTTCAAACTATACAATTTTAACATCAATAAGATATTTCAACATTTTTTCAATGTTGTTGATTCTGTTGCATAACCGACATCTTTCTTATTAATCCTTTGATGTGAAGAATGGCCAATAAGGCCTGGTTCAAGTTAATAAAACTAAGATAAATGAAAAGATCTCGCAATAAGAGGCATCGAATGTTATATGTAATGGAGGCAGAAACGCACGCTCCTTCATATCAATAAACGAGATTCTAAAATACAGAAAACATTCGAGAAAGATAGGAGAGTACAGCAAAAAAAAACGTTGTGATAAAAAAACATCAAAGACGAGGAAATCAATCCAAATAAACCCGTATACGCTAATTACTGAATGTTTTCAGAATAATTGAGAGAACAGGGCAAGTAACTCTGCTTATAGCTGCTGATAACTACATCTAAGTGAGATATTGACATGTTCCTTTCTTTTTAAATTATATTTAATGTAACTGCAATCGGCTCATCATAAAGATGGTGTCAACAAACACCTTTATGCCAAATTTCAACTTATACTATCGAGTAGTTTTGCTGGCTAAAGCCACCGCCCAACCATTCACCTCTGTTTGAAAGAAAGCGTTTCACATAAATAAAAGTCAATTAATAAATTGTTTCCCCTCTAGCTTCACCGCGGCGGCCTGTATGCAGGATGGATGACTAATTAGTAAGCCAACCAGCCAGAAACAGAAGAAACTTAAAATGATAGTCTTAGATTACAGTTTATAACCAAATGTAATGGAAAACAATCAATGCTGCCTTTAAGCTGTACAGGAACTATTACTAAATTTATGTTAAAACAATATTTTGGTATCAAGCAATAATATTAAGATAGCATCATCGTTGATCTGGATCTTTTTCATAAGTTCCATTTTGAATCTAGTGAGGAACATCAACTGGGTAATGTCGCTAATTCAGAAACATCTTTCGCGCTGAACCGAACACGTGAAAAACCACGTAAAAGACTCCGTTAACCATTTTTAAAAGCCAAAAAAGCCTTGATTTTCGCAATAAGTTCTGAAAATATTTTAAACTGGCAAAAACTACCAGAAAATATCCTCCAAAAGGAGCGAAAAATAGCGCTAATGATAAATTTTCGAAAGAGCGTTAAATTGGCAACATTTGAGCTGGGGTTTCACTTGATTTTTGTCATTGTCGTTGTCAGAGAGGCTATAGCAGTGATCAAACTGTTTCTTCCAATCAACTTCGGCAGCCGCAGGACAAAGGTCTTCTCCACCTTTTTCAAAGACGACTGCATCATGCCAATCTATGCTATGTCTTGCCGGTAAAACATCCTAACTTATCCCTAAATCTTATGTCAAGTATTTTCCTACTGCTCTTACTATCCTGTGGGCATCAATCGGATAGCCTTTTGTTCGATTTGTTGTCGTCTCATCTTGCTGAGTAACGACACCATCTTCATTTTTGTTGCCTAATCATTTGTGGGGAGTTCTTCACTCGAGTCTTCTTTCTAATCCATATTGATGTATTTCTATCCCTAATAGAATTATTTCAAACATTTCTCTTTCCATGGCTCTCTACATGATTCTAGGTTGTTTCTAATTTCGTTTTGTAAATTTCCATGTTTTGCATCGGTTGGAAATCTAGGTTAAGTTGACAAAAATCTTTAAATATGATCATTTATTCCACTTAATAAAGTATAAATATTCTCGAAATCATCTATGTCTGTTTTTGTTTTTTTGTTTTATTTTTTCGATAAGATTTTTGAAATTGCATGCACAACCTGGGGTAAAGCAGAGTGCCCCTAGGGGTACTTGTGTCCCCATTCAAGGGATTCTGGTCAGTGTTACTGAATAAACTATCTGAACGATCCAACTGCTGACTTACCTTAAATAGGTGAGCATTGCGAATGAAATAAGACATAGTACTGCTGAAACACTACAGCCAATGTAAGATGCCACATTCATAAGATTCGGTCGTTTCTCTCCTTTGTCCCACTGAAGAAAAAATAAAAAAATGAATGTTAAGGATTCTTTCAAGTCATGTGAGCCCCACAAAAATGGCCGAAGCCTACAAATATTATTTCAAATAGGGAGGAACAAAAATTTTCAGCGTGAAATGGAGACTTGATGAAAATAAAATGATTCCATCGTTAAAATCTTTGTGTAATTATTCAGAAGAAAGTTCGAAAAAATCTTTTATAAACCAAACTAAACTCTATGGAACCGGAGATTTTTGATAGAATTAACAGCGTGAAAAGTTGTTTTCCTCTAAAACAAGAATGGCAGCAAAATTTGTATTTAGGAAATTTTCCAAAATCTGATGACGCAGGATACCTCAAAGAAATGTTTTCTTTTATATGTTTACCATTCCTCTTTAATTAATTTGATAATTTTCCTTTATTTATACATTGATTGCATTGATTTTTACTCATTTTCAGATAGATACATTGAGAAATTAATTAAATATGGATTGAAAAAAAAGAGGGAAAATTGTGTCAAATATTTTTTACTTGGCAAATTATTAGTTTTATTTGATCAATTATGATTCGGGCTCTTGATCTGGGAGAAAAGATAATTTATTTTCACGCAATAATTAGAGAAGAATTATTCTCTTTTATTGATTATTTCGATCATCCTATTTTTTAATGTATATTTTTATTCTTTTTATGTCGTGCTTCGACTGAAATTCATCTTAAAATATTATAATGTATGACATGAATAATCAAATATAGTGGAATTACGAAAAACGTCATTTTTATTCGCGTAAATTGATCCACAGTTGTAAGGATATTAAATCTTGTTTATTTTTCCCCTTGGATACATTTTGTGCAAATTTTACTGGATTTGGGGTTATGTTCCCAGGGACTTTCATAGGACTGAAATTTCAGCAGATATTAGACTATCAGTCCACACTCGATAATGAACTTTAATCATTAGTGTCTTGATTGATAGTGTCAAACTTTTATATTTCATTTTTTTCAATGCAAAATATGGATCAGTTTTTGCACAGTTTAGTTCACCAGTGATAAAACTAAGTATTTATTCTCAAATCATCAGCATTTGATAGTAACTACTTATTTTGGGAAGAATTTCAACTGCTGAATTTACAAAAAAAAAAAAATGGATTATTGTCGATGAAAATGGCGTCATGATCGATTTTCTGCTGGTTATAATAAACTTTGACTTCAAAACTATCGAAACGTACATTCTAATTGATTGAGATACGTTTCTATTTGTGTTTAGACAAAAATCTAGGCAGGATTATTTCTAGAAAAGCTTGATTAACCAGTAAACGGTATTTTTCAGAAAAATTAATAACGTTTTTGAAATCAGATTGCGATTTTCCGTTGAAAATGTTTGTTCATACCTACTTTCAAATCATGTGCCGTCAAAATATAAGCACTCTATGTGCAGGGCAGCTGACAAATGGATTTAAACTTTCAAAAACTCTTTTTCACTTACGAATAATACAAACAATGTTTACAATTCAAAAATCAAAAGGTAAATGTTTAGTTTCCGTCTGAAAATTGTTACACGAGGTGTACGTATTTAGTTTGAACAAACTTCTGCGTCTTTCTTCTTCTAAGTTCCTTTTCACCATGTTTCGGCTATGTACCCTCTCATGAACACAAAGACGCAAGCACCGGACGTGACGTGTAAGAGAGAGGGTGCACATGCTCACCCAGAACAACAATTGACGCACATTCCAAAACACAATAGACACCCTAGCAAGACTGGGGGTACATGGCCGAAACGTTTTTGAAAAAAAAATCAAATACGAAGTTATAAGTCCGAAAAAAGCACATACAAAGAATACTTTGTTTAATTAAGCAAATTTTCAATTTTTAGTTTTGCGTCGAATACTTCGTTTGTTCTTTCATTTCAACCATGCATGTTTCGCTTCACATTATTTGAAAAAAAATCAAATCATAGGATACAACAATCGCTGAATGAAGCCCAAAGAATAAATCAAGTGAAACGTTATTCAAAAAATGCATGAAGTAATGAAATTCTTTTGACAATACAAAGAGACTGAAGAATATATCGACTGAAATGTTGTTCTAAGATGCACAAAAATGAAGGCAAATGAGAAAAAAAATCTATGTGATATTGAAACGACTTATTTATTTCTCTACAAATCACTTTAAAAAAAATCTAAACTTGAATTTTAGGCCACCGAGTATTGTTAATAAGCCTAAAATTCATTAAGAGCGAAAAAGATCTGTCAAGAAAGTAATGAGACTGATAGTATAAAGATAGTTATCATCATCTTGATACTAAACCAACATTATCTTCTCTAGAATAGTTCCCTTGGGAAGCAACATATCAACAAAGACGTTATTCTCATTCCTAGAAATAGTGCTGGAAGTCCTCAGTTAACACTGTCTTCAGTTGGTTCGTCACGACCCAATGGATGATCTCAATAGTTCAGGAAATAGTCAAAGACTCTGAACAACAGAATAGGGGAGAGGCTCAAGGACAGACAAACCAAATCTACTACCCTGATATTCTTGAACGCCTCGGAGAAAGGGACATTTGTGTCTGGCCTGAGATTACTGACTATCCCACCGTCAACGGTTTTTTTTTTACCAAAAAATATTCTGGTGGAACCATAGCCCCCTTTCAATCCTAGTATGAGTCCTTGAGACTTTTTCCTGTTCCGAATATCAAAACCCAAATCTGTAATCGTCATCTGGGAACCGTCAAGAACACCCCACAGGTAAAACGAACTTGAAGCAGTGTCGGTTGAAAACTTCCAATTGCTCCAAAGAATGGGAACATCGTTTCCAGTAGTGTGTGACTTCTCTCATGGGAACTATTTTGAACTAGTCTATTTGTGACTAAGTTGATAACGAATATTTTTACATCATCTGTCTCATTATTTTCTAGTCAACCCTCATATGTATGTATGTATGTATGTATGTATGTATGTATGTATGTATGTCTTATTATTATTATTATTATTATTATTATTATTATTATTATTATTATCAAAACACAGATACTTGACGAAATTGGATAATTAGGAAATGTCCCTCATGGCTTCCTCACTTATACTTTTCTTTTTCACTAAGAGTGTGTCGATGAGAGCGTACAAAAAATCGGTTCATTGTTCCCCCGTTATTCGAAATAAAGTACCTTTTGTAAACCGAAATGGCGTAAAACGAATAAGCGATGACCATCAATTCATATGGGAACAATTACTTGGCGTTCCCAGACCCCAGAAAAGGGTGATAATATTACGTTTATCCGAGTCGTCTGACGTGTGGGTAATTAATGGTAAAGAGAATATTGGTGTTGGTGAGATGGCGAAAAAGTATCCGCTGCCTCTATAATGCCAGTTATAGAACAAACTCTAGACACTTATTTCGCTTTCTGCCTTTTTTCGTTGAAATGAAAAGTGGTGTAAAGCGAGCGAAGCCAGTCTTTTTATTACGGCAATGAATAACTTAATTTTGATTTCAATTGATTTTTATTATTATTGGATGAAGTAGTGTAAAATGATGAATAATTTTGACTAGTTGCTAAAAATTGGGGAAAAAGTTTCCCTTTTATAAGATGTGGATTTTCTTCCATAATGATGTGATTTCGATTCGTCAGATTGTGTCTGGGACTATGTTTGTTGCAGGATCATCACCGTCATCATCATCAACAACCATTATAAATCTGCTTTCACCTTTTCCATCCATGACAACCGTGATTGCGCTAGTCTCTGCCATCATATCTCATCCCTACATCTTGTGTCTGGTCTTTTTCTACAGCGTTTTCTATCCTATGGACACCAATCATATAGCTTTTTGCTTCATGTCTAAATGTATTGCATAAGGTCAAGAGATATCCTAAGGGTGTTTGGCGGACATGGATTTTCTGACTTCAGGAATGAATAAGAGATTTCCCATATAAAGAATGGTTCTTGTTTCTCCGCTTTACGTCATTTCGACAGTGGTTAATTAGGAATCGTGGAGCGTGGAGAATCTGTAAACAGAGTGGGCATAGCGTACACTGACGGAAAATTAAATGGCAACATCCTGTTTGTGTGGGTCGATTTACTTCAGACTAAATATGAATGTAATATTGCTGGATTAATGTAAATTACGCAAAGAGATCAGTGCGTGCACAGGCTCCCAAATATGGGGGTTATAAACAGTCCTCATCCCCTTTATTAATACACTGTCAATCCCCCTTTTGATTATGGACAGTGTTTGAAGAGAGATGTACAGTTTACTGATATAGGGTCCGAGTAGTGTTGATACATCAATAATTTTGGAACCTGTGCTTGTATTGATCTGTTTATGACATCATTTACACTAATCCTGCTATTATACCGGTAACTTTATTCTTGAGTAAATTGAAACTCTTATTCAGAGTGTTGTAATTTTTTTCCGTCAGTGAATTACCAATATCATGTTTTCATGTTGTTGTGAAGAACATGCCATTGAATAAAGGTATGCATATTCGCCTCCGTGTCAAAATATTATGCTCACTCTGCTAATGCTCGAGGGTGTATCAAAAGTCTCCGGGTATATGACAAAGAACATTATTCAAGAAACAAGAGAACAGCTTTTTTTTCTGGATGAGCCCCTTCAACGTCTATGCAATTTTCTAGGCGGCATTTCCAGCACTTCCATCTGTTTTGACTTAGGAAAACTCGAAACCATTATGTATGATATGGTCAGACTATTTTCCTTGTCAATGAATTCATCCGTTCAGAGTCTTTCGGCCACGTACCCTCCGGACTTTGTCAGATGTTTGTGGTTCTGCAATGTGTAATCACCACTATTCTGGACTGCACGCATCACATCTGTCTTTGTTTATCTGGGCTGAGCTCCCACTGACAACTTCAGAGTTGCTTCCCATTGACATTGGATAATATGTTCCCTTTTTTTTTTCTTTATAGAGCAAATAGATCTGACTAACCTAGTTCAATCAAGCATGCGCTCTAAGATGTGATGACGCATTCTTGAACCAACATGACCCGGCACTACCGAACCGTCGAGAAATGAAGATACAAACGAGGAAAAAATCCGACCATATCATACACGATGATTAATACACCCCATCTAACAAAATTCAGACAAAAAAAAAAACCCAGAGCATTTCAATGACAATATCTTTCCGGGGAGAATTTGATAAATCCTCGAATAAATATTGATATATGCACATATATACATAAGATTTTTAATTTTTGCATGTATGTATAGAAATTACGTTCGTGTGTCATCACGATAATAGTGAGAAATCTTACAAGACTGAAAGTATGTAGGGTCTTTTTCAATAGTCCCCATCACACTAAATGATTATAGCTACTACATCTAACTCTACATGAAAAGGTTGAAATCTTAAACAGAAATTCAACTTAGCCTTGACTAACTGACTAAGCATAACCATTAATCTTAGCCTTGACCCTAAGCCTAATCCTAATCATAGCTTATTATCTGGAAAAAATAATAAGAGATGAGTAGCCGAAATATTCTCAACTTTCATCTCAAAAAGACGCTTTGCAGCCGGTCGGTCGGTTCAAGTTACATTAAACAACAGAAAAGACTTGCTCTTCTTCTCCGTTCACCCCTTAGAGGACGCATCGTTGAAATAATAGTTATTGATTGTATCTACATTAACTTAGCTAGCAAAAATGCGCAATAGCTATAATTATTTAAAGTGAAAGGGACTAAAGAAAATGACGTATCATGAGTAGTTTATTTCTTCTTTTTTATGTAATGTAAAGCACTTCCATCTTAGTACAAAAAACAAGTTTTGCAAGCGTCTCAGGTATTATCAAACGCTGATCCACTCGTTCTCATTTTGGTTGTTATAGTCAAAATGTTTTCTGCCGTTGCAATCTGCAGCCTCATCCAGGTGTCTGTCGTAGTTGATATTCAGTCTACGGGGTTCGTTAGTTCCCAATCTGTTGCTCAATACAGGATGATACATCATATCAATCAATCGTTTCTACTTGATTCGCCTTTCATGTAGGTTCTCAGCGAGAAGTATGATTTCATCAGCAAATCTGAGAGTGAGTATTGTGATTCTTTTATTTTCCCAGTGTAGGTTTCGGAAGATCACCTTGAGGCAGGCGGTGAAGAGTTTGGGTGAGGTTGTCTCATCTTGTCTTGACCTTTTTCGGGATGAATGGGGTCAGAGTTTTTATGGAACCTACTGAACGAACTGCTGTGTCGATAGATATGTTGCAAGACTCTAACATATACGGGGTATACACCTTATTGTACGATAGCATCAATGATCTTGGAGATTTCCACTCAGTTAATGGCTTGTGATTTCCACTCAGTCGAATATTACAGCAAGCGGTATTTTATGTTCAGCTGCAATCTTTTTTTTTTTTTTTTGTTATTGATATACTGTTGTCCGCGTCTTCAACAGGACCATAGTACATGCTTTATTTTTTACACTATCCAACCATCAGGTTACAACACCACACTAAAACCAATGCTTTTATCCTCCGGGTCATTGTTCTATGTGAATGAAAGTTCCAGTTCGATGTTTCCAAAAGATTATCTACTCCGATAGACACCCGTAGAGGGTCATAGACTGCAACGGCCAAAACATATTGACTATATCAACCAAGATAAGCACTCTATATAATTCAAGTAAACCAGAGTATAACGATGATAAATCCTCATCTCAGGAATTTAGACAACAGTTCCAAGTATTGTGGTTGTGTGTGGATAGATTTACGATACATTGATAGTTGGAAGACAAAGTGAACACATGTGTATATGTGTACGAGATATGGCTATTAAATAACGAGACTGGGTTTACGTAAGTCGAACCAGAGAGTGCATGTACGAACCACATGCTATGCATTGATCAATGAGCAAGCGTAAAAATAACCCTGGACGTTTCAATCCGCTCGTGCCTTCAGTTTGCTTCAATGTATCGCTTGGAGTCAATATGTTTTGACGTTCATAAATTGAACAATGTAGCAGTATTTAACACGGGAAAAGAGCAAAGAGAAAACCAATCTATTCTTACCTTAAGCCACGATCATCATTCTTCTTATACCGCAAAATGCATGCAATGGCGGATGAAAAAAAATCTACGAACTGAACTTGATCTTTCGATAACTCGAGTTACACACGTATGGCTGAATGACGCTGGTAGTCGACCCCAAAAATGATGGCATCAACAACAAAATACTTCGTGCCCTTAAACTAGATTACTCCCGGACAGAGCGAGACAATTCACACGTCTCACTCACAAAAAAAAAAGAATAAGAGCAGAGCTTCCTTCAGGGGAGTCAACTTTACAAGAGACAGTGTCCTCTTTTAACATGCAAATTTCGAAAGCTGTAAAAACGCAATTCGTTTTATAATGGATGGGACACGATTACTGACAAGACAGAGTGAACTCAAACCACAGTATCAATCTCTTTTGCAATTTGAACACACGTACACAAGACATGATTTTTTTCCCAGCAGCTTCATTTAGCATGAGAAAAGATTTGGAAGCCCTTCTGTACAATTTTACCGAAAGTTCCACATCAGATACTTAGCTCGATTTTTGAACGGACAATATTCCTGACACTCCAGAAAAAAAGCATATCTACTCCAAGCGATGGAAAACAGCGAACTGAAAGATACGAGTGGATGGAAACTTTCAAGGGTTGACTATTAGTCAATGTGTACCACATGGTTCTTGCGTGTGCGATCTGGTTCGACTTACATAAGCCACAGTCTCGTTATTTAATAGCCACGTATATGCGTATGTGTGCTCAATTGAGTGGTCTTGTGTGTCTCTCTAAGATAATCTCTGCACGAGTGTATGTATGTGTGTGTTTATGTGTATGTGTGTGTGTGTGTGTATTTGTTTTTGCGTTGCGCCGTAATTGAGATGCTGCCATTGGCGGGCGTGAGCCCACCAAGGGCTCCGTGAAGTGAACTACTTACAGTCTTAACAGCAGACAAAAAAGGACAAAAATAGAAAAAAGATTAAATTAAAATAAGACCAGACAAAATCATAATAATAATAATGATAATAATAATAATAATAATAATAATAATAATAATAATAATAATAATAATGGTTATTATGTTTTTCTTACATGCAGACATTTATTGTTAACTTGCAGAAACCATTATTTCTGCACACTAAAAATAAACGTGAATGATGGCCATTGAATTCAATCATTTTTAGTGACGTTATTGAAAGTACCGAGATAATAATTATATTTTCTTTGTAGCAAACCAACTAGCTATTGAAATCAGCGTTGACCAACAACGTTAGAACATCACAAGTAAAAACAAATAGATAGATTGTTTGCCGCAAAAAAGAAAATACATACTCAATTCAATCTTGTAAACGCAGTCAGAAATATTTGTCTAACTTTGCTGAAGTCTTTTTAAAGAGTTATTCGGATGATTGAAACCATTTTCTTTGTGTTCTGCATGTTCTTCCCACAAGGTTTAACCGATCCATTATACGCCCGTTCTTCAGGTGATTCAAAAACATAAAACGGTAGTAAACGAAACGTTCACAACAACGCATGTAATATAAGTTATTGAATTTTCAGCAACACCTGGTCTTCCACGTTAGGTGTTGAGCATGGGACCTATAACCCCATCTCCAAAGAAAAACAATGTTTGTTACTGAAACCACACCACTGCCTTCAAGAACCATTGGTATAATGAGAAACTGAAGCCAAATCACTAGCAACAACTCAAGATGAGAGACCTTGTTTTAAGATGGACCCCATTTTTAAAGAGAAAGAGAGACGGACCAAAAGTCACAAGACGGAAAATAGTGAAAACGGAACTGGAGCAAAGCAGAGGACAAAGTGCGATGCAAGAGTTCGATGATATGATTGCACCCTTATGTCTTAGTTGGGATCAAATGGATTGAACAGTAATAATAATTAATCTTCATTAACGCGTTAAATACAGCTTTCGATCAAAAAGTTCTTAGACTTCTCCAATGAAGAGCTCGAACTTAATCTTTGAGAAAAGGAAGGAGTCACAGAGAGCTGAATCCAGCGAATAAGGCGCGTATAGAGCAACGATCATGCAACACAAGAACTACGTTATACAGGTGGGTACATTGTCACGATCGTCATCATCATTATCATCAACTATTAGCATCCGTTGTTAGACATAGACTTTCTCCGAGATTTGCCAGATCTCTATCATTAGTGTAGTTGAGCCAGTATTTTTCTGAATTTGTCTTACTTTCTGGCGGCCACAGTTTCGCATATGATCTCTGGGGATCCAGTCGTGATGTCTAACAATTGTCTGACATTCTTGCAACATGTCCAGTCCAGTTTGAGTTTTTCAATATTTCTACGATATCTCAAACTCATACTTATTCCTCATGGTACTGAATATTTTCTCTCAGAACTGATATCAGCATTGTTGGTGATTTGAGCTTTTGTTATCCTCCAATGATATCCTACCCCTCTCGAAGTACGAGTTTCAAATCACAAATGAGCACGCAAACGTAGTAACAAGACCAAAGACCCGAATGTTCACAGCGTGACGCCACGTGTCACACTGACATGCAACGAATACTGCTTGATTCCTGCAACGCAGTAAGGCTGCCCCGTGCTTAGTTTGTTCGCAACAAAGACCGTTTCGGAACTTTTCGATTGCACTTTTAACTGCTTTCTCCGCAATTTATACGCGAGAATGTCTCAAGTCTTCTATTCCTCAGCCACAAAAATTCATTTTGTGTCCTGGTTGAACATCGAAACACACATCACCTTCAAATCCACATTGTTCTGTCTAATGCGTGATGACAGGATCTGTTTGTTACCGTTTTCTGATTTTCGCATAATCAAAATATGGGAGCCCCTTTTTTTCATTCGACCGTAGAATGGGTCAGCGTAAATAACACAAAAATTAGTGCAGTTGTCCAAATAACTCTCTGAATGTTAATCACTCTTCACAAAATAATTGGAAAAAAAAAATTATTTACGAAGATTTTGAATGATTTTCAAAAGATTCCGATTACATTTACCCAGACAAAACTATTAAAATAACGACTTGAGGTGAGCGATTGATATGATGATTTATTTAATTTTTCTGAAGAATCTCTCCATTTTACTTGTTGCTGTTCATATATATATATATATATATATATATATATATATATATATATATATATATATATATATATATAGATATAGATATAGATATAGATATATATAGATATATATACGTTTTTAACCGTACTCGCTGCACAATGCTCAATATTTTAGTAAACAAATCAATGAAATAGAGCTTATAAAATCCTTGTATATTCATAATTAGACTCGCTACAAATCGTCCTCATATTCTTTCAAGTGAATAAATACGAAATCAAACGTCTATTTTTTCGAATTACATCTCATCCAATTTTTAACCGGTATTTTTTGATATATTGTAATTTTTATGTTGGAAATAACCTGAAAATTCGAAATATATTTCGGTTGTCAAAACATACGTTGAAAGGGAACCAGTTTGATGAAGATTCGTTCAAGGAAAAATTGAAATTAATCTTCCGGGGATGCTTATAGGGGCGTTTTGTTTAATGAATGAATAGATAAAAATTATCAACATATATATATATATATATATATATATATATATATATATATATATATATATATATACATATATATATGCGTGTGTGTGTGTGTGTGTGTATATGTGTGTCTGACAAACTAGTTGAGTGGGTTACAGATTCTCATCTCTCTGATTGTCAGTGTGTTTACGTGTGTCTTCGGGCGCTCCTGGTCACACTTGCATGACTACACTACAACATACCATCTACAAACGATTTTTGGGATCTCTATATTCATTTTAGGCCTTTTTCTAAAATAATTGTTGCTAAGAAGTCTATTTTTAAATAATTCTTGATATTTTCAGATGATTTCAGTTGGCATTTTTTACTGATTATTTAGTCCAATTTTTAGATTAGTGGTTCAAAAGCAGTGATTCATTCACACAAAGTATGATACATCATACACCCCATATATATATATATATATATATATATATATACATAAATGATTTTACAAGTGAAAATAAGCTTTAGAAAATGGTAGTTTTTATCCTGAATATATATATATATATATATATATATATATATATATATATATATATATATATATATATATATATTATAAATTGCGTTATATCATATGGAAACTCTTTTTGGAATGATCACCCCAAGACAACGTAAATAGAATAAACGAATAAAACATATTAAGGAAATGGGACTGATGCAGGAAACGAACCGGCGACCGATAGCGTAGCAGTTTCAATGAACCGTTACTCTTATTATTGAGCTAAAAAGCTGCTGGTAAGGCGAAGGCCCGAAAAACCGTCTTAACTCCAAATTCTCGTCTTACTCATTCACGGTCCGTATCTCTATTTGTTTCTTCCAACACAACCTATAAAGAATGACGAGAATTTTGAGTCAAAACAGTCATTTGGGCCTTTGCATTACCGGCAACTGTTTTATTCAATGGTAAGAGCAACGCTTCATTGAAGCGGCTACCTTATCAGTTCCAGATTTGATTCCTGCAACAGCCTCATATTCTTTGATTCTTCATTCTATTTATGTTGTCTAGGTCAAATGGTAAATTCACCGTTTAATTAGGGGTGATCATTCCAAATAAGATTTTCTATACAATACATTGAAATTTATGATCAGTCTCCCGGATCCTCCTACATCCATTCCTTAATAACACATACACGCACACGTATATACATATATATACATATATATATATGTATATATATATATATATATATATATATATATATATATATATATATATATATATATATATATATATATATATATATATATATATATATATATATATATAAACTTGGAATGTCAGACATGGACAATCATTTTAATCTTTTAGTAATCTTTTCTTGTTTTCAGACGAATGATCACATCTTTGTTTTCAATGAATATAGATATTTTCCTAAAATATATAAAGCGATTCGATAACACTATCTGCTATCTCCAAGATCGGGGTGAAGTTGTACTCTTCAGTCCCATGATCGGATTGAATCTTGTTTGATGATATTTTTACTGCTTAATTTTCACAGTGCAATTCGGTGTTTGCAATTCACTATTTGTGGAATGTTTTTGTCAGTTGCTATTGGTGTTCCAGTGACGTCATTTGATGGTGTGTGAGCATCAGAAAATTGTTGTTTTTTTTTCTTTGTTCATAGGATATTTTTTTTCTTTTGGAAAACATCTATATTCATTGAAAACAAAGATCAGTTCACGTGTATGAAAATAAGGAAAAAAAAATTTCTAAAAGATGAAAAATGATGTTCGTGTCTGTCATTTTTAATGAAAGATACATTAAAGAGAATTTGCTGCCAAAGTGTGTATATATATATATATATATATATATATATATATATATATATATATATATATATATATATATATATATATATATATATATATATATATATATGTATATATATATATATATGTATACATATATCTCTGAACTACCACTCTCGTTGGATGAACATTTGATTAAAAATAAATGATACACACAGTAGAGCAGTTGAATTTTTCAATTCAATTATTTTCATTATATTGAAATAAAAATGGTCAGTATATGAATCATGTAATACAGAGTATGTATTAAAGAATTTGGAGAGAAATCACCCAACGCACGTTTCTTGGTTCAAACATTTATCAAGAATGATGGATTATTTTCAGTTTTAACATAATTCTTATTAGATTGAAACAAAAAAAATCCATGGCTCTTGGATGATTTCTTTTCTTATCATTTACCATATATATATATATATATATATATATATATATATATATATATATATCTTTGAATTTTTGGGTGTGTGTGCATGTGTGTATCTATGTATTCCAGGTCTGTCAGTCATTTTGAATATCTGGATTACCAGTTGAGCAACTTTGATGCATAGGACACCGATCAAAAGGCACCTTATTGCGCATGTGTGAACACCTACTCTTCCATGGGATTACTCAGTTGGTAGGGAGATTCCACTGAGTGAGCTTGATTACTTGGTGACTAAGGCATCCATCATGTACGATATTGCTCATTCCTCACGTTTTTCTGTTGGCAAGACATTGCCCCGCCCAAAACCCTGGTCTGTCAGGTTCAGATTTGGCTCCCTCTGATCTCTGGCTTTCCCGAAAGATTCATCACACGCATATTTTCACACTCAAATGTTCTGAAAACTGTGTGTGTGTGTGTGTGTGTGTGTGTGTTGCACTAATGGCTTTTCGATAATTATTTTAACGATCGATTCTCAATCAATAATTTTCTTTCAAGATGAAAAATAGCTATTCTATCGATTGTCATAATGAATCTTAGGTATTAAATCGGGCCAGTAATTCCTGGAGACAAAAGTCTGTGTTGAGGTCAACCTTTACCAGAAGATGTCAGGTTTAATTTTGAACGTGAGCAGGTTTATATTTTAAATGACTCATCTGTATATTCCATCATCTCTTCTATTCAGGGGAATAGTGAAGGTCAAATCATGTTTTGTAAAGTTGAACAATATTGGGTCTGGTCAGTACAAGATGGGTGACCCTCTGGGAATACCAGATGCCATAACCAGCTGGGGTTTAATCCCCTGTGGCCAGGTTAATTTCAAACAATATTGAGATTATCGTTCTTTTAGAAGCCTTCAGCATGTTTGAGAAGGGGTCGGTGGGACTTGGGCAATACGCTTTCTCCATGCTAAGAGTGCAGGCATAAAAATTGAGAGCTGCTCACCCATCATCAACATGGAGAACTGGATTAAAATATTGATTTTATTTTAGACATCAGATAAGGTGAACAGATCGAGATTTTAAAAAAAGTGACTGATACTCTCAACACGTTTGGAGACTGTGAGACGAATTATCGTCAGAGAACACATTTCAGGAACCATTAATAATCACCAAAATTGTTAACATGGTTTTCTTCAAATTTTGAATTGAACTGGCTGGCTATCTATGTATGAATGAGTTATGCATACAGGCTGCAAAAGGAGGTAGAGCGCTAAAAGTTTCAACACTCACTCCTTATCATATCTACCAAACATTTTTTGTTTGTTTTTCCATTCTAACATACATATTTACTAAGCTTATCTTAGTCTGACACAAGGCTAAATCGGAGTGAATAAATGATAGAAAGATTGTTGCATCATTCATCTTGGTAGGGAACGCCTACCAACCTTGTTAATCAGCATTTATAACGGCCTTTACCTGGGTTTAAACACAAAAAATTAGCACCGATTGGAAATACCCGCATACTTCAGCCAACTGACAAGCAGCTTTTGTTATACTGTGTGTGTGTGTGTGCGTGTAGCACTACTTTAAACCAACTAAATATTTGAATTTGAATGTATAGAATACTCTCTATACATCGGATATTGCATTATACTATATTATATCATGTTATATTGCATCCCTGATTCGTACAATGTATATACTAATACTATTCTATGGATAATATTTTTACTACCTTTCTCTTTTTACATGAAATCAGGGCAACGTTAATTTCTTTTTCATTTTCAAGCTCGTCCGCTGACCGTCTAAGACTTCCAGGACGTTTGTGCCCCACCGCCGCCTTTATATCTGAGCCAATCGCTCAAAATATTTGTTCTAGTCAATTCATGCGCTTTGGATTTTTTCCTATCCGTAGATAAACTCACTTTATCCGAGTTGTTGTTTTGATTCGATTATTTTAATTTTCTTGAAACCTCAATCATTCTGTGATGGACAATTGTTGCAAAAGATTAAAGGTCTTTCAAATTCCACCCACGCGAATTCCAGAAATATTGAATTTTTTCGTTTCTTATCTGATTCAACTGAAGCTATGTTCATAGCGCAGAAAATTGGCAACTGAAAAGCTAAAAATAGGGAAAAAATGCAAGCAAATTTATAATACCAGCTACCCACAAGCAAACGTACATACATACATATACACATACATACATATATACGTACATACACCACAGAAAGAGGGAAGACGTGAGTGTGACGTAGTTAAAATAACATCTATTCAGTTTATTTGTCGATGTATCAAGCGTTTGTTGTTGTTTTTTTACAGTGTTGTCGAGTATTGTTTATTAGTAAAATCATAAGTTTTCAATAAAAATGACGAGAACTGGCTTAGGGTCACTTTACTTGGAGTTTACATCCCGTTTACTTTATAGCTAAAATATAATGTACACATTTCTAAAACCCCCTCATCTAAACATACACCAAGACTGCAGAACAGAATATTGACGAACAATTGTACACTTATTCTAATTTAGACTTTCAAATTGATTTTTTCGATAGCAAGATTTTCGGGTGAATCATTTTCATACTCCTCTTCCTTTCCCCCCTCTTCCTCTTTTTCCTTCTACAACTGCAACTAGTAATGTTATTGCTACTTTGTTTAGAATTCCTTTGAAATTGGAAATTACAGACATGGACGTGAGGATGGTGGACGCATCATTGGTTCTTGTTTTTTTAACTGAATGTTTTTGTATCCAAAAAGTGCCAAATTCTAACCCCTTTCCATTTTGTTCCTTTTTTATTCTTCGTTTTTTTTTCTTCTTGGTAGTCCTTACAGCAGATAGCAAATTTCAGTGTGTGTGTGTGTGTGTGTGTGTGTGTGTGTCTGTTTGTGTCTCTGTGTGTGTCTCTGTGTGTGTCTCTGTGCGTGTGAACGCGCGTGTGTGTGTGTGTGTGTGTGTGTGTGTGTGTGTATATATGCAGGTCTCGAGGGCGAAATTCTCGACTGACCCTCGCTAAATGCAGACTGGACATGGATCGTTTTATATATCTCGAAGTCTTTTTTTATTTTTTGAAGATTTCTAAAAATAGGTTTCTAGTTGTTGGAGTTTTCATTGATCCCTCAGTTCATGTCCAGCAGAATTCATGCATGTTTTGCCCAACAAATAGCAAAGGAAGTAACTCATTGATCAACCCTTTAAAATGGTTTGATGGTAAAATAGGTGGTCTACAAATCAATATAACTACCGTATATACTCGTATGATGTTTGACCCCCCCTCCTGTGCTCTACGCACGAGACATTGAAATCGGAATTTAATTTGAAAGTTCAGAGATAATTCATCAGAATGATAAGTGGCATGAGAGATTCAAGTTATAAGGATAGACAGTAGAGTTTGGCAGGACTATGTTGTTTTAGAGAGGGTTAATTGAAACAATCAAGACAATAAATGGTTTTACAAATTACGGAATTCAAATATTTAATGAGATGGATAAAACGGGGAATTTACTAGTTAGGTTGCAAAAAACGAATCGATTTTTTCCTCCAAAGTAATTTTGAAATATTGAACTCATTCACCATCGTATGTGAAGAGTTCTACAAGTGCAAATTATTCAAGGATAAGCTCGATCCTATGGAATAGAAAATAAATTGGTTGATCATGGATTCATCAGCTGATATATAGAAGAATTTAAGAAAAATAAATAAATAAAATGGAAAATGTATCTCTGTTCTAGTGAGCTCGTAGGTTTTTTACAGAGTTTCATACATTTCCATACCATTAATCAATGTGTATTTTAAGCACATATTTCTAGTGCAAAATAGCTTACGGAGATATCCATGAACGTAGAATTGTTTTCGTGAAAAATGTTACTTTTTCCCCGGGGTTCCTTTACAAGATGTTTCGAAATGAATCCAATCGTTTCTGACAACTTGCTTTAAAACTATTTTAAATCTAAAAACAGTTTTTAAAGACACAGACCTTTCAACACTTCTAAACTTTTAACAAACTACTAGATAGATTGAAAAACATGCAAATTAACAATTTCACATTTTTGATTTCACGATAGATGTTGGAAGTGATTTCTTCTAACCTACTGCAGGTTCTTTTTCGTTTCATTACATAAAACTTTCATTACATTGGAAAACGATGTAGCTGACATATCACAAATGAGTGAAGCTACCGCTTGATGCTATCATTTCAACAGCTAAAAACTGTTGTCTCTGATGATGAGGTTGACACGCAATCAATATAGAATCATGCACTTCACGTATATTGTACCCTCTTATCCTTTGGGATGAACTGTTAATGAAATACCCTGTGTACTCTCAATGCATGACGTCATATCGGAAAATCCTACCAGCTGCAGGACAATTATTGCTTCCAGTTCCTCCATCTACAGTGTCAAGACATTAGTTATGGATCAGTTCACTATCGATTTATCCAACTATTCGACCATTTTTTTCAAACCCATTTGTACCACCAAATTAGCTCAGGTCGAGACTGTATTAAACATCAAATGAAAATTTTTGTCGAAAAAAAAAGTAATGTGAAAATTCATCAAACAGGTGTTGGTATAACACACGAAACATAACACATACCATACTTCAGCACGTACAATCTGTTTTTTTTTTTCTGAAAAAGATTAGCCAAAAATCCAGGCGCGTATTATCTATGGAATAATGATTGTTATACATATTTGTATGCATAATTTTTACATAGGATGAAGCTCAATCAGCAGGGGTGCGAATAATCTATAGTAGCGAAACATACCTGGTGAAATACGATATACAACGGCTAAAATAACCCTCCACAATATATACTGAGTTCAATCCTTATAGAGTGCCCTTTACTTATTATCTTACACTAAAAGTACATGCCTACAAAATAAGTGCAAAGGGTATACCTCGAGGTTGAAACTTTCCCACCGATACCAATAGTCGGCGTTTAAGCCCAGGTCAAGGTCATTATTTTGAATGCTGATTTTCAAGGTGGACAAGCCCATCCCACTAGGAAACTTGGTCATTACAATCTTTCTAACTCACAATCTTTCTGATTGTCAGTACTACACCAGCGATCTTAAAAGTGTAGTTTGCTTACTGCTAGGGATCTGCAAAACCCAATTAAGAAGTTCACGAAAAAAAAATCATTCGAAATAAATGTAGTTTTTTTAAAAATTGTGATTGCTTATTTTTACATGTATCATCATATCTCAAGGAGATGTCTCCCAGCCGGTTGGTCGATTCTCATTAATCAACAGAAACAGGAAGGAAGAAAGAGGTATGATGTCATTAAAAAGCATAAGGTCTTTAAAAGAACAACCCTCCAAACAAACTTTCACCAGTTGTTATGGTGTCATGATAGAATGTAGGAAGTCGGCAATTTTATATTCTTAAAAGGCCAAAAATGGCTGAAAAATGCCATTTACGATTTTTACTGAAAGTAACACTCTCGGAATATTTCCACATTGAAATAGTTTACAGGTATGCATATCAATTGACTCAAAGGAATACTACTTGCTCCTCCTTCTGCTACAACTACCATAAATGGTGGACACATCGTTGAACTTATAAACCTTGTTACTTTAATCACCCAATCAACATCAAAATTATTTTTGGGTCCTCCAATGTTTTTTTGATAGCATTAAGTGTTCCTTTGGTTGAAGTGATTGTGCTAAACCAAGCTAGATTTTGTAAACATCTAAAATCGTCCTATGAGTACATTCCCCTCTCATACGTCACACATTCAGCGCATGGGCATTGTGATCATAGCTGTGTTGTATCGCATACTCACGTTGTCATTGTACATGTCGGTGGTTATGGCATAAACGCCCTGGACATGACAGGCACACACTCCTGACCTTAGATGTTCCCTCACAATGTAGCAACTCTCTTTAAGCCAACGGTCCTTCTCTCCCCTGAAACGAAGACAACACAAAAAGCTTTAGAAACAGTATACAATATACTCTCCGTTCTGATTTTTAGATTTTCCAGAGTTGGTGTAACTAAAAATCAGAATTGGAATAGAAGACAGTAGTGAAACAGATTATAGGAGCAGAAGAGTAAACAGAATATTAAAATACATGACCAGTTTTGAATGAGTTGAAAATAAATGAATATTGACAATTTTCAAAAGTATACACAGGAATGAAATATAATTTATAACAAAAAGTAAGGTTCATTTTTTTAATTTTTTTATTTTATGACTACTTTTTTTTACCTTCATCTTGAAGAAGTCATAAAATAAAAACGAGAATAATAATTCATAATACTTCATCAAATGAAAATAAAAATACAAAATGTATTGCAAAGTAAAACTGTTTAGCATGAAGGGGGAATGAAATATATTTGCACCTTTTTGAAATTGGAAAAAAGTACATTTATCCACAAATGCTTATCTGTCTGTCTGTTGGTCCATACAATATCTCCAGAATTTTTTGTGGATTCCAATCAAATTTTATGGAAGGATTGGACATAGGCTGAGAAAGCTTTGGTTGGATTTTAGGGTGGAAACAGAAATTTTATTCAATTCGGGGATATTTTTCGTTTTTCCATATATTTATGTATTTACTATTGCTTGTCCGAAAAATTTCTCCAAAATTTCTCTATGGAATTCAATGGACGATTGGACATTGGCTAAGAAATAATTGATTAAATATCAGGCTGAATCCCGGAATTCGTTTTTGATTGAATGCTAATTTTTATATAATTAGTTGAGTTAAACAATAATAAAAAACACTGCACACTGCCAAACGACGGTTGTTTCTATTGAGTTTCTAATTTCCATTAAAAGCTCGTTGTTGGCTACGTATGCATGTATGTATTTGCAACGTGTACGGGCCCCACCAATGGAGTTAAAGGGCTAAACATTTAAAAATTGACCCATTATCATGTGTAGAAAAATGTTATTTTTTTTAGAATTCCCCCAAATACATTTTCAGAGAGATTGGTCGATTTACAAGGTAAGTTTTTACAATATAGGTTCCTTAGTTAGTTCCCAGCCGTATTCATACATGTCCTTTGAAGATTCGAACGTTTTTAGTAGTCACTGTCGAAAAAAAATTAAAGAAGGAACTCATTCATTGATCACCCTGTTTCGAATTCTTTATAGAATTTTTCAACTCACCATGTAAACGTGTGCTAAATTGGTCACTATTTCATGCCCATGGGAGGGGGGTATTCAAACTTTTTAGCGATCCATCAGAAGGCAAGAACAGTAACTTTTTACTGAACACCCTTTATTCTAATTTTCAACCAACACAGCATGCTGCCAAGGAACATTGGTCACATGATTATATTGTGAATAATTTTCATTGAAAAATCGTCAGAAAAGAGTCAGAATCAAACGTAATAGACTTTGGAAAAAAATGATATGAATTTAAGTTTTTAAACTGTTGTAAGATGATATTCCCTGTGACAACCAAATATTCAATATATTTTAACCTCTCCTCATTCATCATCTTGAAATAATTTTTTGAACCTACGGGAAGGATTAACAGCTGCATCAATTGACAGAACAACAGATACTACTCTAAGGTTTATCATTAAAAAAAGGAACAAAAAGATCTGGTTTGTCATTTAATAGAAAGCCATCATTTGACCAACGTCCTTTGCCAGCATTCTATATTAAGGGTGTTCAAATGGTGGAAGTTGAAAGTCCAGTTTAGCACCATAGTTACATTTGGCACACCGAACTTCATTTCTAAAACCTTTGGAAATTACCCTTTCTTTTTTTCAAAACTAAATGTAACTGCAATACAGGGCATCAGGACGCAACAATTACCGTGTGAAAAGCGTTGATATCTCGATAACTCTACGAAAAAAAGGTGACACAAAAAATGAGAATGAATAGATATAAAATACATAAAAGAGTGACTACTCTAATGAGAGCGAGAAAAGAAATCTACTACGAGTTCATGACTGAAATAGGAAAGAATGATTAATGAAAAACAAACAAATGTATTAAGAGGTAAAAAGGAATACAGATGGAGACAACAGAGCTGATCACAGAAATGCGTAACATCCAGTTGAAAACAAAGGCAAATTAGAGCCAGTGATTTTGTTGTGCTATTCATTCGATAAAACAGGATGAAATGGTGATAACTTCATTGGCAACAACATCAGCAACAAATACTCAAAAATTACAACAGAAATCAGTGCGTCACTTCAACAAACGATACCGTTGAGATTCTTTATCAACAAAAACGTTTTCCGTGATCATTTCACTTGTGAGCTTCCAGGTCAAGTTTAAATTCAACTTATTGACAACAAAAAATCAAGAAAAGCGTGAAGACGCGGAGCAACCTACTCCCTCCTCCATTTTCAGATGGTAATATGGATAACGTTACACAAAACAGAATGAAAACTTCAGATAATTCTTGGAAGGCCAGTGAGCCTGTTGGCTCGAACATAGTCAGCAAATCAACAAAGATGAAGATACTATACTGAGTATTCCATAGAGTAATAACAATCTTTCATCTTAGGTATTCAGACAATACTAGAAAAGCTAGAAAGCCAATTGGCTTAAACTTAATGATAAAAAAACATCAAAGGTAAATACACTCCTTTGAATAATTCATTGAGTTAAACCAAACTTAAAAAGTAAGATTTAATTAAAATATTTTCAATCGACGCTAGATATCAATTTATGGTAGAAACAAACATTAAGATATCAAATACACGCACACTTGCGTGTTTACACACACACACACACACAAATAGATTCATACATGCATAATCTAAATATATATGTGTGTGTGTGTGAATGTGTGTGTGTGTATTTCGATGTGTGTGAACAATTTTGTGTAAAAAAAACAAAGTTATGTCAATCAAATAATGATTGAGTACCGAAAAAGTACCAAAAGTATGGTGTGAACATTTGAAAGTTTTAATGAGGAATTTTATCGACAAGAACTATATATATATATATATATATATATATGATATTGAAATGAAGAATGATTCCCATCACGGCTCACGATTTCCATAAGCAATTTTTTTCTAAATTTCCAAAAGGCCATCAATAATGAACTATTGCAAGCTGTAGATGTCACAGAAACTTTTTGCTGAGTATGCTGATGGTATTTCAGTGCATATATATATATATATATATATATATATATATATATATATATATATGGAGCGAAGGTTTTGTTCCCACCTCGCGATACTGGAAGGGATACTTGATAGTCTATAAACACACTGAAGAGTTGTAATACAACAAAACAGCTGCCTGTGGATGACACAATTATTGATTATTATCATAATTAACGCCTTTTTTTTCTTTAGGGTTGAGCACTCTTAAGTAGTGCACCCGTCCACTATAACCTTCAGTGCAATAATTTTCCAACTCTGAAATGGAGCACTCAGTTGGATGGGACTTCTGCGTAAGTAAATATATCACTTAATTCGGTCCCACTGACCATCCAGTTCTGCGTAGGGTAGGGGTAGAATATTTACATCTGGGTCTGAAGTTAAGGTTTTGATCCTATTAAGAATATTAGGTAGTTTATAGCCAAATCGATGAGTCATAATACAACAAAGCATCTGTCTGTTGATTGATTGATTATACGAATATATATACATAGAGAGAGAGAATGAGAGAGAGAGACTGACAGACAGACAGAGACAGTGACAGAGAGCAAGAGACAGAGTGAGAGAGGGAGATATCTGAAAATTGATTTATTCCGTTAACAAATTTGGAAATGGTCAGAAGTTAGAAACTAGATCAGGATAATGAATGTGGAAGATTAATGGAAAATATCGGAAAAATGGTTGGAGATAAAATAATTGAGAGCAAGAGACAAAGACGAGACTAAGAGACTTTGGGTGAATTCATTATGAAAAACGAATGCTCTTGGAAAAAATAAAGTCGAAGGACATTTGGTAAAAAAAGCAGATAACTGAAACTGGTTATAAAAAAGGCATTAGGGAGTGGTTTTCTTTGAGCCTTTTGCTTTGATAAATTCTTTTCAGCGTTGAAGGAATCATGGAAAAAATGGAATAAAAATAAAGAAAAAATGAAGTAAAAAAAATAGTGAATTTTCAAATAATTTTGCGACGAATTGAAAAGAAAATGAAAATTCTTTCATACCAGGGAAGATATCAAGAAAAAACTGAAGATTTTGGTGTGTCCGAGAGTGTGAGCTGCGAAACAAGGAATGGCTAGAGTAAAGAACTCGAGAATTCGAAGACGCTGCAGAAGAAGTAAAATGTGACAGTTGCAAATGAAATTAACTGAAATTAAACTGAAAGAAATGTTAATAAAAAAGATTTGAAGAGGGATTCATTGTCATTGTAAATGCATTTGCACAGATTTGCCTGTATATGCTTCCATACAATCTGAATATATATATATATATATCTCTGTGTGCAGGTGTATGCTTAGATAAACAAAATAAATAAAATTAACGTTTTTTGTAGCTGTATCAAGTATTTTCAAATCAAGATCAAACATAACATAAAAATGCACAAAATGAGTATAAAGTTAATAATCTTTCAAATGAAAATGAAAAAAAAACATAAATTGATCAAGCAAGTTTTGTTCGAATTCCATAAAAGACAACAAAGAAAGTTTTCAGGGAGAACGTTGAAAATACCACGTTCTGTTGAGCACACTCATACACTCACATACATATGTATGTGTGTAGTATGTGTGTGTGTGTGTGTGTGTGTGTGTGTGGGTGGGTGTGATTGTGCCGGCTGGAGCGCGCGTGTGTGCGTGTGTACGTGTTTGTGCATGTATATATATATATATATATAATAACAATGATACAACACACAGAAGATTTATGGCCCCATGATTGCAATAGATAGAGTTAATAACGTTGAATTTACAATGAACAGAACAGAGATACACTTACTTGCTTTTTATTTTGATTTGGTACAACTATTATTTTGAGAAGATATACTTATCAGGAATATCTGGTAATGGATTGAATTATTTTGAGTGGATTAATAACTAATACCATAGAATCAAAAGTATTTGTAAACTATCCTGTTAATGTACACATACAAATTAGATTGAGCGTAATGATTTAGCTTTCTTATTCTTTTCTAAAAAGATTTTCATACGAAAACTTTTTTTTCACATGATCTTCCATTTGTATTGATATGATTAGATTTTCTTAAAAAATGTTTTAAACATGAAAACATGATATGTAAATGAGTATTTTTAAAACGCTCTTCCAGTTTGCGTATATGGATTTATTCATGTTCTCCCAGATATGTCAAAATTGAAAATTAGCAATACGCATGTAGTATGATATTTACAAAAGTATTCCTTCATATATTTGTTCTGAGCATCTCTGTAATTTTGATCAATCTGCATGAGGCTTTATATAGAGATTAGAAAAAACACGTATGTGTATGTTTGTGTGTGTGCATGTATATGGGTTCATCAATGAGTTCACCTCTCAGATTAATGTTTTTGCTTTTAATTGCAGCGCTCAGGCTGTTCTACATTGACGACCGTTGAGTCAGGATTATGGATCAGATATGAAAGAGGGACCTCCGACGAGTTTTGAACTTACACCCATTATCCTTATGTATCCAATATCGTTAAAAGCCTGCCTGACTCAGACCACGCTTTTGTCAATTTGGCCACTAATGCTAACAAACTGTTTATGAAAATACTTCATCTAAAAAAAGTCCAGACCATTTGAAGAGAGTAATAATAGTACAGATGATTCGACCTTAAAGAACAGTTAAAAATAGGATATGGCCAAATAATTAAGTTTAAGTTCGCTGAACTGATTGGTCTTCATGTTCGAATCAATGAAGGCACTGTGCATGTAAGACAAGATTCCTAGAATGTTGGATGCCAGTTTATATCTCATTAGGGTTAACTTCTTTATTTGATATCCACTGCAGAAAAGATGGGCAGGGGAATGTTATGAGTTGGCGTCTTGCTGAGAGCTTATTCTTCCTTTCCGTCCTACGCTGGGAATACGATGAAAAGCAGCTGACATTAAGAAACAGAAGAATGATAACCAAAAATAAAAAGGGTTGACAATGCTTCAATAAAGAAAATTTGAGATGATACTACTTTAAAAAGAATCCAGCATTATTTTTTTCATTAAATGATTTATTGTAAATCCTTATTTATAATTCTAGCTACTATTCATGTTCACTCTAATCACTGCTGCTTTTTATTGCAACCAAACTCAGCCGTGAATAAATAGATCAACAGAGCAGATCAGAATGAAGAAAAAGTTCAAGATGAGAATCGAACCACCACATATATACATACACACAAACATATGTATATATAATCATAAGCAAGAACATTATGACCACCAACCTAATAATGTGTTGTTCCCTCATGTGCCTGTCAGTAAGAGACGTCAAAAGGTTTACTTTGGGATCTGATGCGAAGATGTTAACAAAAGGTCCTCTGATGGCCTCAATTTAAACGATAGAGGTGATGATGATTTTGCAAAACGAAGCTTTTGGCCCGAAACATCCTATAAATATTTAATAAGGATCTAGGGACTTTGGTGGACATGGCCTCACAAAAAAGTCTTCTTCAAGTTTTAGGGAACATTACTTCAAAACTCGAGCAGTGTGACAGGGCATATTGCTATCGTAGTCAATTGTTGCCATGCAGAGGTGTACCTGGTTGCAGCCCAAAAATCATCCCTGCCCCTATCGGCGTGCTATTTTCCCACAGTGCATTTAGATTCAATCGCTTCCGTAGGATACTGATGCACACATACATTGCAGACCACATTATTGAGCAGGGAGGGGAACATCGAAATCGGGCAACACTCTTACGTTGAAACAAATTCCAGTTCGGACACTAAGATGCTCAGTGAACACGCACTCAGCAGTGGACATTGCTTCACATAGATTATCTGCCTGGCAGCTACCTATTGTCATACGACACAACTATTGATGTAGTGTGTTTTGATACTTCACCTTGATTTAAAGGCTGTGTTGGCATGTACTTCGGAGGAATGCCTCCATTCACTTCTAGCATCGATACTGGTTGGTGATTGGAGACTCCTTCATCTCGGACTTTGGTACTCATCAGAACGAAACCTGAGCATCCCAAAAGCCATACTGTTTTAAAATGTTCTAGGCTCCTGACAATAGCAATTTGGCCTATATCAAAATCACACGAATATCTCTTTTTAATAATAATAATAATAATAATAATAATAATAATAATAATAATAATAGTAGTAGTAGTAATAATAATAATAATAATAATAATAATAATAATAATAATAATAATAATAATAGTATATCGATGACATTCAACAAATGAAACAATCGAGGCTGACCTACCGGCTAATATTCCTCTAAGTCTGACATGCAGTTGTTACGAAACAATACCCCTCATTCTTTCCACATGTAAGTGGTCATAATGTTTTGTCTCATCAATATATATATATATATATATATATATATATATATATATATACATATATATATATATATATATATATATATATATACGTGTGTGTGCATGTGTCACGTGTATGTATTAGACAAAATGTATGCACATATGTATGATCAGTTTCGGGTAAAACCAAGTATAAGTTGAAAGCAAAAACAAATGTCTCCCAATTTCTGTAACACGATTATATATGTACTTGAGAAACTCCCAACGCTTTTCCTTGAATCCCTCGTGAGGCTGGTAGTGCGTGTGGTCTATCAGAATATAATCCTGTTCCAGAAATTTCAACAAATTTTATTTCATATATTCTTCTTTATATTGAAACTATCAACAGAAAATCCCACAACGAAAGAATCGAAGGAGATAACGGATTTTGCTTATCATTGTATGTGGTTTACTTGGGCTATTACCTACGTCTGTGTTGCTCATTTTTTTTTTTCACAACGTTCCCAGTAGTCTTCTTATTTTTTTCTGGAAGGTTAAAATTAGTTCCTGCGACGCATGCTTTTAACCCTACCTGGCCTATAACGTCACTTCCGTTGGTTTTGTTTTGTTTCGTATCTCTCTCTCTCTCTCTCTCTCTCTCTCTCTCTCTCTCTCTCTCTCTCTCTCTCTCTCTCTGAGTGTTCTGGAATTTCTCTTCTTTCATCAGGATATCGTTTTTCCCGGCATTGTACAAAAAGGGAGCTCACTTGGAAAAATAATTCTCATCATACGAAACAAGGCCTGCTGATTGTGTTGTCTGACGATAGTACGTGAGAAACTTCATTCTGAATTCATAGACAAGGGAAATAATCGAAGCCAACCACATACTATGTTAAAAGCATCCCGTTTAACAAAGTTCAAACAAGTATTCGCTCATTATTATTATCAGCAGACAAGCTGAACAGCTTGGTACACGTGTCAAAATACGGAATGAATTTGCACATATATATCGTCCCGAAAAATACAAACAATAAAACTTTTTCATGCATTGAGATTTTGAACTGAAATTTTTATGCTAGAAACTGCAGGTGAGTGAAACTTTTTCTAAAAATTTTAATACTTCCGCTTCAGTTGTGTGAGCAGACGAACGATCAAGTTAAAAACCGAAATCCAAATGGTTCTTTCTTCCTGTTTGTCGGAACACAGATAAAAGAGATGAGCCCATCCACCTTTGGACGTAACATTGCAAAAGGCCACGGAATGTGTCTTTTGATTTTTCTACCTGATGATAGGATGTGATGTATGTAAGTCAAATCAGGTAGCACGGTGCCTACCCAGCAATCGGCTCTGGTTCCTCCCCAGAAGGAGCCAGACTTCTTCAAATCGTTCAAATGATCATACAACTGAAGCGTAAGAACTTGAATCCGTGGAAAGGTTTTAGTGCATCTATAGTTTCAACAGGCAAAATTTCAGTTCAGAATCTTAATGTAATAAAAAGCTATTCAAATTTTTCGTTGTGTATATATTTTGGAATACAAGGTATACTGTGTTATTCTTCAAGTTATGCACTGACACATCGCGGACTCTGTATACAAACATGCGGCAACATACGAACCAATTATGGAATCTAACTTTTCAAAGCGAAGTATTTTGAGAAGGACGCAAATTCTTCACAAATACAAGAAACAACTCCAAACAGGCTTGTTTATATCTCTATACTACGACTAATAGCGATGTGTACCATGCATTACTGATTTTTCAATTCGTTTTTTTTTTCACAAACACAACTTTTAGCTGTAAACACTTAGATAGAAACTATAGAAAAGGAGTGTTCGTAGGCAAGTTATCTATGCATTCAGGATGGTGGCTAGACGGTAAAAAGATGGGACAAAACAAAAGATAGATTAGAAATAGACTGGTGACATGGTAATATATATATATATATATATATATAATATATATATATATATATATATATATATATATATATATATATATATGTATTTATATATATACTCACACATTATGTATACATACATACATACATATATATATATATATATATATGTGTGTGTGTGTGTGTGTGTGTGTGTGTGTGCACATGTGTGTGTATGTATATATGTGTGTCTATTCAGACGGATGTATTGACAGACATAGAGAATCGAAAGACCTACTTTTCTTAAATACATAATTCAGAGGATTTGTTCCGTAGAATTGTGGAAATTTGTAATTCTGAGGAGTTATTTCAATGATATATGTATTAGTGTACATGGAGGTATTTTTTGAAGATTTTTTTTGTGAAATAAAGTAAGTATTGCGTGCATTTTCTCCTCATCACAAATGTCCGGTTTTAATACTTAACCTCGAATAAAAGTTCACAGTCGTTCCATGCGTTGCCTCTTTTCAAATTTACCATCAAATACAGAGGTTCCATAACTAATTTTGTTGCAGAACCCTCATACAATTTTCCAAAAATCGTGGAACCCACACTTATCTTTACGGACAACCCTGTTTTTAATTGTTTTTATCAAAAGATGCCGTGTACCGTGAAGGAATAGTATCGAAATTTATAAAAACCTATCAATTAAATTTACTTGGATTAAGATGTGATCTGAAAATTAGCGCTTCTATCTCAATTGAAAGTCTCAATTAGAATGTCACGAAATTTTTCAAAAAATGTTTAATACACGCATCCAATCGAATCGATTTGAAAATTTGATTTTAACTGATCGTAAATTTAGAACTAGAAATAAATTGTTGTTGAATAAATGCGATTTTATTCATATAAACCCAGGGCTAGTTTTCTTTTATCTTATATTAAAGTGTTTGGAAAGTGATTACGTTTCTTACTGCCATAAATTAGAAGCAAGCCAACCAAGGAAAGACCAAAGTTAAATGGTACAAAACAACATCTGTAATCATTTCACTATATTTTCTATTTGGCAGTGTGTCGTTTATGAAAGAATTTAACTGGAGGATAGAGACTTTAAAGAGCAAAAAACACCGCAGAATTTCTGAAATAATTTTTCTCTGACGAGGAATTAAAATTATTCTTTCTCCATTGGTTACTGCATTTGATAATGATGATGATTATAATACTGGTAGATATGATTTAATCAAGCTTCACAGACATTTATTTTTATTTAATTTTTGAAAATATGTAATTTTCCAAACACAAAATTATGTAATTACTTTCCGAACTCGAAAATGTGTGATTGCTTTTCGAGCCTGAATTTACGAATTACTTTCAGGATACCCTAATACATGCATTCAGAGAATTCCAGTTATCAGGAGCCCTTCGGGACCGAAGATTTTAAAACTGATATCTAGTTGGTCCAATTTACCGAACGAGGCAAATAGTTTTCTATACAAAAAAAAATATACATAGAAAACGCTTGTCGGGGGTACAAACTGTTGTTAAGGAAGTAACTTGCTCGATCACAGCATAACAGAGTAAATTTTTAAGGGTTTGGTTATTTCACATTTGATTCAAGTCACGAGCTAGAATATATTGTTAGTATAGCAAATATATTTTTAGTAATTCTATGAGATTTTGTTTAAAAAAATAGTTTGGTAGTTCAGCTGCTTGGTCCATATTAGTCGTAAAAAAACGAAGAAAATTAGCGATGATTACCTATACAGAATTGGTCATAGTGCAAGTTGGGTCTTGATAAGAGATAGACCAATTAGACGGAATACACTATATCTAAAATTGGTAATGATGTTAGTGGTGATGATGTTAGACTTGTCATTTATTAGTAACTGCTTTAGTGATTTTCGAAGAATTTTTCCTCGTTCCGACGTTCGGCTGATTCATTCCCTGACCATCTTCAGTTGTAATGTATAATATCCGTTGGGAATATTTTCTTAAAGATCTAATTCAAATATCCGAAAAATTCTTCGAATATTAATTACCATTCTCAATATTATAGACATTTGTATCAATATTAGAATTATCATCTTACCATTTTGAGTGAGTTTCCAGAAGAAATTTTCAAAATTATTTCTTTCTTGCAGGAATTTCAATCAAGGTAATTGTCATTATAATGCAGCATTATTTCAGCTGAATTGAAGTAAGCCATAAAAAAATATATTCCCACTCATTGGCTGGAAAGAAGTGAATTAAGAGGAACAATATTCCACTTGAATATACATATGAGTAGAAACACAGGTTCATTGCGCTAGCTTGAACTCTACCCCACTGGGAAGATCCTGGTCCAAAGAAAACTTAATCCCCTATTGGTTAAATAAGTTAAATTTGATAAAACAGTCAAATTGAAACGCCCACCTTTGTTAATTCACACGTTAGAATTATTGATTGATCAAGCGATTTAATTTACAAAGCAAATTGAATTTAATTAGTTCGATGAAGGAAATAATTGATAAAGACGATTGGAATTATTCGCCGGTAAAAGGTTTATTTTATTTTAGCATAATATTTAAAGAAAGTCAAGTGCCTTCCCCAATTAATTAGCAGAATAACAAAATAATTGACACTCAGATAATGATTAGACAAAATAAATTCTTTGATTTGAATCAATAAAATCTGCAAGCAACTTACAATTAACATTTCAATGTATCATCCAATTATTTATTTTCCTCGCTCGTCAGTCAGCTGCGAAATTACCTCAAGATGAATGGGAACTGGGTAGTTTTTTTTAGATTCTACTTTACAAGATATGAAACCACAGAGAAATTTGTGAGTAAAAAGATGCCTGTATCTTGCCTCTGTATAAATTGTCTACTTCAAGTTTTTTTTTTTATGTCGTGAATTTCTGGTTTTAATTCTTGATTTATTTTAGAAGTTGTTTACTATTTCATTTATTAGTCGACTCGTACTGTGCAAATGAGTTACTCTTGTTTCATATGGTTTCAAATAAGTTTTTCTAATAATTTTGCTGTGTTCTTTATAGATTCTGTTGTCGTTTTTGTTCATTGTAAATAACTTGTTTTGCGGGGATGTTATCTATACCTTTTATTGTTTTGAATGTTTGTTAGAAACTATCGACCAAAAATGTCACAAAAACAGTCAAAATGAATTTTTTTCAGTTTTTAAGTGGTTTTGGCTGACTGACTGACTGGCTGACTGACTGACTGACTGGCTGGCTGACTGGCTATGTATCACGCTCAAAGCCGCTTTTATTGAGCTACCGGGTGGAGAATTTATACATTTATTCCTTCTAATGTCAAGGTTTGTTTTTTCTTTAATTCTGTAGGATTTTAATTGTTATCAATTTGTTTAGCTGAATGATTCCCCCAACCCTTTCTTATTTTGGCATCCTTAGTGTATAAGGATATAAAGATGCTGACCAGTTGCATTTATGTTCATGTATTAGGTTGTTTCACATGAAATGGTCGTTTATGAGCAGAAAACAAATCTTTAAAATGCAAATAAGCCTGGTTTATTAATGAAATAGGCTCTATTCACTTCAATAACTCCTTTCCGTCGGGATTCTAGTGTGAGAATCCTACCCTCACAGACATTTGATTTTGTTAGGCAAAAATTGTTTCAATATTGTCGTGCCATTTTTTTTTGTTGACACGTTTCCATTGCAAAGGGACTGGAATAGACAGACAACTTGTTGGAGACCTGGCGAAGAGTGATAATAATGCAAACTTTCATAATTAAGCTCCTGCAACTCTGTTTTCACCGAATAGCCAATGTCTGCAACAAAATGAGTCCATGTCTGTTTACTAATGCTGGTTATTTTTTTTTTTAATGTATTTCATCAATTTGTTGGCATTATGATTGAGCATCTAAATGCAATATTAATGTTTTTGAGAGCTTGAACTGCATTTTTACTGAGTTTGGACTCCTACGAAGACAATAGTCTGTTTTGCTTCATGAGTGTGATTTTCTCATGGAAACTGATACGATTAATCATAAGTTGAAATTCAAAAGTAGCCAAATGTTATATAATCCGTCAAATGTCTATAACTACGTTTCATGCTTTGGAATTTATTGAAATTGCAATCATATAGACAAATGCCGTAGAGCGGCCATTTTGTTGGGGACAACTGAATGATTAGGGTATATAGGTGAAAAACAATGAATTCCTGAAAAACTCATACATTTGTTTTAATTTTTGATTATCATAATTACGAGTAGGATTAGTGATCCTGTTTTTCACCACTCGAAAATTAGATGTAGCTTGGAATTATTGAAATTTACAAATTTTACCTAACATTCATCGAAATGCGGCACCCAGGGAAGCCGTGGCGCGCACTTTGGTGGATGTTGGCTCAATTCATTCTCTGAAGTAAACAATTAATCTAGCATGACTAAATACAACATCAGTCATTTAACAAAATGAAATATAGAATATAAATAGTTTTGATTAGACAAAAATCTCAAATTGCCGATTTTTTTAATATCTTTTTTATCAGCAAAATATAGATTTTATCTTTCCTTCATTTAATATGAAGAACAGAATAATGTACTATCGGATAGGATTTATCTAGCCTTATGATAAGGGAGAAAAGCAATGCGGAAACCAAGTTGAAAAAGAAGGTATTTTGTTTTTGTCACATATTTCACTTTCATAATGTTTGGAGATGCATTTTTGAGAGCGAAACATGTCAGGAAAATAAAGTATTATTTCTCTAAAAACTTGTTTTTTCTCATTGCATCACTCTATGGTAATTAAGATATAATGACAAAGAAAGAAAAAACAAATAAGAAAAGTTACCCTGTTCATTATATAAATAGATAATAAAACTCAATCCATAGAATAGCACCACACTGTTATTAGTAAAATATTTTTTTAAATTTAATCAAAGTATTCAGTGACTTGAAGTAGTTCTTATGACACTAGAACAATGGCTCTCAAACTTCATTGTATGACGTCACGCAAAGAATATATTTCGCTAATGAGGCACACCAACCATTCATTGTTTGATCAGAATCCTGCTTCTATATTGCAGTGCATTTCGAAGAAGTATTTTAGGAGTGTACCGTGAATTGGCATAATGTAGCAATTAGAATAATTAAACAAAAAACATTTCTTTAGACGATGAACCAAATTTTTCTGTTTCCCTTTCACATGTACCTAAAAAGGTTGAGATCTCACACATTTGAGAGATGAAGCCACTACATTGGTAACTTAGTGGTGAAAGTAGGACTGGCATACTCATAGTGTTGGACACAGTATAGAGTTTGAGAACCAATGCTCTTTAATAATTAAAAAAAAACAACATAAACATGGATCTTGAATCAGAATTATTTATGAAAATGATTAACCAATGGAAATATGGAAGGAACTGAGGTTCAAAACTGTTGACAAATGTTGACTAGAAATTTTACTGACTGACCGCTACCGAACAAAACAGCCAATGAAAGCAACTGATTTGCACAAGACTCAAGACAATTGTCACACAAAGCATGACGAAGCTAGCTGTGTTGCAGGTGGGAAAGACAGTACTTAAAATGAGGTTGAAACGTGAAATAGATGGCGTTGTTATCTGGTTGGTTAAAAAGAAAGATGATGAAAGGGAGGTGAGTGTCTGACAGTTGACAGTTTTGTAGCAGAAAGCCTTTGAGGAAAGCAAACAAAAAATCAACAAATTGCAGTAAAATACGAAACCAGACGTTGTTTGTTTTTTGCAGTAAGCATTGCCACAAACACCAAATCAAATGGCAATTGCTGAAGCAAACAAAACCTCGACGAAACCATAAAACCACACAATACAGTGAACATGGCGAGAAGAATAAGAATATCCCAGCTTGCAATTGAGGGCCTAGACAAAAGAACTGAAGCTCATATCACGAAATATTCTCGGATTTTAGATGAATAAAATGTATTAATAAAAAGGGGATGTATAACAGTCAGTACAATTATATTCAAGGTTTCAAAATTTGTGTTCAATTTCCCCAAACATAAATTTAAACCAATAAGACAAGCATGGAAAAGATTCTCTCATGTGCATCCAATACTTATCGACAAGAGAACGATACAATTTGGGAATTTCTAAACTGATTGCCTGGGGAGAATAGCAGCGTAAATTATTCTACAGGGTTGTTTAGAACCATGAACCAAAATTATTACCAAAACTGTCGGCAGAACTGTAAAATTAGGTTTTGTTCAGTTTTCAAGTCTGGCTGTTTTGATCATTGACTACCTATGTATCACGCGCACAGACCGCACCAATGAAGCCAGGGGGATGAATTCAAACATTATGCCAAGAAAAAAAGCGGGAGAAGTGATCTATTCATTTATCATCCCTGTTCCTAATCTTTCAATTGATCACCCCAAGACAGCATTTTGCCAAGATTGACAGTCTCTATCGAGTGATTAACCAAGCTTGTTTTCCAATACCTGATCTCACGAAACCAGCTTGAGCTAATGTAACCGTAATTGTAGGTTTTTGCTCTCTGTCCTTTTTCTTAAACCCCCGATCGTGGAGCCCGTTGACTGGGATTGAACATCGACTCACGGCATGCGAAGCTAACCTGCCTCACATACAACCAGCTAAACGTGGCCATTTTGCTGAAGGTACCTTATTTTACAAATATGCATGATTTCAGTTTTTGATTAATAAATTCATTTTTATTCAAAAGATCGATATTTCTTGTCCGATTCTGTAGATTAATAATAGGGAAGAGTTATCCAAAACTATCACCAAAATAGTCAAAATAGGTCTCTTCAGTTTTTCAAGTTGATTTGGCTTGCTGGCTGGACGGTTATTGGTATATGTTTCATAGGTTGGGTCTGTGGGGCTATAAGGCTGGAATTTGTAATATTTATCCCTTATTTTGTCGAAGAAAAAAAACTTTTTTTGTCTTGTTTTTTTTAATCACTTTAATTAGTGGGGGTTTTCTGTCGGAGATTCAATTTGAAATGTAAGTTTCTGCAATTTTGTGTCCGATATCATTCGCACATGATTTTTGAAACCTCGTTTTTTATTTTTTAGTGGCCACAGCCCAAAAGAAGGCAAGAGAAGTAAGTTATTCATTGATCACCCCTACTCCAATTTTTCAATCTGCATTACAGCGACAGTTTCTATTAAGTGTTTATTTTTTCAATGTGCAGGAATGAGCCTCCCCGATCCAGCACTTTAAAAAGAATTTTCAAATCTAACGTTATTCAAATAACTGCCCACCCTGCAAATACAAAAGAACCTACAAATCCATTATCATTAGACTAAACATCCGGGGACTCCGTTGCATGCTGGGGTTCGCCAATAATTGCATTTTGGACAGAGGAAAAAGCAGACTACGGGTCTGTGATTCATTGATTGATTGGTTGATTGAGAGAGAGAGAGAGAGACAGACAGACAGACAGACAGACAGATCAAAGGAAGGAGGGAAAAAAAGGAGGAAGGAAGGAAGTCAGGATCGAAAAATATGATGAAAGATACAGTGAAAGAAAGAAAGAAAGAAAGAAAGAAAGAAAGAAAGAAAAGTAAGTATATAGTTGAACAAAAGAGAACAAGCTGAAGACAAGGAAGGAAGACATATAACAGAAAAAAAAACCCTGAAGCAAAAAAAAAAAGAACAGAGAGAAAAAAAGGAAAAAATGAATGAAAGAGGAACAAATAGGAAGGAGATGATAAGCAAAAAAAAAAAAAAGACAGAAAAAAGAAAAAAAATACTTTAAGGACAAGACAAGAACATTGACAAAAAAGAAAGAAGAAAAAAGAAGGAGGGAAAGTCAAGAAATAGAAAACAGAAAGAAAGAGAGAAAAAATAAAAGTGAAGCTAGCCCAAGCATCTTCAGGGACAAAAAGAAAGACAATAAGATTAACAGCAGCGAAGAAAATTGAAAGAGTATATAAGAAAGAAAAAGACTTAATTGTCATCTTCTTTCAATTTTTTTTCAGAAAAATAGGCTTGCTACAAAACTTTCTGTCCATTCAAAATATATTAAAATCTTCTGTAACAAAGCAAAATTTGCAAAAAGAACAAATGACGAAAAAAGAAAGAGAAAATGTATTTTTACTCCTTATTGAACATTTTTTTTCTCAATCTGAGGATATTTTATTTGGTGGAAACTACTTGAATGTTTCCTTGAAAAATTTTCTTGAGCTTTTTCGACAAATGTTGAAAAGAAATTAAATAACCACGCTGACTGAATTTGCCATTGATTTGGGTTTTTTATTTTATTTTATTTTTTTTCAGTTTCCAGAAGCAATTACAGAAACATAACTTTTCGAGACTAGGGAAACAGTCGAACATCGAACATAATCTGCTGATTCTGTTTTGATAACCTTTTAGCTATCAAATATCTCCGAATAAGAATTTGAAAAAAAGAGTTAGCATAGAGTTAGCCTTCCTGTATTTATTAAGGGCACGGGCCCTGGAACCTGTGGTCATATGATTCTCTAGACTATCAACTGGCTTCGTTGAGGACATTCTGAATTTCCTCAATACAAATGATTAAGTCAAAACATCGACAATTATAAATAAAAAATAATCATCAATTTGTTGATCGTATGAGTTTACATGAGAATACAATTATTATCAAAACATTATTATTTGTTAATTTTGTATCCAATCAGCTTCCAGGTGTGTTGCATGTGTCGATGTTAGTAACATTTTCCATTTCTTTCAAGTAGTATATACTAATTAAATCAGGAAATTTATTGGTTATCGACCTGGTATTTGATAGTTTAGATTTTGTTGTGAACGTACTAACATTTTCTCATCAAAATAATGTATTTCAATATGGCCTTCAAACATGAGAGGTTCAACACCTCTGGTCTAGGGTTTGGCTATCCACTAAGGAGTGATACATCATCAAATTGTTGTTCTATTGATAAACTTTTATCAATCAGAAATAAGCAGGGCAACAAGTCAAACCCAAGTAAGTGGTCTTGAATTGAGTTTCTTTTAGAGTGAAATAACAATTCAGAAGACCTTGTCTACGGATGAGAATTCTTAGTTTATCATACGTTTTGCGAGTTCATGCCTTTGTTTTTCAGAAAAAAGTGGTGAGGATGCAAGAGAGTATATATACAGTCCATGCCTAGTTGTGGGCAGGCTTAGCGACGAATGATTTAATCATATATAACAGACAACACACAGCAAGGTCTTTTGAATTGCCATTTTACTCAAATATTGTCGGGTAATCTGCGTCAATGCACTGGTCAATAACGTAAATATGCAACTTTGTAATGTGAAAAAAAAGAGGGAAGATACCTTGCTTATTTAGGTGCATTATCAGCTGTTTTGTAACGAAATTGTTCAACTTTACTGCAATGCACACCGTAGTTAAACAATCTGATCCCTACGTAATCATTGAAAGAGAAACTGTACGCCTAGGGGTACATATACCCCAAGGTTGGAAAATTCTGTACCAAAGAAAGAAAGAAAAGAGACGAGGGAGATCTTTGGAGTCTTTACATCCTTCTTTCATAAAAGGGCCCCATATTTTTCAATCACTCCATTGAAATCTTGAATGGTTTCTAAAACATTTTAGTCAAGTAAAAAGAGCCCCACATGAGTGGCATGGATTCCCTCTCCTGTGGAAAGTAAGAGAAAATATTTGTTCAATATAGAGTTCAACGAAAAAGTATGTGCCATTGTATCTTGTACTGTTTAGTGCGTATATTTCACTCCACCCTATAATGATTGACTTATGTCCAGATTGAGTTGCATCTACTACTCCTACAAGAACGTAACTCGGATGCAAGTCGAAGCGTGGAAATATTTATTCCTATTCAGTATTTCCTTCTTTTTATTCGCTCTGTATCGAAACTACACTGAGCAATCTGAGAGATAGTTGAAAAGATGTCTTCGCAGTTTGGGAGAAAATAAACTTTGATCGCCATTTGTCGAAATTACAAAGCCCAAGAAATTTCTGAAATATTACAAAAATAGAACACCGTTTTAGAAATATGACACCATCTGAGAATTATTCCACCCATTCATGAAGAAGAAAAAAAACTATTTCGGCACATGGCGGGCAACGGGCACAAGTCGGAACGACAAGAGTGGGTATCAGAAAAAGAGAGATAGAGTGAGAAAAAGACCGACGGAAAGAGAAAGAGAGGAAAGGAGGGAAACGGGGGAGCGAAAAAGAGGAGAAAGGGTTTCAAAGCAGGTGGGGGAATAGGTAGAAGCATAGACAGAGGAGGAGGGGAAGAGGAGGAGAGACACACGTGTACAGATACACACGCACACCCACATGTACGCATGAAGCAAACACTGCAATGTCCAATACTCACGCTGTAGACATTGTCCACTCAGTGAAGACTGGGCTATAAAAATAAAACCATCGTTTTTTGAGGTGTTCAAACCAACCAGTTGCTCTTCTTTCAAACATTCTTTTGTTCAATTCGTAAAAAAAAAATCATCTCTTCATTCACTTCTGCCATTTTTTTTTTGTGTGTGTGTTCTTTTTCTTTCATTTCTTACTCTTGTATCCAAAGGTACAACGCAAAAACAATATACATTATTTAAACAAATAGATAAAACACAAGCGCACAAATCGCACATAATTATTTACAAAACTTACCTTAGTCCCACACGAGGCCACACATGTAGGGTGCTCAGAGCGAATCGAACTCATCACATAATAGTAATAGTCAAGTCACTAATCATTAGTGCACAAAACGTCCAAACACGCACACACGCACACATACACATCAGCACGCACAAACACACATCACACACAGAAAAAAATGAAACACTTAATTTCTGGACGCACAGATGTAATACAACGCATATTACCCACGACACACGCACAAAAAATATGAAAATAATCCATGAAGACCATCCTTTTATAGGTGATAGCGCTTATTTTGTTTATTGATGACTCAGGGAATACATACATATGCACATAATTCAACATGCACACGTATGCATGCGTACATGGACACACACATACACACACAAAAACACCCACCTTTTCAATATTATTGTAATTGTTTCTTGTTTACCCACAAGTGAACTAATGTCTGGATGCAATTTATCCAAGTTATTGTCCGAACGATGGATCAGATCAGGTGCTTTCGACCGTTCATTCAGTTATTGTCGATGTCTTGGACACTATATAAATTCGTACAAAAATGTAACACCAAAGTTTTTCCTCCACCCCAATTTGAAGGAAGGATTACTTTCTAAATACAAATTTTATATATATATATATATATATATATATATATATATATACATACACACACACACACACACACACACACACACATATATACATATATATACACACACACACACACACACACACATATATATATATATACATATACAAATGTATTTGTATACACAGAGAGAGACTGAAGAAATCATTGCACAGTTTTTTTTTATTTACATACAGGTACACCAGCACTCTCTAAAACACAATTACATACCTATGCACACCTGCTTTCATAAATATATCTAGATTGATGAAAATGTATTTTCTGGTAGAGCAAATAGCAGAAAGAAGTATTACGAATACGCAATTCAAAACCCTATTCCCCGAAACCTGAGCTTTATTTGGTCACTGTAACTGAAAAGAGTGATCTTTAATGCTGTAAAATGTCAATTTGCACTTATTTTTGAATTTATTACTTAGTCATCCTTTTTTTAGTCGGGTCGAGAACCTTTCAGAAAAACCATTGTCAATGTTTTCCGTTGTCTTCTTTTTCTTTCATCAAAACAACCTTTTTTCTATTGTTATTCAGCAAATAGCAAAGTTCTAATATTAGTTTTATTGCTTCTTTCAAATCTTTATTTAACAATTCCTGGAAATATTCCAACATATTCTGCCAGAAATCCAGCGTGTCAGAATGGCTTTTTGAAACAGTTTTATTTCTATTATTATTATCAATTCATACTAGTTTTTACCTTTATTTTAACGTCCAGTTACTTTTTACCACAGATTTAATTCGGGCCATAATTCTACGGCAACGAGTAATCAGCATAATTACAAATAAAGAGAAGGCTTACCCCCTATTTCTGACTTCACTTTTCAGAACTTAATCCAATAAGAAGAAAATATTTCTAAACAAAAAAAATACCTCCAGCTTTACATTCTACTCACACTATAAGACTTCTTCCTCAGCCATCAGCACTTCTCCTTTCTAATTGAACTATCTAACCTAATTTTCTCACCTGTCCCGCCAACCCTCTTATTTACCTAACTTACTTTTCCCTTGTCATTTCTACTGTGTGGATCACAATCATAATATCAATTGCAGCCATTAGCTGAACATGTTGTTGTACACTTATAATAACCGTCAGCGAAGCGATGGGCCATGAACTAGTGTACATGTGTGTGTGTGTGTGTGTGTGTGTGTGTGTGTACGTGTATGTCTAACAGAGGCTACCTACTTCTCCAAATATCCTCATTTCAGGTTGAACATTACAGAACCTATTGCTCAAGAAAATTTAGGGGAAATTATGAAAAATTCCACCAAAAATGTTAGGAATAATGAGAATACATTTATCCATTGCTATTGGGTTTTCCATTCACAGTTTCAATCAATTGCAGTTCAGTCTTGAATAATTCAACGGCAATTTTTCGGAAGTTTTGCAGTGTACCGTGAAAAACCACACCATAGACAATACGCTATATAATATAAACAAAAATTAAAAGTTTAGGAAATTATAAATGCATATATTTATGATATAACAACTATCGCAGATTTTCGACGAAAAGTGATATATGCCGATAAATTCATCTGGAACTTTTGATTCATCACTTTTATCGTGATAATATTTGTGTTATTAATAGGAAAAATAGATTGTAAAAAATTATGAACTAAAATGATTTAAGCAGGCAATGTAAACCCGGAGATAATCAGGGTTGGAAACTTTATTTACACTTGTGAACCGTTAGTCGAGAAGTATTTTGGACATTAAAGTTTTTTCTTTTCATCCAATTCATTGTATTGTAGTTTAATGAAATTTACAGTTTTCATTAACTGCATAGTATTTACTGTATGCCTTACTGCATTCATTTAATTATTTGTACATTTACAATTTTGAAATGGTGAAGTGTTTATGGTATATGATTTAAGTTTTTTTTCGTTTTTTTTTTTTTTGAGGACCAAAATGGTTTTGAGGTGTCTGCAAGAATAATTAGCAGATTTAGCACATTTGCACCCCACTGACATTTCTAACCTTCACGAATGACAAGGGATAACTGTACCTAATTCAAAAAACCACACACTCCACTAACTACAGGATAATCAACAAAATTAAACAGAGAATTTAGGAACTAAGACACTGGATGTAGGGAGCAGGTGATGGTATAGCTATCTACCGTATTTGTATAACAGTTGCTATCTGTAAAGAGGTGCGGATTTGAGACTGAATTTTGTAGATAAGTAATGATTTGTCAAGCAGATGACACCCCAAGACAAAAGTATGCACCTGAAACTCCCTGGAAGATGCAGCGTTAATGAGTATTGACCCCCTATCTTTTTAATCATATCTACCTCTTAGTACAGTTTCCCAAAAATGATTGAGCCTTTCCTCCTCAGTGTACAAAAACACAGATAGCAATAACACCGCCTTTACAAGCGAATGTATATTACAGTAAGATTGTGAATTTAGCGATTTTGTACGTATGAACATATACTTGATGTATTTTACTTAGTTTGACAAAAGGCCCCTCTATTGGGGCAGCAACTGAGGACCTAACCCCCTGGAAGTATAGTCGTTCACAGTTTTTTAAAGGAAAAAAAAAAGCTATGAAACAAATCCTACACTGATGATAAAACAAGGGATCTCAGGAAATGAATGAAACGTTTTAAAATTTCACAAAATCCCTAGGGGTTTCACTAAATCAATCTTACCACAATCTTACACTAACGTATATAAATCAGACTATATCATAAAGCAATGTGGTGAATATATTGGATTTTCTAAAAAAAAAAAAAAGCCTTGTAAAATACCAGCGCTTTAATAAATAAGTACGTCTGGCTGACTGATGTAACGCCATCTGCGAAGAAGTAAATATTGGGAAAGAGATTTAGGTTTTTTATTAGATTTTCTTTCACAAAGAAAATCGTTATGGTATTTTCCCGGCTATTATTTTTCCAGAAGTGGAATTTACGGTACGTAACAAACAGGGCCTGTCTGGGAAACGATAATAAAACAGAACACATGGCTAGAATATATATGCGTGTGTGTGTGTGTGTGTGTGTACATATATATGAAATGAGAAAACATGTATGTGTGTTTGTATGTAAGCACTATATTTTACATACCCACAGCTATGTGCACACAAACACACAGTCATATATGGGAGAGTCTATCTGTTTGAATCCATGTATGACTATTCATATGTGTGTATACATTGCAGTTTAAAAGACAAGATTTTATTTGACTGCAGGTTTATATATACATATATGTATATATATGTATGTGTGTGTGTATCTATTTCATGAATAGAAATATATATATGTGTATGTTAATTTCGATTATATATATATATATATATATATATATATATATATATAAAGAGAGAGAGAGAGAGTGCGTGCACAGGTGTATGTAAATATATATATAGGTAAGCATGTATATACATACATATTTTTTCAGGTGTCTGTATACACACACACATACATATATACACAAACACATACACACGCACGCACACACACATGCATATATATATATGTATGTATATATATATATATATATATATATATATATATATGAATTCAGTTGTGTGTATTTGAGTTTATTGTCTGCTGTCTGGTCAATAAAGAAGGGAACGGAGCTGAGTGCCAATTGGCTAGGTTCAATATTTGCTAAATGTTTGGCTTTTTGAAGGCAAATAAAAAATTGCATTGTGTCGACTATTGATTTGTGTTTGTTCCATTGTTCAATATTGAAAATGAATGTAAAAAAGGAGTGTGAAAATAGTTTTTATATGCTTTTGAGTTCGTGGGTAAATAGCAAGGAGAAAAATAGACGGAATCACAAAGAAAAGAACAGACAATTTAAAAAGATTATTGCAATTTGTGAGAAATAAAGTTAGGCATTAAATTTAAAGTAGTGAAGGAAGAAGTTTAAAGTTTTAAAAAGGGGGAAATGTAGGGGGCATCACATCGATGATAAGAAAGCAGAAAGGAAAGAATGAAACGGAAGAAGTAATATGGTGGGAGAAACAAGAAAGAAGACAGCAAAACATTGTGAGAACGAGTGAGAAAGATATATGATGAACGAAGGCAAATTCAATGGAAAATGGTGACCAAAACTATCAAAAGTCTCAGAAACCTTGGAAGAGATATAAACGTTGGATAGAACGCACCATAAAGGGAATTCAGTAAAAATTGCCCGGGAAGAAAAATAGGGAAAAACAGTCTTTACTTCTGAACCAGTTTTTGCCCTACCTGAACAAAGGATTATATTCACAACCGCCAGACAATTGATAAATGCATTGGTTATGCGTTTATAGTTCTTGTCAGGCAGTCACAAGTTCAATCACTGAAAGGGGCAACAGTATTCTGAAATATGGTGAAATGGGTCCATGGACAAAGAAAAACATGCTTTAAACAACTTTGATAGAGGAGTACATATACAGACATATAGACCCAGCCCGTCCATTGGGCGAAGCTTGGCGATTGCCTCAGGCGTAAGGGTGCTAAGGGCCTACTCCAAACTGAAAAATTATTTGTTACAATAAAACCGGTGGTACACATTTCATGTCTCGCCTGGGGTGCATGTAACTTTCGTGTGGATTTCAAATCTTGCCTTGAACACATGAAACCTCTACACCGTCCACATATGATAACAGTTTTATATCAATATTGCTTTCCTCACAACATTTGTCATTTATTTACCTGAGACTAAGTTACCCAGTTTGAATTCATCTATGGTTGTATCAAACCTACCGATTTCTCAGCCAATCAATACGCAGCAAAGTTTGCCAGGGAGCCAACCAATGGTTGTCGTTCATTTATTGGCGTCACCGATCTGCGCATGCGTGTCTAGAATGCCACCATGCCGTGAATGAGGCAATAAAACAAAACACTTTCAATTACATCAGAGGCAGACAGCCTTTATTTACAGTTTGAATGACCTCCAGCTGGCAAGAGATTAACTGGGTCAGTACCCTTGCAGTAAGTGAGGCTGGGTCTACATTATGTTGCTTATTTGTTGTCTGCTCTGTCTGATGAAGTGGTCCTGAAATGAACGAAAGAGGAGGGGGATGTTCACATTGGGAGAAAAGAAAGGAATGAATGAATGTAGGCTCGATTGACCCGGGAAAAGGAGAAAGGGGGAAAAGTTTCAAAATTTTGGAACTGTTGGAATATTTTGTTTTGTATGATACTAGAAACCTGTAAAGGTTGAAAATGTTTTGTTTTTTTTTTTTAATACAATGACGAGTAAAAGTTGAAGAGCATAGTGCAATTTAGTCCATCGAAGCAGACTGTATGCGTAATGAATACACATAGCCTGTCAGACCTACTTGAAAACTGAAGAAATCTATTTAGATAGTTTTGGTGACATCTGGGATGGACAGTTTCTAATAGCATATGGCGACCATAAATTGGAAAAAAAAACTATCTGAGCTTCCAATACTTCGACCCCAGAACAGGAAGTTGAGAAGAATTCACTGGGTTCAATGAAAAAGCTACAGGCTCAATACATAGGTCCGAAAAACATACGGAATTATGATTGAAAAACATACTAAAACAGGTTTGGTTAGTTTTTGATAGGTTGATAAATTTGGAAATTACAGTTTTACGATTCTGCTGGACATAAACTAAGGGACTAATTTGGCATAAACTTTCGATGTCGAACCTCTAATATAATCATTGAAAAAGAGAATGTTTCCCAAACCCATTGTGGTGTGTGTGTGCTATTTATCTACTGTCCCACCACAGCAGAATTTGACACAAGGTTGGGCTTAATGTGGGGAAAATAGGAGACACCCTTCCAAAAATGGCTCCAGCCGACGCAGCTACGGTTACCAAGCGACTGTAGAAGCTAAAGCAACCTCCGCCACGAAACCGTCCACCAGGGGACCCACTGCTTTAAGTGCAATGGAGCAGTGCTGCTCCAGGGAAAATGACCCCTGCAGCTGGGCCGAGTAATAATAGGAGAGCCAAAGGATGAATCCAAAGGCTCCCCAATGCGCTTAGCAAAGTGCAGCCTCAGTAAACCTCATTGGCTAACGCATTGCACCGGCGCACTCGGTCTTTGACACACACTCCCTCTCCGGCCCATTCGACAGGCAAGTGTCAGTACTGACTCCTCGGCCTACGCCGTGGAAAAGATACTACACAGGCCAGAAAGAGGGGGGGGTGCTAAATTTCAAGTTTCTTCATTGAACAGTGAAGACAAGGCGAAGTCCGGATAGATAGAATGATTATTTTCAAAAGACATGAATAACTTATAACCAGCAGCAGTGATTAAATCGGCCTGTAATGGGTTGCAGTGATTATTAACGCAAGAAATATCTGTACCTCACATTAATTAATTCCCGTAGCACACGCCTCTACACGAACTAATTATCTGACAGTTCATCGGAAATTATCCAAAAATAACTACCAACACAAGATATGGTCAGTGTAGTTCCAAAATGACCATAGACCCCAATAGAGCATTGTTTTGGAGAAGAGAAAAAACGTTTCGGATGGTGTTTCAGAAACTATTGCCGATTACTTTTGCTCTCAAGTCTATAAGGGTAGTCTAATAGATAGATATGAACAGACTGAGATAGATAGATAGATAGATAGATAGATAGATAGATAGATAGATGGATAGATAGATAGATTGATAGATAGATAGATATGAAGGGAACGAGATTGATGGATTGGTATGGGCAGAATGAAAAAGATATGAAGAGACTGAAATTCATGTTAAACTTTCAGATGAGAGAAACAACGAAATGATAGATATGCGTCCGAAAATATTTGTATAAAGTAATGAAAGGAGCAGATATATCGGTACCGACATAGGAGATTGATAGATATGTACAGAACGAGATTGAGATATAGATATGAAAGGGATTAAAATAACAGATTGAGATGAATAAGTAGGTAGATATGGAGACAGAAATTATATATATATATATATATATATATATATATATATATATATATATATATATATGTATATATATATATATATATATATATATATATATATATAGATAGATAGATAGATAGATAGATAGATAGATAGATAGATAGATAGATAGATAGATAGATCGATAGATATAGATACATATACAGATACAAGACGGAAATTTGCATATATATATATATATATATATATATATATATATATAGAGAGAGAGAGAGAGAGAGAGAGAGAGAGAGAGAGAAATAAAAAGACTAAAAGAGATGAGTAAATAGATTGAAAAAGTCTGAATAGGTAGGTAGATAAATAGGAAACGATGATGTGACGAAGAATCAAGAATCACAAAAGCAAAAAACTTTTCCATTTAACGTCTGCATTTTTTTTTTTCATTCCAAAATGAGAAAAATACCATTCAATGTCAATCAATATAGTTGTATTTGATAAATTTGGAAGAAGTAACCGTGAAAAGCTGGAGGATTGTTTTTTTGTTATATTTTTACTCTTCATGCGTAATCATTTCTTCACAAATAAACGCTCACGTCTTTGAAAAACTTCAAGTCAAACTACTTTACATAATTTCACATACTTTTTTTATCATTTTGACACGAAACAATTTTTGCATGCTAGTGAATTCAATTTAATCAAAACTCATCTAATCGAGATTCATTGTTGCCTTTTATTCCAACACACACACACACACAAACACACACATATATATATATATATATATATATATATATATATATATATATATATATATATATATATATATATATATAAATATATGAGAGTGTGTACATGCGTGTATGTGTGTGTGTGTGTGTGTGTGTGTGTGTGTGTGTTAGAATCTAATGACGATTCAGAACTCTTGGTTGTATACAAACGAGATTTCTTAGTTTATTTTGACGTTTTGCTAGTTCATTCCAGAGAAAGCCAGCGTGAACTGGCGGAGCATCAATTAAATTAAGAAATATCATACACAACGCAATCATCAGAATTATTATTTCACTCTTTTTTCTCGGATAATTTTTAATTTGATCCCTGTGACAGCCCTAGTTTCTTTGATCGCTTAATCTATTGACGTTGTCAACACCAATTGATACATTCTCCGAGTGATAATGGAAGATCATTTCTAATCAGAGTTCAATATAATATAATGTAATTTATAATCATATATATACATATATATATATATATATATATACATATATATATATATATATATATGTATATATATATATAGATAGATAGATAGATAGATAGATAGATAGATAGATGGATAGATAGATAGATAAAACAGGCCAGTTAGAAAAGATATATATATATATATATATATATTCTGTTTTATCGAGATTTGTTGTTCCTTTTTAATTCTATGCCTACTTACACCATTTTCACATAGATTGATCAAGCCCTTTTACAGACAAGATATTATTTTAATCTAGAGTATCGAATTACTATCAAAATTAGGTCCAGAGGTTATTTGCTATACTCAATATCCACTCATAAAGCATTCTGAACGCGCACATTTAACATCACAAATACTTTCATGTACATGCATACTTGAATTCCCTATTGCATGCACACTACAATCTCTTCACCAATATATATATATATATATATGTATATATATATATATATATATATATATATATATATATATATATATATATATATATATATATATATATATATATATATATATGTGTGTGTGTTACACAGGAAGACTTTTGTGAGAACAGATGATTGTTATATTTATCTTATTTTGGCATGTGTTACTTTATCAGAACTTCGCCGGGAACAAAACACTAAAATAAGATGAACATTTGTTCTCAAAAAAGTTTTCAAATATTGACATTTCACTCTCATGTTGTTGGATTAACCATACGTATGCAATGCATTCATATACTTGCTTATTTCAATGATTTCTTATATACATATATGCAGCCATTCTACGGACAAAATAATGTTTCATTCCATTGTGCAGATTTGCAATGAAGAATACATTCATCAATACTTTCATCTAGGATTAATTCAAAATGTCTCATATAAGCACTCATTCAACATTACAAACGCTTATCCATACCAACATATTTACATTTCCTGATGCATACATACACACAGCCTTACACTCGCGTAATCTCGAGATAAATAAATATTTACTTACTTGTTTGAGGGTCGGAGGCGAACGCATTCCGGATTTGAAATATTAAATGTCTGAAAAAAATATAAAAGGAAATTTTAAAACAATTGAATTGCCTGAGTAAAAATAGAGTTAAAACAAACAAATCAGCTAATGGGGAAGAAAGACCGTCTGCGAGTTTTAGGGTGTTTTTTCTTTTCTTTTCTTAGATAACACAATGAAAGAAAGATTAATTGGAATTTTTGTGAATTTAAATCTTTTGTCATTGAATTTCAATGCAATGTTTATTTTGATAATCGATAGAAAAGACAGTTGTGTTCGATTTCGAGAAAAAAATTCCTCCGTATGGGAATCTGTTTGTTTTTACTTCGACGGGAAGAGAGAAAAAAACTAACCATCCAACTGATTATTTAATCTGGAGCTTTGAATAAACATTGATAGATAGATAGATAGATAGATAGATAGATAGATAGATAGATGGATAGATGTGGACAAACTGAGATAGATAGGTGCACATATATATATATATATATATATATATATATAGATATAAATATATATATATATATATATATATATATATATATATATATATATATATATATAAATATATAAATATATATAGATATAGATATATATATATTTATATATATATATGTATATATATATGTGTGTGTGTGTGTGTTTATAAAGATTATATATTAGAAAACATTCGATATTTTTATTTCAACGACGCTTTATTTGAAGTGTTCAAAACGTTCAGTTAAGAAAATCACATCGTTATAAGCAGATTAGATGTAAACATGTTTTTTTGCAAACATTTTTTCTTTGAATGGAGAGAATTTCACCAGATTCATAAGTGATTGGTCATATATATATATATACATATATATATATATATATATATATATATATATATATATATATATATATATATATATATATATAATTAAGAATGCATATTTTTTTAAACTCAATTTGAAATGACATCCCGTTAATACTAAGATATAATATCACTCGGCCTAGACAGCATAGATAGAATAAACAATTAAAGAAAATTGGCTACTGCAGCAATTGAACCTACGATCGATTAGGTAGCCGCTTTAACGCAGCGTTGCTTTTACAATTGAGCTAAACAGCCAGGCGGAAAGGCAAAGGCTCTGCTAGATAGGCCAAACGTTTGTGGGGTTGTCCTTGTGTGTGTGTATCTGCATATGCTTAGAGTGAGTGAGAGATAGAGATAGAGATTTTTAGAAATGATTAGATCAATGTGTTTCAGCGAGAACAAAAATTGTGTTTTGACAGTAACAAGAACCTGCCTTAGCATTGGAGACGTTAACTTGTTATCTGGCTCCAAATACTAATCATTAGTGTTGTTGATGGAGGCATGTAAGTATTTTAACAGGCGTGCGTTATTCAAGAGTAGAGTGGTCTGATATACATAAATTCAGACCGTTTGTCATAGAGAGATGAGGATACCTGCAAAAAATATGATATAGAAAGTGAAATTATTTTCTGTACTAGAATCAAGTTTTAGAGTGTTATTTTAATGTTATGGATTAATAAACTGATCCATCCATACATAATACAAGCATAAGTATCCGATGTTTTTAGAAGAGGAATGACAAAATGGTTTGATGAAATAATTCGGATATATCTTTTAGCAAGACTACATGGATCAGACCCCCAGATCAAATTATTTCTTTCTTAGCTGATGGCCCACCTCTCTATAAGATTTCTTCTAAATTTAGCGATAAAATATGGCAGATATTGGATGATAAGGACATATAGCTACTTTTATCACTTAAAAGGAGAAAATTCTTCAATTTTTGCCCCGTTGAAAGGGAAAAATGGTTTGCAGTAACTTTTATTACATGAAAAGGAAAAAATGTCACTTTCACTTTTGAACCCTAAAAGTGGAGAACATTTTCACCCACAATTTTGGACCCCAAAAGAAGAAAAGAAAACCTGACCTTCACTTTTTACCCATTGATGTTAAAGGTAACCTTCCCCTCACTTTTGATCAGTAATTGGGATAAATGTCCTACCCACTTTTGACCCCCCAAGGAGAAACACATCCTCCCTCACTTAAGACCCTCAGCAATACTACCCTTTTCTATGCATCAAATATAAACATTCTCTCTCACTCGTTTTCGTTCTTAAATACTTACTCCAAAGTAAGCATCAAATTTTAAAAAGATAAAAACTCAATTATATGCACCCATCTAATATTTTGAGCCTTGAAAATTCCAGAACGGGGGACATGTCTGTCCCGCTCTTAATGCAGAGTTACCAATCTTGTGGTTTCCTCATTAAATTTGTGAGAACCTTTCCAACGATAGATGAAAGGGGAAATTGTGCCATAAGCACTTATATCAGGAATATGCTGATATGAAATAGTAGTTCATCGATGATTAAAATATTTTTCTCTAATCGGTTTCATTTTTACAGTTTGTGTGCAGCGAGAGTCAAATATATTTCTTCGTGTGCTGTCACAAAATAAAGATTGAGAACTACTGGTTTAGACTGTTTTTAGAGTCGTTGTACATGAATCTTGATTCTCCTTACAAATGGCGAATCGATTTAAATTCCTATTTCGATATCGTCGAAATCTTAATGAGATGAAAATACTATAAAAAAGCAGCTTGTCCTCCGATATTGGGTTTCGTTGCAACTTGAAAAAAAGCCGAAAAAATACTATCATAGGAATTGCAATCGACCCGAAACAGCGGGCAATGCAGGACAAGAGAAGATTGATTTACTGTTATTTGGTCAAATCGATAATTTTCTTTAAGCCGGTTTCATATTGTCATTTGACGGAGACTGGGGAATTGCAACCACAAAATATTATAAGAAAAAAAAACTTTAAAACAACATTCAAATAACCATCTTTTATAGTGTTCAGTTCTGTTGCCATATGATTTTGTATTCGTCTGATAAGTTTCGTATTTCTTGGAAGTGCTTACATCAGTTTCTTTTAACTAATTGAAGAAATCTGTATGTGTGTGTGTATGTGTTAGGGGTGCGTAGAGATTATTCGACAATTAAGCATTGTTGCCATTCGCCAAATGTATCAGTCAGCACACTACGAAATGCAGTGCCGAGTTTGAAGTTGTTTGAATCAACAGTTTCCGAGAAATCCGAGGGAAAATACAGATTATAGATATTTTCCTTAGTTTCTGAAAATATCACTGACCTCTGCTCTTTGGAATGATCAAAATTTTGGAATAAAATGTATGAATTATCCATCCTGAGGAGAACACACCGAAACGATTCGGAGCCGTAGTTTTGTATAACGGACATCTCTGAACGCTACAAGGACAGGGCTCTCCCAAACACGCACCTTTGGAATAGGCACTACCCTAGTATAACAAATACCAAAAAGACCATCTGTATTAGATTGTTTTCTTGCATATGCAAAATGATAAGAACAAAAACGCCTCCTCTTCTTATCACTCCACTCTAACTGCTATTTCAACAGGAAATGATTACTGCAACTTTTTTATCATATATGTATGTATATGTACATAATTTCAAATCAAGTCTGTCTCGCAGAGCTCTGGTTTCTGGACCAGACCTCAGACAATTTAAGATCACACAGACACAGATGTGGTGCTATTGCTGATTGAATTTTATCTATTGAGGCGTAGTACTACTCTTTGAAGTCAAGTCCAAGGAGCTCAGGGATCGTCCTGAGTCCCAAACACCAGCACTCTTATAAATGTAGTTGCAAGGACTAAAAAGAATTTGTTAGCTTCCTACTCACACGTTTGTGAGTGTGGTATCACCACATCAAAACAACTTTAAATCACATCCTCTTCACTTGGGGGTGCTCGGATGAATAGGAACTCCAGACTTTGACACAAGAAATTAAAAATTGTTGAATAAGAAGATGGAAGTATCTATCATTAACGTCCCAGGACTGATTAATAAATTTGATATCGATTAATCTAATATGGCGCTGCCCTTGAGAGTGGAATAATGACAATCAAGAATTGAAGTTTACAGAACAATGGCTTTGATCGGAAATGCTGAAATTGACGTCGTCAACAGATAAGAATAATCGAAGAATCTTTTATATTGACAGTAATAACATTAAAATGATATTATTTCTGACTGATTTGATCTTTCCTTTTTTCCTGTCATATAAATATATAAACAATTAGGAAGATGTTCCATGTCTGTCATCTCTACTGAAAGTTGCATTTGAAAAATATGTCGTAAAAAAAAATATATATATATATATATATATATATATATATATATATATATATATATAATTTGACAAACACACATGCACATAAACATCGATCTAACTTATATATATATATATATATATATATATATATATATATATATACATATTGATGATATTTTGACAGTATATCTTATATGATAAGACAAGTTTAATATTGAAAGTATGTGATTCCAAGTATGTACTCTCAATATAAGTACGTGCAAAAAGACGGAAGTCGACATATATTCATAGACATATATGCATGGAAAGACTGGTGAGATGTTGTTAAGATAGACAGACAGACAGATAGAAACCTCTGAAACAGGTATATACCAAATTCCTTACCCCGAATCGTATCATGGAGTAACGTCCCGATCCTTGAAAATAAGGTTCATACAAAGACCAACAGGTGCAGCTGACAGACGACTGACAAAACGCACTAGTTAATCATTGCAATGAAAGAGTTCAATTTCGACTCCAAGCAATCCAAAATAATCAAGAAATATCCACCCAGAAAAGTGTCACCAAATCATCCGATCTTCAATAGTCACGATAAATGACACCATCCAACAACAGCCAGGACTTTACCAAGCCTCGAAATACCTGGGCAAATTATTAGCAAAACAACAAAACATAGACTTTAAAAGAATCCCCCCTCGATTGATACAGGTTAGTACTTAAAATATCACCTAAAATCACCATGTGGCAAACACTACCAGTTCATTCAAGAAGAATCACACACACACACACGCCCATACATATGAAAATAAATCATAGCCTCTCACACATAGGCAGACACCACATAATTCCACTTCGTTAGCCTTGTCACAACTTGAATCTCCATTCATTGCCCCACTTTTCTTGATACTTTTCCCATCATTTTACAATTCTCAGACCGTGGAAGCTGTCCCTTGCGAAACATCACAAATTTGAATAAATAACTTGCATTCGTATTTAACCTTGCCTTTTTTTCACTATATATATAAGCGTGAAACAAATTTGATGTAATGATTCCATTAGTTTTCTTTAATTCCGAAATGCTCAAAGCTATGACGGACAGCGAATAAATTACGTTTACAACGAGTTTAATGTCCCATTTGAAGCGAGTGCCCGGACTGTTTCACCCACTTTCCTTTTCAAAATCTACCGAGTGAAATATATCAGGCTCACACTGTAAATGAAACATTAAACCCATTGTAAATCTGATTTATTCGCTCTCGATCATAGTTTTGAGCGCTCAGAAATAAAAAAAAAAAAAAGGAATTTGTAATATTCATATTGTTTTTTTAATGATAGTAATCATTCTCTATACACGTCTCGACCGATCGTACATACACACAAACACACACACACTCACGCACACACACACACACACACACATATATATATATATATATATATATATATATATATATATATATGTGTGTGTGTGTGTGTATGTATGTATGTATGTATATAAACGGTTAACAGGGGAATGTTCGTTCCTGATAATGCTTTGTATAGATCATTAAATGGTTATGGTTGCACTCTACAAACTGTAATGTAACTTGTTTTAAATGGGTAACTTGTACCCAAATTGGTCATAAGATAAAATTCATTACCTGTTGACCTCCAGGTGTCAATTACAGGTGATGTAAATTTCGGTGGGTATTTTCATATTTAACTGAGACGGCTATACCCTACGGTCTGCAAATCGTGAGCAAATATAACTTGACTTAAGGTGAACATACAATTGGTGAAGATGTCTCCTGGCGACTCCAAAAAATCGATTCATGGTTGAGTCTATTTTGACATTTAAAATAACGATCAATTTTGGTGTTTTCAATTGACCCAGAAGCTTCACGATCCTTACTTTGAGAAGATCTATGTTAGGATACGGTACATGACCTTTAAGAGTTGATTACTTCCCCGAGACAACACAACCTATATATAACAATTAACAAATTCTCTCTTTCTCTCTCTCTCTCTCACAGACACACACATATTCACATATATATATATGGTGTGTGCTATGATAATTAAGGGAGAAATAACTCTTTGAAAGAAACTTTGGAGTCGTCCCTCTCAAATTTGTTGTCAGTTGATATCCTTAGCTGAGAACACATTTATGTGTATCAGCCAATTAGCTCCTTTGAATAGTTTTATAGACACCATATATATATATATATATATATATATATATATATATATATATATATATATATATATATATATATATATATATACTTGTTGAGGTCTCTCCTAGTTCGGTTACTCGAACATCACGATGGGCAATGAGAAAAATACAAGAAGCCATATATATGTATATATATATATATATATATATATATATATATATAGAGAGAGAGAGAGAGAGAGAGAGAGAGAGAGAGAGAGACTAATAGATGCTTAGAAATTAATATTTCAATGTTACTTTTTGGGGCTTTTCTGCTTCCTATACTATCGATTAGACCATGAATCAACTCTCCCTTGGATCAATATCATTACTGATTGCCAATATATTCCCAGGAACAACGCCAAAACTATGGCATCGTATCTTTCTGTCCGTCTTTACGAATGTTGGTGTGTATGAGTGGTAAACAATAAATCTATGTATATTCCTAACTGCATGAACTATTTCATACTATTAATATATAAATGCACCAAATGTAATAAGGGCATAGAGCCCATGTTACGTATAAATATAAATGTGCCCCTCCACACACATACATAATGCATATGTTATAAATGATGAGGGACTAAACTTGTTGGAGATTATTGGATAGTTAATTACTTTGAATATTCTGTTAAAGGGGGAATTGTCTAACAAGTTTTTGCGAATTATCAAAAGAGAAATGAGTATTGGTTAAGGATGAGCGTTGGAAAGGGACCCTGTAATAAATCTGTAAGTTTTTTTTTGTTTTTTTTAAATCAACGATCAGTCAGTGCAGAAAAAGTTATTGAATTAAGGAAAGGTAAGGTAATCCCCCTTCCATGTTCTTGAGTCTATGGAGAATGGTATTACATACATGCATACGTAGGTATAAACATCCCCACATATATACGAGCATACACACATAATCTCGTATATGCATGTGTACACACGCATATCCATGATATCCATGTACACAGACATACATATAAAAGAACAGAATTTTAAAATTCCAATCATAAACTCGTGGATATTTGGGTTAACTGATAATTGGAATAATGAATAAATGTCAAGATTCCAACTTGAGAGAAGAAACGTGAGAGAAGGGTCAAGTTAAATTGAGGATGCTAAATTAAGAACAACTCCTATAAATCAAGATATAAACATACATATAAACATACCCATATATGTATAGGCATACACATATACGTACAGACATATTTACGAACATAAATGTACGCACACATGTACATTATATGAAAGAAACATACATACGTACACAAATACATACACGCTGAAATATATATATATATATATATATATATATATATATGCAAGGGTAAGTCCATCAGAACCCCCACAAAATTTCATCAACTCCGTTTATTCATACACCCAGCTTGTATGAGTATATGTGCGCCTCTCTGCATTTAGATAGATATATAGATATATCTTGGATGAATTAAATTTAGGACCTCCCGAAACATAATTGTGCTGAGAAATAGTTATGGTCCACGCGTTTGCTTCATTTCCCATCTTCGACTCGAATGGATGCACGAGTTCAAATTGGTTTATATTGGGGTTCGGTGAAAAGATGATTTACTATATAAACAAATATATACATTTTTCAATGTTTTTCTTTAATTCTTTATTCTTTTTACGTTCTCTTGGGTCAACTAATACATTCGCCATGAAATGACGGAAGATCATTTCAAATAAGAGTTTCAATATAATATAACGCAATTTATTATCATTCTGTCGGATCATATATCAATTTCTTAACACACACTCACACACACATGCATGCACTCTCTCTCTCTCTCTCTCTCACACACACACACACACACATATATATATATGTGTGTGTGTGTGTGTGTGTTTTTCGACTAGGGCGCAAATGTCAACTGAAGCATTATAAATATATGCACAAAAACATCTATATTAAAGATGTTTATTCCATCATCCTTAAACATATTAATATGTATGTTTGTATGGAACCTTCAAATCACCATCGTGACTTAAAAGCCACTTTGGAGCTCATTGGACAGTGACATAATATCCTTCATTTTTTTAAATCAATAAACTTGAAACTGCGCAGTCACTCAATAGAAACCGTCACGTGACCCATAGCCTCTGCGAAAATGCCGAGTTGAGGATGATCAATCAAAATTGGGAAAAAGGGTGATTGATTAATAAGTTAATTCGTTTGCCCTCCGTTGGGCAGTGCATGTTTTAAAAATTCAGAAATTTCAACAAACTAAGGAACCAATTTAGCATAAACCCACAGCAAATTGACCCACCACTAAAAACTGCTAAGGAGAGTTAGGTTTAAAAAAATATTTTTATAGTAAGGGGTAAATGTTGAATTCCAGCTCAATAAATCTATCGGTGCAGTCTGTACTTAGATAGCCAGCCAGCCAGCATGAAAATACAAAGAGTTGAGGAAGATACGTCTTTTGGAGACACTTGATGATGTCGGTTTCTTATACACACACACACACCTACTATTGAACCCAAAAGGTGGTCATACTCAATAAATGTATGCATGTATACTCTTTATATAAAAGACTCATAAGAAATGTCTACAACTATGCAGACGAAAATAAATACCAAAGAAAATCTCTTCCCTTCCAGAAAACTTTCTTTGTGATGATTTCGACCTAATGTTGTTGTCTCCTTCCTACCAATATCGAATTTCATAATACTTTTAAGTCTTTAAAAAAATGTCAATTGCAGTTCTGTCAAAAGGCACTGTTAATGGATTTTTGCGGTTGCCAAAAATTAGAAAAAAAGAGGAAAGGAAGAAAGATAAAAAGAGAGACGGAAAGAGAGAAAGAATTAATGAAAATAAAATGAATGACGGAAAAGACATGAAAAAATACAGGAAGATGTTTAGAAAGAAAGAAAGAAAGAAAGAAAGAAAAAGAAAGAGAAAGGAAAGGTAGGACCAACCAGTCTAAAAAACAGACTGAGAGACTGAATGGAAGAAAGAAAGACTAAACAAAAGAAAGAGAGCCAGACAGAAAACGTTGGAAGTCTGAAATAAATAAATAAAGAAAGAAAGAAAGAAAGAAAGAAAGGAAGAAAGAAAGAAAGTGGAAGTCTACAACAAACAAAGAGAGGGATAGGATATGGATGACAAGTGTGAAAAGTTGCTCATTGTAAAAGTTGAAACATGAAAAAAGACAGAAATACTTGAAAATCTTTCTCGAAGACCAATCAATTAATCTTTTGAAATCGTTCTAGGAAAAAAATTACACCTTCTGGTATTCCTTGTACCCCATAAAACCTTATTAAGTAGATGGAAGATACGTTGCAATTTTTGAACGTTTTGGGGTCTTTATTTGTTTCTATCTTAAGTTATTGATAAATTACGACTAAAGACTAATATATGCTCTTAATAGCATCTGCTTTTATATGTGTTAACAACGTTCCGGGCGATCTGCTCTACGGCCTTTTTCCAGTGAATTATCCGAATTCGATTGTGGTGAACTGATTTTATTTCCGATGGCAGCAATACCATGACATTATATTCTGGTGATTTCTTTTTCTCTTTTAGTTAGGTATGGATTTCAATACCTTGTCTAAGTTGAGTAGTGGAAGCCACACCAGTTTGAAATCTGCAATCGTCCGACAAAATCTCTGAACGTTAATGACCTTTCTCAACACAATAGGCAGAGCTATTTATGATCACTCATTTCTGTAAGAGCCTCTTAATCAGTCTATCTATCTATCTATCTATACATGCATTGGAATTCATTTCGCAGAATCATCACAAAACGCTGAATTTTCTCTCTCTTCTCCCGCTTTTTCTTGCTCTCCCCCATTCTCTCTCTTTATATATATATATATATATATATATCGTATCATTTCCATCCATTTTATTTATCGAACAAAAAGAGTAACAATCGATAAAAAGAATATAGAAAAGAATATATATATATATATATATATATATATATATATATATATATATATATATGCATGCATATCATTTTCTTGAATGTTGCTTGATTCATTCAATGTTCTGTTGCTTTTCTTTCTTATTTCTTTTTCTTGTTCATTTGCTTCTTTAAAAAAAGCATCCACCAAACCTGTGGTAAAACCTTTCAAAATTGGTGCACGGCCACTTGGATAAAAACTTATATGAGAAACCGTCAACCAAAACGTTCATCAAACATAGGTTTCTTCAGTTTCCAAGCTGTTCTGGCTGGTTATGTATATACGTATGTATGTATTTATGTATGTATGTATGCATGTAAGTATGTGTGTATCACACATACACGCTGCACCAATGTAGCTAAAGGACTGGAAGTTTAAAAAATTGCTCATTATGTATAAAAATGTTTTTCTTTCACTTTAAGGAAATTCCTCCCAGAAATAGGATTTGAGTGGGAGTTTAATTTGCTTTTTGATAAATTGATCCCTCAGATTGTTTGCATTTTTTTTTATATCCAGATTTTATAGTTGATCACTCTCAACAATGTTGTCAAAAGATGTTGCTCACGTTTCTATGAAGTGAATAACCAGACCTGTTTTCTCTCATCTCAAATGCCTAACTTTCCCGAACCGACAACACTTGATTAAATCTCACTCAATATATCGACATCGGTGTTTTGTAAATCTTGTAACCGGTCCTTTTAACAGTCAAATCACTCTTTCCTGGCACTCCAAGACAACTTAGAGGAGAAAAAATGAAAGGGGAAAGAAAATGGAAAAGAAAATTTGAAAAAAAAAACAACAAAACAAAACAGGTTTTGTGTTAGGAAAAAGAAGGTCTCAGTGAAAAATACAGCGAATGAGTATCAGGTAAATCGTTCATCTCCATCTTCTTTCGTTGATGAATGAAATTGAGCGTAGAAAATGGCGCATGGTGAATTCTAAAAGGCCCAAAGTGCCGTCTCTTTAATGCAATAGACGGCCCTGAATACGTGTCGGGAAAATGGAAAAAAAAAACTCTATCGAACAAGAAAACTTTCTCCTTTTTTTTTTTTTTTTTGCCAAACTATCTATTCTTACTTTCTAGTGGTAGTCTTCTCTTTTTAGCAACAAAAAAGCCAAGTAAAAATTTGTAAAAACCAACACCAGAATTTCCCAGACACCCAAATGACCTTAGTAGCAGCCTTAGGGATTTACCCTAGAGCGTATCTCGCTATCAGATGCACAAAATAAAGCATAGATGCTAACACACGAAATTCAAAGCTGTCGCAGCTTGAAGTCTTTCGTTAAAGTGGAATGGCTTACAGCGAACTTTGGTAAAGCGGAGGGTACCCGTTCCGGTATTTTATCTTGTGGTTGTGAGAGTTGCATATCTCGCACTGGAATCAGTCATTACTGCTCGGGAGTAAAAATCAAGATTTTGCATCCTTTGTTTGACACAAGGCCAGGGAAGGCAAAAACTGTTTTTGAAAATCGTTTCAATCAAATGTTCTAACGGATGAGGAACTGGGTCCTCTGAAAAACAACATTCGAAATCATAGCTTTTGCCGAAGTTTGACTTAAGACCACCGGTACCGGCAAAAAATGTGCAACTAGTTCAGCACCCCCTAGAGAACTACGATACTTTTTGCATTGAATTTATCTCTTCATTGCACTAGAATAACTATTCTCACGCCTTCTACAAAGAGCTAAAAACTCTTGGCAGCCGATTTATGTCTCTGACTAATATTTAAAGCCAAAATTTCCTACATTTCTCCTGTAGACTTCTTACCGTTTCGAAAGACAGGATAATTCTATGCTGTCAAAACGTTCCTCGCTGTGGCAGACAGAACGAAACCATCTATTTACTCATCTAGAGACGGAATAGCATCAGCATTTACTTGTCTTACTGGTTACCGTGTCTGGCATCATATTAATGTGATTTAGTTATTACTTTATAAACGTACGTTACATACATATATATATATATATATATATATATATATATATATATATATATATATATATATATATATATATATGCCTCTGTGAGTGCGTGCGTGTGTGCGTGTGTGTTTGCGTTTTCAACTAACAATTATCCACGCACTATTTCTCCCTTATACAGACCATATATATATATTAAGTGCAATCTACCGACCAAGGAATATATATATATATATATATATATATATATATATATATATATATATATATATATATATATATATATATATATATGTATATATATATATGTATATATATATATATATATATACATATATATATATATATATATGTATATATATATATACATATATATATATATATATATATATATATATATATATATATATATATATATATATATATATATATATATATATATATTCAGTCTCCCAATTATGTATCAGTGCGATTCCTTACGGATATGTTGAGTTTTTTTTATCAGAATGACTATATTTCTGTCATTTTCGGTAGACAGTGCGGCAGCTTTTCTCGTCCGCTTCACAATTTATGATTTGCATATTGACAGTTAAGAATGGCATTTATCATGCGTCAAGCTCTGCAACAAGATCCCATATCCTATCTTATATTAAAACAAAGTCACTTCCCTCCAACAAAAAGACATCTATGAATATATGTATGAAGAAAGTCTTGCATTTCAAACTTCTGAAAGACTGAACTTTTTAATTCCATACTCCACAAAAAGTTGATATCCCCATCGATGGAAAAAATGATTTGATTATATGATATATATAGCAAAATAATCACAGTGCCTATATTAGAAGCTGTCAACAAAACTGTCAACATATGATTCTTTGTTAAGCTGGGCTACCTTGCTCCGTATGTATGCATGTACTTATGTACGTATCTATCGATGTACGCATGTATGTATGTACGTATGCATGTATGTATCAGGCTGCACCAATGGAGGGATAGGGCTGGAAATTGAAAAAAACATCGAAAATCAAAACATTCACTTTATATTATGTTTTAAAAGATTTTTCTCAACTCAACACCCAAGTAGGTTTTTAGAATGAAGGGGGTTTCAATGTAAATATATGCTAAAGGGATAACTTCGTTCGGGCTTCTTTTTTTTTTTTTTTTTTTTGTAATTGGGACTCTCCAATGATCATCGCCCCAGGAAGGCTAGAAAAGTAACTGATTAATTTATCACCTTTTTTCTTATTTTTCAATTGATCATCTCCAACTCAGCTAGCTGCTAGAACATTTGCAAGACAGGATTGACGTATTAACGATAACCATCTGATGACAACATATGTGATCATAATTTACGGCATCCTCTATATACGCACAAATTAATGTGCTTCATCACAGGACTCCAGAAGATAAATGTAATCATCCTTCAATCATTAGCCCAGTCGATGTTGCTATCGATTCCACTTTTAAACAGATTGATAGATAATCACAAAATTGTTGTCAATGTTATTGAAATACTCATTAGCCCTTCAATAGACAAACATAGTAAAAAAAACTTGTTATTTTTTGCACACACAGCATTTTGGTGAAGGGTTCGCTCAAAATCTGAATGAATAGTTGTTATAACGCTGCATATTGCCAGTTACGCTTTACACCACAAATCATCATCATCATCATCATCATCATCATCATCATCAGTCTTTTATCGTCCTTCGTCGGATATACACCTTCCTAAAGAATTGCCAGATCTCTGTATCATGAGTGCTGCAGAGCCAATACTTGAACTTATCTTGTTTGCCTCTCCATCTTGTATTCGACTGGCCTCGGTTACGCATGTGATATCTGAGAATCCATTTTATGAGTCGTGATGTCCATCGGTTGTCTGCCATTTTTGCAAGATGACTTACCGATTGCTATTTGAGTTTTCCGATGGATTCTATTGTCTACAACTCCTGTTTTCTCCCTGATGTAGTGCGCTCCGATGTGATCTCTCCGTGTGAGGTTGGGCATGATTCTTTCATGTTTATGTTGCATGCTTCTCAGTTTGCGGGTCAGGGCACTTGTTTCAGCTCCATAGGTGACTATCGGTAAGATGCATTGGTTGTATACTCTTCTTTTAAGGACTAATAGGATTTCCTTGTTCTTGGAGGCTGACCTTGCTTTGCGGAAGGCTTGACATCCTAGAGTGATTATTTGATATTTTTTCTCTCGAGGATTTCAAGGATATTCATTGTCCTGGGTAGAGGTAGTGTTCTACTTTCACCAGATTTGTGTTTTCGAATTTGATCGTTGATAGTTTATTTTCGACGTGATTGTTAAACACAACCTACGTTCTGCTGAAGTTCATGTGAAGACCGACTCTCTTGCTTTCTTCATTCAGTTCATCTAGCATTAGCGAGGTCGTGGAAGTTCCCTGCAAAAAGGACGACGCTGTCTGCTAATTTGAGGTTGCTCAGATATTCGCCTTCTATTCTGATTCCTTTAAACCAAAAGCTTTTCGCTGTTTATCCCATTTCCAGGTAATAATCACAACTGTTGTTTATAAACAAAATGCAAATACAGTTTTGGACGCACTCTGTACACACAAACACACTCACTTTTGTATGGATATTGAGTCTGTATCTAAGTCTATTTGATTTATAAAATGCTAGTGTCTATGAGGTCGAAGTCTATTTGGCTAAACACTCTGTAGTAAGGAACATAGAATTGGCAAACCATGTTCACACTCCCACTGAAACAGCTTGTTTTGCATTGATGTCCTTGGGAAAGACCTGGACAAGTCTCCTTCCCACCCTTCGAGTTAGGGATAAAATAGTAGGAAAGAATGGGCATTTCCGGTTTGATTGGCAACCAGTCTAGGAAATAAGCAATCGAACCCATCCACTTGCTGGTCCCAACCCGGAAAAAGGATTAAGTTAAAACGTACTTGCTACTAAAACTGCAGCAACGGTAGCAGTAGATCCGTGGTGTGGTTGCACGGCCCTACATTTCACGAAGTTTTAACTGGAACAAATAAAAGTCTATGGTGTTATCTCAGGAATTGCTTACAATCTGTAATTGGTAGAAGATCTTTTATTTTCTGGCCTGTCGGGTGCATCCCCCTTCCTCTGCCTTTAAACAACCCATTGTCAGCACTAAAAATCATCATGTGACGCTCTTTCCTCCGAGGGCAGATTGCAAAAGGTATGAAGAGTGTGTGGGCCTTAATCTGCCACGCCGGCCAATAACGTCTTGGCAGGGTTGAGGTTGATAGGCTTTATCCTGCAACGGGGGCCAATGATTCCTGGGCATGGGACGGGGGTAGTAGATGGATACTTGACTAGCAATTCATACAATGCATTAATTTGTTTGACCTCATGGTTCAATGCCTCTCATAGAAAGTTTGGACAGTCAATCGCGAAGCAGTAAACATTGCGATTTGGTTGATAAGTAAACAGCTCCCAGACGTGCCAAGGTTGCATTCAATCATATCGGCACGGATCTTAAAAAATGAGTGGGGCATGATGTCATATGATATTTATTGATTCCAGACCTAAAGAATACAGTGATAACTTCAGAACTGGAATTGTTACTTTACACAAGTCTGGACTACCGATTTCCAAACCTGTCATGGTCAAAACGCATTGGCCACACCAGTTCTTGCACGATTACTTAATTTAGGCAACGACAAAGATGGTTAGAAACTAGACGGGTGATCGTCTGAGATCATCATGTGCTGTAAGGTGTTTGGATTATGTAGAGAACTTCCTGTTAATTCTATGGAAAGTGAAAACTATCTCTAAACCCAATAATTCATGTCTACCCATGCCCGAAACTACCCTGATTCGAATGACTTTGAGGGAAGATCGATAGATGAACGGATTTCCAAACAATTACGAATTCCAAAACTATTTACGCTATCCAAAGATGAAGTGTTCAGGTCTACTGGAACTGTATGGAGCTTGGTAAGGTAAGGTGTGTGAGTGGTACTCTTACACTGGCTTTGCCCAAGGTGTTGTAAACAGACCTTGTAGAGAACCTGACTATGATTTAAAGACTGCAATATAAAAATAATATAAACTACTGTCGTGCAAGGGGACAGCCATTGCTGCAAAGGTGATGCTCGATTGAAGTCAGCAAATAATAACTTCGATGAAATTTAAAACTTTTATAAAAGAGTACATGTTCCATCATCATTATCAGCAGCAGCAGCAACCTTTTATCGTTTGACATAAACCCTATGTGGAATCTTGCAAACCTCTCTTTCATGGGCATCAAAGAGCCAATACTTGTCTCCTTCGTCTTACCATCTTATATTCTGCAAGCCACGCATGTCACCTCTTGTGATCGGCGAAATGAGCTGAGATGTCCAGCAACTGACTGGCTTTCCTGCTACACAACCAGCACATCGTCATTTGAGTTTTTTAATGAATTCTGTAGTGTCTTGTTCTCCTGTTTTTTTTTCTAATATATTGTGCTGTCTGTGATTATGATGGAGCTGAAACATGGAACCTAACCTAGAGTCTGGCACTATAATTGAGAAGTATGCAACATGCACATGAAAGAATCATGCTCAGAATCACATGTTCCGAAATTCAAAAAAACTTTTCAAAAGCCAATAAGACATCAAGAGTGTGGAATTCCACACTTGCCTCACTGTAGTGTTATACAAAGACAACACACTTATTTGAATTATTCACTGATTTTTTTTTCTTTTGTTTATTCTCTCATCAGTGTAAGAACCATTGTTGAGAATGTAAAGGCTGTACATACTCCTTTGAGTAACAATTATAGGAAGAGAAAAGGGTATTCATTTATGTCATTATGTATGAGTAAATATTCCCTAATCCAGAGAAAGTCTGAACTCTGCCTACAATACCTAAATACTGTGCATTTTTTTTTCAAATCATTTTTCGATGGAAATTCTATTTTTCAAGATAATGTTTGATAAAAAATCTATTTTCTGATGATTTTTCAGATAATTAGTTTTCGGTACAAGTGCAGTATATGGGGAATCACTTATGCAAGATACGGATATATTTTACCCATTTTCTTGCAAGCTTAGTCTGAAGACGGATCTCAAGTTATTTGATTATTTTAGTACTAAAACTACCATACAAATTTCGTCTTACATAATTAGCTTCCTTCATCAGCGCGGGAGGGTCGATATGGAGATCACAACGCAATCCTGTTTGAAAGACTCAAAGGTAAATATGAGAAAACAGAAGTAAGAAAATCAGCATTTCACATCTCAGATTTTTTTATGAGGGAACATCAACCACTGGCACCAATGGGAATTACCTAAGATTCATCATCATCATCATCATCATCATCACCATCATCATCATCATCATCATCAGTCTCATAACATCCATACACATTCCCCAATATTCGCCTGACTACTCAGTCATTGACGTTGCAGGACCAGTACTTACTGAGCTTGTCTGGTTCATCATGCTATCTTATATTCGGCTGGCCACAGTTTCACATATGATATTTTGGGAGTCGTGATGTCCAGCAGTTGTCTGATATTCTTGCAATATGAACAGCCTATTGCCATTTGATTCTTCTCATGGATCTATGATATCTTTGACTCCTGTTTTCTTTTCTGATTTACTCTGCTGTCTTGTGATCACTCTGCGTGATGTTTATAATGATTCTTTCCTGTTTACTTTGCATGGTTTCTATTTCAAGTTTAGTCTTTAAGTTAGGCTCCATTTTTCAGCTCCGTACTTGAGTGCCGAGTGTCGAGTGGTTGCATTGGTCGTAAACCCTTCTTTTTGAAACGATTGTTTGTTTTTTGTTGTTGTTTTTTTTTTGTACTTTGGGGTTGAAGTTTTGCTATCAAAACCTTGCCAACTGAGTGTGAATTTTAGTAGGTAGAAATAGTCGGAAGGGACACGCTGATCTAAATAACGTGAAGGAAGATGAGGATGGAAAAAAGGGAAAAGAAGGGGAGACGAAGAGGATATAGAAGGGAAGGACAAGGATAAAAAGTGGGGAGCTCAGAGGAGGGGGATTTGGAAATGAAAGAGAACGAGAAAGTGATATGCTAGAAAGAATGAAATGAATGAAAAACAGGTTTTGTTAGTCACTCAGTAGAAAATGTCACGTTACCAAAGTCTTTTAGGCGCATGTAATGCTGGGGACGATCAAGTAGAATGTTGGAAAAAAGGGTAATCAATGAACAAGTTTTTCTCATATTTGGTGGGCAGTGATAACTCAAAACAACCAAACAAGCGAAATTCACTATGGAATTTTTTGGCAAATTGCCCCCCCCCCCCGACTTAAAGCCTGTAAAGATGGAATTTCGTTTTCATTTTTTTGTTGACATATTAAAGAATAGAATTGTTGAAATCTGAAGCACACTAGCTCCATTGATGCGACCTGTTTGTCTTATACAGGGATACTTGAAAACTGAAAAAATTCATGTTTGGGTGACAGTTCTGATTGATTGTTTCTAACAGTGAAACTGCACTGTCAAGATCATATTAATCCTAAAAGGAAGGGTGTACAACCGATGCATCCTCCCAATTGTCACCTATGGAGCTGAAACATAGAACCCAACCAAGAGAATGACTTGCAGACTGAGAAGCATATTTGATATCATTTTTCAATTATTCATGTATACCTGGATTATCATCTGATATACGCATGATATACCTTTTTTGCCTACCACTAATACAAGAGGTTGGAAGAATCTTTGAGAGGGAAAAAAACATTAAATCTTTAACTTAAAAAAAATGTACGTTATAGTTATAGTGTTTTCTGGCATGATTCCAGCAGTTTCAAGCACTCACTAAACAGCAATAACAATACGCTTTACTAGCTTTTTATCCATTACCCGTATGGTCTGACGATTGAGACACATGCATATAAATAAACGAAGGAAGTGATTCGGGAACTTCTATGTTCTGATTGGCTGATTTCTTCAGCTGCAAGGTTGCTTAAAACCAATAAAAGCTGTAGTTTTGGTCTGGCATCTCGTCTTTCATTTTCAGCCATCACCTTCAGGAAATTAGGTATTTTGGTGCATGGGAAGAATGAAATTGATGGATGGGTTGTTTTGGTGAGAAGAATATAAGGTCATGAGAGTAACAAACTCAAGGGTAGATAATGGTCGACCGACACATAACCTCCGCCTCCTTCTCCTTGTATGGGCTCTCTGCCAAATTACGTTGTATACGGGACCTAGTTCATAGCATTTCTTCGGGACCATTCAATTTCTCTATTTAGCTACCTCTTTCAAATATTTTGGAACCAAAAAAATAAATGGTCACACAATTCTGATATTTAAGGCAAATTGCGTTGGATACGCCGATTCTCGAGAGATTACGTCAAGCATGTTCGTTCAACCAGATTCTTAACTTTTTGAGTATGCCAGGTGTTATATACAGCTCTACATCTGACTCTGCCTATGCTCCACCGCCAATTGCCAATGTTTAAGGCAAATTGCAGATTGTGCATCTGACCCTCCTTCACGCACACGCTGCTTCAAGAACACGTGACAGTATGTTCTCTTGAGAACCACCATACTCGTATCGAGTGCCATTAATTTGACATAAAGTCCTTCTTGGATCAATCATTTATCTGCATCAAACAAAATGAATCCTAAAAACGGTTTTGTCGATCGATTTCACTTTTTATCCCCAACGAATAGAAAATATAAAAACATTTTAAAGAAATATCTTTTTTCAAAGAAGGGCATCTGCATTATCTCAATCATGGCCCTGACTGTATTTATGCAATGTACGTCATTGTAATCTTTACAAATTGGTTTCTGTTAACGAGGAAATTCACCACAAATCTACAATGATTATTGAGAAAATCAACTTAAAGATAATATCCGCACTTCGCGTTAATGAATCGCCAAAACAGATTTTCTAAAATCATCTAAATAAATAATTATCTTTCATCTTAAGTAATCTAAAAGATACCGGTGCAATATTTGGGCACTGGTGGTCTAAAATAACCATAGCGGCCTGAAAGAGAGCTTCTTGGAAGAAAGGTTATGTGATACTATACTCATGCTCATTTTTGAGGCTGAAGCACCAAAAATGTGACAAGGAGTTTATTCTCCTGTTTAGGTGAGGATTGTGCTCGGTACTCCTGCTGCTAAGGTTAAAAAACAAGATCAACTAGATTTTTTGGCTTTATTTGGGGGTTGGCAGCAGAAAATTAGAAATATGATTAATTCTGATTCAATGGATAAGATAAACCCCGGCATATTATAAAGTGCAAACCAAAACTGTCAGCATAAGTTTCTTCAGTTTTTAAGTTGGTCTGACTGGGTGGCTGAATATGTATGTATCGCACGTACAAGCTGCATCAATGGAGGTAGAAGTTCGATAATCTTAATATTTACTCCTCATCAGTCTAGAAATGACATTTTTTTTTAAATCTCTACTTCAAAAAAGTTTGTAAAAGTGGCTCCACTCACAAGGTAGGTTCATGCTAAATTAGCCCTTTACATTATGTCCGGACGTATTCACGCTTATTTATTTTTGTGCCTAACAAAAGGTCAGATAGATAATTTATCCATTGGTCACCCCTTTCGCTTATTTTTGATTGATCGCTTTCAACATGGTATGCTGTCAAAAGACGTTGGTTACACGACAGTTACTTTTGAGCGACTAGCTACAACTGTTTCGTTATTCCTCTGAATTGTACTTTGGTTTTCGTCGGAACAGAATGTCTACCGATAAAAGAAACCATCATAAACTCTTATTCCATTCTCTGCAGTGATTAATTCCCAATGCAAAACAATCTTTAAACTTTGCAGACAACGACATGTGCTGCGTCAAGCGTCATGGGGCCATAAGCTGGAAAGTTTTTCAACTCAATTCATATCCGATCCAAATAGGTTACTCACAGCCGTACATAGACGGCCTGAGAGAGTTGCAATAAAATGCAACTGAAAAATAAAATGAAAGAAAGTACAATCCAAAAATTATCAACCAGACTGGCTGCTTCAGGGTCAAACTACACGCTGAAAGTAAGCATTCCAGCCACTGAGCCGAATTCAAAAGAAAAAGTGTTACCGACCCATTGGTTGTATCCTGTGGCAATAAAAGTTTCTACTATGGACGGTTAGGGCTGGGAAGAACAGGAAAGATAATGAAAAATTGAAAAGTAGTAAATACTAATTAAACGAATTTGTTTCACAACACAAGATAATTCAATATAACGTCCACAGTTTTCTCTCGTTATCTATCTCTTTTTTTCTCACATTTACTTTTCCATTCTCTCTGTATTTTTTTTCTCTTTTTTCCCCTTTTTTTCAGTCTTTCTCTTTTCGTTGATTGATGACGTAGGTATAGAAGCAACCCCCTCCTTCTTCTCCCCCTCTCTCTCTTCTAACCAATCTCTCTCTCTCTCTTCTAACCAATCTCTCTCTCTCTCTCTCTCATATTATCCGTCCACCATTTGAATTATACACAATTCTTACTTTTAGTCCAAACTGAGGATTCGAGCTTGTTATCGTTGCCAAACTATGAAAATGAAAGCCTCCAAGTAGGAGTCTAAAAATATGGTCCCTCAATACTTTGTATACTTACATCCAAATATGGCAGACTAATGACCACAGGAGATGTGAGATTCTGGGTAATCTTTTCCTTCTCGATGTGTAGGTAAAGGGCGACTACAGGGGTGTTGACGTTGTTTTCTTTCGTTCTGAAAGAGACAAAGAACAAAGATATAATAATTAGCAACGTGATTTTGCATCAGTCCATCTAAGTTACGCAATGATCAATCTTTATATAAGATAACAAATCATCAAACAAGATTAATCGAGTCATTTTATGTTTTATCTGCAAATAATGACAAAAATACTGAAATCTTTTTGTGGTATATGATTATGTAGAAATTCATGTTCCAATGACGTACTAAAAATGCTGAATAAAATATCTTTAAAAAATCAAAAAGATAAAAATTTTAAGAATAGAAGCTTTTCCCAATAGAAAAGGTGATATAAACAAAAACAAAAATGAAAATTTACTCGTACTCGACATAACACTGTTCTTCAAACTATTAGAAAATACCCTATCAGAGACACATGCACCCTCTGAGCATATTATATTTGAGTTTTTAGGGCTGCCTTGAATCTATTCATGATTCTCTTCAGTTTTGGACCTTTGTCATGAATCTGTTTTTAATCACCAGATCGTCATCTTTCTCCGAAACTACTACTTTCAGTGATTCCCTACTTATTCAAGGTCATTTCCTACATCTATCAACGAAATTACTAGTTTCAGCCCTTTGCAACAAAGAATAATTTCGAATAATTATTCTATTTTGCGTATAGTTTGCCCGCTTTGGAATAAGAGTTGCTGCTGTGTATTTGTTACTCAAATAATGTGAGCGAAAATAAGTAAGATAAATATTCACACCGACGTTCATTTTTACTTAATAGCTTCATTCCCTCTTTTGGACTACTCAAACTCCCCCTTCATCAAGAATCCTTCATCCTTGATTGGGAGCCAAAGGCGTAGACCAAGAAGTCCATGTGAAACTTATCTTCTAAATTTCTCAATTTTCACTCAGATTAGTAAACGATGTCGGACAGTTTAATGATCGTACATGCAATGAAGAGACAGGTAAGACCTTCACTTCTGCATCACAACACATTTTGCTATTGGATATGCTGATATAGGTTCCAATGCTCACAGACACATTCAAAAGCCATGGAAGTCTGATGCTTAAATGCTGAGTGGCATTCCTGGGGGGGGGGTTAGCTTAGTGATTGAGTGTGCACCACCTCTATGACAGCCCATTGCAATATAAACGCTGAATGCTATTTTTTCTTTATTCGCTTTTTTTCACTGAAAAGCAAATTTGGTTTCTTCCAGTTTACTAAAAACAAGAACTAATGTTCATCTTTTGAAAAAGCGAAGCTGAGTAATTTTAGGTTTTAAAAATCGATGCTTGGGGTGCCAGTATTTGTAAATAAATAACATTGAGTCCTTGTGTGTCTCGATGGATATATTGCATGTTATATTTCCACCAATGTTGAGGGCTATACAGATTGAGTATCCCTTATCCGAAATGCCTGGGACCAGAAGTGTTTTTGGTTTCGGATTTTGGAATATTTACATACTCCTAATTAAATACGTATCTTCAGATGTGGCAGTTTATGTCCGACAATGAAACATGTATCAGAAACTCCAAGAATTCCACCGTGTTGGATAACAAGTCCATCCCTAATGTGTTATCACCCATCAATTAAAGTTTTTATGAAAACATTTCGGTTATTTTCGGCGCGTTTTTGTTGATCTTTTGCATCTTTTTGGAGTAAGTTGGCCATTTTGGCGTTTTTTGACTATTTCTTTATATAACAAGCGCAAACATATTTTCGGACTTGGCAACACTGAACAGGGGCACGGTTCGCGCTTTGACATGTGCCTATCAAGTGATTAAGTTGGTGCTTGGCCAGAATCGAAAAGGCAGCAAGATGGAGGTTGCAATTCTATATATACCGATGATTCAAGTTTATTTCGACTTTGTGGACACGAGCCTGGTTGGACTATTTGGTTGGTCGAATTAGGGCACAGCCGCAAGCAACGCTCAGCCAAACATGAACTTTGACCCTGACTTCTGCATCTCATGCATCCATTGATTACATCCGGTTGAAAGCTCTCTCTTTTTCCTATCGTTTCACTTCTGCCTCACAAAGTTTTTCCTTTTTTAATTTATCATTCAACTTCTTCCTCTTTTGATTTTATTGCCTTTTCTCTTTCTTCCTTTTCTCCTTCCGATTTTTGTTGTTGCTGCTGTTCTTGTTCTTCTTCTTGGTTCATTTCACTCTCTTCCTTTCTTTTTATCAATGGAATATTATATGAATATTATTATCCTTTTTCATTCTTTTCTCTTTTTTATTCACACTTCATTGTTCCCCCCTCTCCTCCCCTTTCTTCTAATTTCTGGTAATTTTCTTCTTCTTCTTCTTCTTCTTCTTCTTCTTCTTCTTCTTCTTCTTCTTCTTCTTCTTCTTCTTCTTCTAAAAACATCAAATGAATATCTTTCTTTTCCCACTTTTTTATTTTCTCTTCCTAGTCTTCTTCTTTTTCGTTTTGTATAATTGCTTATATGTCGTTCCCTTCTATTTTTGCGACTGACTAGCCCAATACAACCGCAGGGAATTTGGGGAAGAATGAATAGACGTCACTCCTTTCATTTCTTCCAAGTCAACTAAATGAATGAACCTTGGTTGGATGTAAACTAACCTAAAATGTTTACTACAATATATTTTTCGTTCTATAATTTGTTTACCAAAACCAAGTCGATATTGAAATCTACAGAGGAACAGGTTTTACCAGTCACCCAAAAAAACCGTCACATGGCCAACGTTTGTGGTGAGCAACTAAAAAAATTAGAAAAGGAGTGATCAATGGATTAGTTACTCCTGTCACCTTTGTTTGGCCGTGATCGCTGAAGTGCCTGAGTTTTCAGAAACATGCATAAGATAGATTTAGGATCAATTTAGCAAAAACTTGCATTACAAATTGAACCCCATTAAAAAAAACTATTTAGGGTGGGATTTACAAAGAATTATTTTTGCTAAACTTAATAATGATTGAATGTTCAGCCCTCTGACTCCATTGGTACATACGTACATAGATATATACATAGCCGGCCAAACCGAATCAAAGATAAACGAAACATTTTTGTTGACAGTTTCAAATTCTTTTTAGATGCACTAGATATTTTTTTAGATATTTTGCCTCCAAATCTGGATGGTTTTAGTTACTTCTTTATGTCAGAAATTGCTATTTCGTAAATTATAGATAAAGATTTGTTTCTAATTCATAGTGGTAAAATTAGTAATATTCGAATGAATCAATGCTGAAGATTAGAAATTGAATAATTATTATTGTTAATTCGTCATTGATATATATATATATATATATATATATATATATATATATATATATATATATATATACGAAAAATATAGATGATTCTAGATGTTTTTAAGCTGATTCTCACCGAGTTTGAAATATAACTTGAAAATAAAGTTGCCTACACTACCCATGCTAGATCTTCACACAAGAAAAAAACATTCCTTTATTCTGGAATGCTGTCGCTGTTAGTGACTTGCTGATGTACGAACGCTCAAGAGATCTTTCAGTGATTCCCAGCAAGCAATCCATTATTTTAAAATAGAATATGACCAGCTATTAAATGCTGCCTATTTCTATGTAGTTAAAGAAAATCTGTTTCAGAAAATCAAGGACAGAGATACCAGGTCTCTCTGAAAAGTATTCGAGCACAAAGTATTAACGATAAAATAGCCTATCTAGGACAATGCGATTTAGTTTCCTTCGAAACACTCCCCTTTGGGTCTCAAATAATTATCAGGGTGTCCCTTCCACTTTCAAAAACAGCCATCTTTCGGGATCACCATCAACTGCCTCGTCGCATTCTCTTCAATCTTACCATGGTCGGAAATCTTTCTGGGAAGCGCCAGAAGTTGCAGGAATCCGGATTAGGACAGTAGGGAGGGTGTCTGACAGACCAGGGTGATGTTTTGCTCAAAATCTTTTAGAAATAATGACAAACGATATCTTTGTGAATGCAACATTGACACATAACAGATTACCCATTAAGTCGTTACTGAAATCACTTGCATGGACGATAAGTTACATCCAGCCCAAGCGACCGGTTCTCAAGATATCCAAATAGCTAGATATTTCCAGACCGACCTCTTGTATTTACAGTATAATTGTGTTCCAAGCAGTTCACTCTTGGCTTTCCTATTTATCTTAACACACATACAGTAGAATGTGATACAAGGTGGTTTTAACGTATGGTCCCGCACGCTTACATAAAGGCAGAACAAAAGTTATCCTAGTCCACCTAACTAGAGTCGAAAAGACGTTGATAGGATAATCGACCGACTGCCTCTTACTTTTAAAGCAACAAAGAAGTGTTTTCTAGAGGAAAATGACCCCCATTAATGAGCAAGAGATACGACCATAGGATGTATTCTGGGCCTCAAGGCCTCTGTGGTAAGCAGAAGCAAACCTCAGAAATTCTCATCAGCTATGGTATCGCCTACATTCCAAACACTTGGCCTTAGAGTACAGCAAAGAAATTATATTAGTAGTACCAACGCTGCAGTAGACCCTTTCACTTTTTTTGCTGCAACCATATTGTAGCGATTTGCAATTCTCGGTAAAAAAAAAACACAAAAAAACGTTAATCTAAATACTACAAACTCTAAGCCGAACCTCTGGCAAGGAAAATTCAACAATTAATCTATTATTGTTTGGCAAAGGTTGAAACAAAAGACTGCATTCCTCCATCTGCGCCATTTTGCCTCTTCATTCGTATTGGATATTGCTCTGTTTTCATGACTACAATCTGAAATTTTCATCCTATTCACCATTCCTTTTCTTCCTATTTCCTCTCCTTTCGTCATTTTCGTTCAAATGCCTCACGTATCTCTCTTTCATATCAAGTCTCCCTTTCTTACTAACTTTCTGCTTATCATGTTTCAATCGTCATTGAGAATGCTTGCTGACCATGCACCGGGACTGAACGTTCAACAATCACTAAAGTGGATGACATATCCTTGAGTCGACATCCTATCTGGTCATCAATCACATTGAAGTTCTAGAGCAAAATGCAAAGAAACTGCACGGAAAGAAATGTCGCCTTAAAGTCTCAGAGTTATCAAAGCACAAATAATTGGCGCCCCCAAACTGTCACTATGTTTTTATCCATATCTTCTATTCCACTTCTTGTATGTATACACGCGTACACGTGTGTATGTGTGTGTATTCTTGATATTTAGCTCTTTTTCATTTGTATCTTATTCAGGATTGTTGGTGATAATACATGTATCAGAAGGGCAAAGAATTACACGGAGGAATCAATTTTAGGTGGGGGGTGTTATTCATTGACGCCTTCAACATGGTTCGGAGTTCACCTCACTATAGGTTTACATCAGGGTTCTTAAAACTTTTTTGATCACAGGCTAGTTTAATTACATGCAGCAACTTCACAACCCAATTACATATGATAAATGGACCACCTTACCTCAGAATTTGGGCATAAGCTTAATTGAGCTAAAAAAAAAAAAAGACCAATTTAACACTCCCAAAGTTCAAATGCAACTCGACTCGTGTTTGTTTCAAAGGTGTAGACGTGTGGAACATATTTGTCGTACTGTATGAATATGAATCGTGTTTTGTCTACCAACCCCCTCTCTCTTCATCTTACTAAAATCGGTTTCCAGTTTTCAAACATGATAAGGCTACAACGACTATCTATTTTAACATATATATCATTGATGACAAAGGTATTAAGTAATAAGAATATTACATATATTCATATTCCAGATCTTATTTATTGAAATGTCTCAAATGTACGGAGCTAAAAAAAATGTCTCTATATTCTATTGCCCTCTACTTCTGATGTGTGCCACCTGCTACAATCTTTTTCGTTTATTTCGTTTCATTCGTATTCCAGGTTCACATCGTCTCTCTTCAAAGTAACAAAATAGAAAAAGACATTTGGACTTGTGATAAGATGAAGAAATTAATCCTGTTACTTCAAACGTTCATTCTAATTCACCTTTATTTTGTTGTAACAATTTATAACAATCTACTTAGCCTCGTAAAAACTTTTCCCAGTCAACTTGATTCATATTTTGACGAACACATTCTGTACTCTATGGTAATGATGCTAGACGAGGATTTTGGACTTTCACGATTTGATTACAGTTATCCATCTCCTAGACTTCCTTTACGTATTTTTTTTTCTGAAAGAAAACTGTCTCATTAGACGTTTGAATTCAGTTTGCTGATCCAACTTAATATGCTGCTAATTGTAAGACCATCTGCACATCCATGACATTCATGGTCATCAAGATGAACTACGAAAAATTGATCAAATCACAGAAACCACTCCAAAATTTTACAACCTCTTTCTCACTTCATTGCCCAACCTTCCATGATATTTCATTAAAATCCATCGAGAACTTTCGGAGATATCGTGTGGACAGACGAAGGGACGGATGAACAGGCGTGACCAAATACTTGAACTTCTCTTCAGCTTTGTTGACAAAGGTAAATTTTTTCTTGATGACATAGAGTTGAAAATCTGATTTGTCTTCCAATCAGCTGGATATAGTTGACTGCGAAGTAAGTCGTCAGTTCTAAGAACGGGCAAAATTTCATCTTAAAACCAGTTTTAAGTAGGTTAAGAGCGATTGCAAGGAATTGAATGAACCGAGCGATGTGTGTGTGTGTGTGTGTGTGTGTGTGTGTGTATGAGAGAGAGAGAGAAATTTTATTTTAATAAGAGTGGGAAGTTATAAAGGTAAAAAATAGTTTGTGGGTAAAGATAGAGGAACATTTTCTTTTTTACGTCATACATTGTCTTATTCCTTTTTTAAAAATCAATTCCTGACTTTAGAAAAATAGTACAGGAAAGAAGGGAAGTGATAATCACTGCCTCGACTTTGATTATATTCAACGAATTATTGACCCAAGGATCCACTTTAGAATTCTCCGTTTGACATTTTTTTACTGCATAATATTCCTTACTTTTATTGTTATTTGAATGGAAAGGACCCAAAATCTTTGTAGACAGTAGTTCATCAACTATATTTTTACTGACATAATACAATAACAAATCCCACTAAATTTCGGGAGGTCCCCCTTGCCTCAAAAGTTTCCAACTACACCTCCAATTTTCACACTTGTATACGTCTTTGTATCTTCAATATTCGTATGCTTCGATGCCATGATATGCGTTTCTGCTTGTAATTAGATGGCAGAAGAACAAAAATGATGTAAGCATGGTACGTGACATGTTATGTTTGTTCAGTCAATCGATACCTGCCCTTTGACTGGTCGGCTGTGGATCATTATTGCAACTGCAGTTGAACACAATAATCACGAGGCGAGACAAACGTGGACGAACGACAAGAAAGAGTGCCGGGCGTTTTTGAGGCAAACCAAATCGAAGCCGTACCAATGACTGATTGGACAAGGAGATTATTGCTGATTTGACGTCAAAAGGGCGTTTCCCACGATTAGATGTTCTGAATTCAGGGAAGGATGTGACAATCCCATTATGTGCACTTTGTATCTGAGTGAATACAAATACATGTGTATGAATTATTTATAAGAGTTTTGTATGGGGATTCCTATTTTTTCCTTGAAACATGTTTTATATGAAACGTGGAATGCAGTTTGAACGAACTGATAATAAGCATCTTTACAATTTCTCTCCTATTGAATATTATGCTATGAAGAAAGAAACGAGATAAATTGCTGTCACAAAATTTCAGAAAACGATACAAAATATGCCATTTCCTCATCAGGCGGATTCAATTGTGAATATCTGACAGAAAAGGTCTTCACATATGACACCGTCCTTCGTTATACAAGATATGAATCCAAATCTCTGTTTGCAAGTGAATTTGCCAGTTGGTATGATGCAATGTACAGCAACTAATGAATTAATGTTCACGTTATTACAAACAATGAACCAAAAATGTCACCAAAACTGCCAGCATAGGTTTCTTAGTTTCTAGGGTGGTCTGGTTGGTTATGCATGAATGTATCACGCGCAGAAGTCTAGTTATATACTCCTTATTCTTACCAAGAAGAAAAAAAAACCTTTTGTTTTTGTAAATCGACCCCCAAAATATTTTTTTTTTATTGAGGACGTTAAATATACTAAGTAAATTCATAATATATTGTCCTCTTAATTAACTTTTGGGTGCTTGTTTTTTGAAAATTAAGACTTTTTCAGTGATCTCTGCCCAACAAAAGGCAAGAAAAGTAACTCATCCATTGATCAACCGTTTCCCAACTTTTTAATTGATCAAGTGAAGCACAGCATGCTGCCAAATGATGTTGTTTCCGGGACAGTTTTTATTGAGTGATTATGAGGAAGTGTTTTATGAATAAGACTGTCGGTTTTCTTTTGGAGCTTTTATGGCTGAGCTCTTTCTTCAAGTCGAAGAAGAAAAGACACGTTTATTTGATTCATTTTGAATCTCACGGACAGTGATTGGTGGTAGGGAATTTGTCTTTACGTTTTTATACTTCTTTGTTTTTTCTTACTTCTCTTTTCCTTCACATTTTCTAGTCCCCCCTCTCTCAATATTACCTCTTCCTTCTCCATTGATCTTTTTTCTTTCTCTTATCATAGTTCCATTTCTGGCTTTTCTTCTCCCTTTCCAATTGTCTTTCTTCCATTTTGTCTTCTCTTTCTTATTGACATTTCGTTATATCCCATTCCCCGCTTCTCATCTTCATTCTAATCTTATTAAATCTTCTTCTTCTTCTTCTTCTTCTTCTTCTTCTTCTTCTTCTTCTTCTTCTCATAATATTAGTAGTATGATCATTATTAGGTCATATCATCTCAATACTCCAATACCTTCCACAGTATTCTCGCTGATTTCTGGTGATGCTATCGTCTAGATAGTTGTGATTTCTCCTTGAGATTTCTGATTCTTTCACTCTCTTTGCGAGGCTTTTTAGGACTGTGCCAACGGCTCAAATTGTAATGGAAACTACTGTCAATTCTATGTTTGACAATTTTTTCAGTTTTCTCGTTGTAAATAGTTCCTCCTAGAATTTTACAAAGAAACCAGGAGTCATCATAGTTATTGCGAAGAATCGAAGGGACAGAATCTTCATTGAGAAAAACTTGTTTCTAATTTGATTCAGGGATTGTATTTCTACAGTAATACTTGTTGTTTCTTCCTCGTTTGTATCACAATTTTGGCCAAGAAAGTACTCCAATAGGAAGGAGTATTTATGACCATCTGCAGATTTTTTCGATATGATTTTTTTTTTTAGTTTGGGAAAAGTTGTTTTTTTTTTATCAATATCATTTTCAAGGTTACATTTTGAAAAGGTTTTGTCCTTTGATCTTTAACTGAGTTTGTCCTTTAGAATGGTAACTCTGACATCTATACAGTGCTCTCTCGACCGTCTTACCTCCTGCACTTTCTCTGTTTCTTTTTCAACATATTTGAACTCCGATTAAATGTAATGCATATTTCTGCCTGTTGGAGGCTCATTAATAATCTTCAGGCAATATTTCGTCCATTTTTTTCGCCCCAGTAATTGAGAATTTTGGTATCCTACCATTCGAACACCTTTAGCTTCATCACGAAGCAATTATAGACCTTAGGCGTTGGACTGTACACTTCTTAGTTTGAAGTTCGTTGCCCAATACAAGTGGTCTATCACCAAAAACACACAAATGAGATTCATTCTGGATTGACTCAATTCTGATCATTATCAGAACGGACAAACACAACATCGAAATAGACTCTTAATCCACATCAGTCAATAAGGATCGCGGCGATGAACATCGACATTAACGTGGGAAAATGCCAACACGTGACACGCGTTGATTCTGCTTCAATTAGCAAGAGCTAAACACCCACGCGTCTCATGACCTCTTTGGAATTGCTCGCTGCTTAATCTGAGAGAAAAATACTGATGAATTTTTACACGTTTTCAGGGCTCTTACTTTTATTCCCTATCTTTTTTTTCCTTTGATTTCCTCTCTTTCTGTTTGTTCTTTCTTCTTCATCTTTTTTTTTTATCAACTTTCTTCTAATCAATTAGAAACCATCAACTAAAACTGTCAACATAGGTTTTTTCGGTGTCCAAGTTGGTTGGCAATGTATGTATGCATGTATGTATGCATCATGCGTACAGACCACACCAATGGGGCTAGAGGGCTGAAAATTAAAACATATACTCCCTATTATGACTAAATAAACGTTTGTTTGTTTGCTTTTTGAAAAAACGTTTTTAGTAGTGGGGGTTCAATTTGTAATGCAACTTTATGCTAAATTAATCCCTATGTTTGTTATTTCTATTATTATTCGGACCATCCTCAGCTTGGTTGTTTTTTCATACAACGTTTTGGCCGTTGTACTCTACGGCCTTCATCAGATGTGGGGAAGTAACGAACCGAACCCTTTATTTAACCGATGGGGGTTTGACCGAACTCCCCTCTTAGCATTAGTAGTATTATTATTGTCTCACACTGGGATTGAACCTAGAACCATCAGATTACAGACAATAATAATACTACTTAATACCTCATCTCAAAAATTCAGAAATTTACCCTTTGTTTGTATTCAAGCATACTTTTGGAAAATCAGATATTTTTTCACTCATCATGGCCTAACAAAAGATTAGGGGAGTAACTAATCCATTGATCACTACTTATTTCAATTTTTAATGCTGCCCCAAAATGTTGGTCAAGTGACAGTTTTTATTCAATGACTAACCAGACATGTTTTTTTTTTTTTTTATCTCTCTCCTTACTTTCTTTTATTGTCACGATTCGCTTCTTCCTTCTTCCCGGTTTATATCTAATGAATTCGTTGTTATATTCTTCTTTTTTTTTTCTTGATTAATTTTTAATAAAACTGACACAACTGTTCACTGAAACAATCATCTGCCTTTTGTATAATCTCTAAGTACTGTACTATTCTTTATATCTAGAGCGAGCATTGGACTTGCAACTCAAAAGCATCCCTTTTACTTTTTATTCCGTTAGATTCACCCACCACTGAGTGCTGAACCTATATATTCAGCCCAAGACAATTTTAAAAAACTGCATCGACTTTTAGAAAAGATTTTAGGAAAATTGATGATTTATTTACAAAAAATTACGTTGATAAACGTTTATATGACTATAAAGCAAAACAAAAGATGCTTCCGTGTCACACGATATATAAGCCGTTTGACAGCGTTTGAATTTCAGTACATTGTTACTTAGACATGGATTTCTCCAAAAGCATGCTAATCAGATAATTATCAAGGTGTGCATAAATAAATGAATAAACAAATGAAATTAAATATTAATTTACATTCAATACAGAATTCTTTAAGCTTTATATCTAAACTACAACTAACCGTAAAATAAGATCTCTAGTTCTTTTTAAAGCGTTTTAGGGAAAAAAAAAGGAACTGAAACTAAATTCATATAAACAATTAGCTGTTATTCGTGCTTCTTCTAAATATTCACCGGTTTATAACAACTATTAGGAGCCAAAGCAAAAGATTGGCTTTCAAACTAAAAACCATGCAGCTTGCACAAGAGACGATCTTGTTTAATATCACGTGGGGAGAAAACGGCTAAACACAATCTGTTAAAGAAAAAACAGAGATACCATAAAATCCATCATGAAGTGGATTACAAGAAAAGCACATACAAAATTATGGCCAACAGAGGATAAGATGGTAGGATGACCTAAACTTGTTCATTCGGCTTATAATATAGGAGACTATATATTGAACGCAATTAGCATACTATTAACCAAAACTGCCTACATGAGTACCTTCAGTTTTCAATTTTGTCATTTTGACTGGCTGGTTGGCTGGCTGGCAGGCTGACTGACTGGCTATGGATGTGTATATCATGCATGCAGGCCACGCCAATGGAGCTTGGAGAGCGGAAAATGTGAAAATTTAATCCCTATTACGTCTAGAAAAAGATTCTCCTTTTATCTTTTGAAAATATCCCCTACTAAATACGTTTTTAGCTTCGTTTCATTTTGCAATAGAGTTTTAGGGCAAATTGATCGCTTAGTTTGAGTCCGCTTTCTTGGAAAAGTCAGACTCTTTTAGTGATCACTACCCAACAAAAAATGAGAGAGTTAACTTATTCATTAATCATGACCTTTCCCACTTTTTCCAATTAATCACCTCGACAAAACATTTTGGTTACGTGAGGGTTTCAATTGAGTGACTAACAAAGCCTGTTGTTTGTTTTTTTTCCTTTGTTTCTTCCTTATCTTCATTAGCCCCTTCCCTTTTATTCATTTATCTTTCCCGGGTGTTTTTCCCACCCCAAATCAATTTTTAAAGTCGATGTTCACACAATAAAGGAGTAATATAGACACTTGAGATTTTCAAATTATCCGTCGGTCAACTGTAAATCTCTCTTCGAACAAACATCGACCAATCAACGTTTTGATTCTGGTGAACAAAGGAGTTGCGCCCCTTTGTTATATTACCAAAGCCAATCTCGTTCCGGCGAATTGAATTAACTTGAATTCTTCGTTCAAACTGAACCCAAAATCCAGATCAATCAATGAGAGGAACGCAGACTCAATTTCTAATCGTTAAGATGAATTTATCAAAACAATGAGTTCAAGAGATGACTTGGTTTCGTTTTTCAATCCTCAGTCTTCGATCTCGCAAACAAATGGGAGAACCAATCAGATTTTCGATTTGGGTCAGCTATTGATCGTATTGCGTAAACTTCATCTGGAATTTAGTACCCAAGTTTAGTCATAGCAATCTCATGCACACATATAATTTTCATCCAGTATTCAAAATTAAGGCATACATAAGCTAAAACCTTTCGTGAGCCGGTATTGCATGAAGCGAAAAAGCGACTACCATTAACTCATATCAGAAGTATTTTCAAGTTTTCCCAGACTAAAAGATAAACTCCTGTTCAGTGTGCCAGTTATATGCTAGATGGGAAGCGGAAATGTGTTTTGGGGGCTTAGCTGATACCTTAAGACACATTTTGTTAATGGATGTAACGCAATGAATAGATACACACACACACACATTCTGAAGCTATGGTGGCTTGGGTTTTTTCGTAAAAGCAAAGTGGTGTAAAGTGAATTTGGTAAAGTGACATATTCCTTTACCAATTACATGGTGCTGCCTATGATCTTTCCAAGTCACTAGAGACAGGTTGTACTGAATCATATGGAAGAATCTCTGACCCGAATAAACCTTCTTCCTCGTCAATTATCGCACCATGATAGTGGTGACTTTGTTATCGAGGTATCTTGAAATGAAACTGGTCACAGGTGAGAGAGCATTTATTAGAAAACTGTCGACCAAAATAGTAAAGACAGTCTTTTCCAGTTTTTAACTGATTCTGACTGGCTTTGTATGCATACAGGAAATACCAATTCAGCTACAGGGCTGAAAATTTAAACATTTATTCCCCATTATATCTAGAAAACCTTTTTTGTGTGTCTTGACCCCCCCCCCCATTTTAACAGTGTCAGTTTATGCTAAATTGATCTTTTGGATTATGTTGAGCAGCGTTCGTGCTTTTTTGGTTTTCGTTCCTTTTGGAAATTCGGACATTTTGTGATCCAACAGAGGATGAAGAAAATAGCTTATTAGTGGATCACTTTTTTATCATATTTTAATACATTAATCCCACTCAGTATGCTTCCGAAAAACGTTGGTCATGTGACAGTTTTAATTGTGGGACTAACTAGACCTGAGTAATTTACAAAAGTTCTTGTGGTAAGTGAATACAGGTAACAGGGATTTGTATTCGGCTTGCCAAGTTAATGTTCAGTACTAGCAACCGATACACCACTTAGTGGAGTTTGATTCAAGCAAAGATGAGTGTGGGTATTTACAAACAGAATCCTATTAGTTCAAAAAAGAAAGGTATATAACCAGAGCATCCTCCCGATACCCCCCTATGAAACTGAAACATGGAACTTTAACAAAAGATTGGCCCTCAAACTGAAACCATGCAAGTTGCTCAGGAGAAAATCATGCTCAACATCACAAAACAGCACGGTACATTAAATAACAAACAGGGGTCAGTGATATCAAACAAAACCATTAGAAACCTCAAATGGGCTTGTCATATGGCAAAAATGCGGGGACGATCGCTGGACAACACAATTCACAACGTGGATCCCCAGGGATCATATGCGAAACTGTGGTCGACAGAAAATAAGATGGTGTGACGAACTACAGAGTATTGAAGTCCGATGAGTCTATGCTCCAAAATGGATGAAGATGTTGATGATGGTTCAGAGAGAGCAAAACTTGTGTATGAAAATGTGTCAAGCTAATTTTTCAAGTGCGGAGTGTCGGCCTCCCTTGAAAATAGAATTCAAAAACTATTCTTTCTAACTGCATTTGAACAACGAACGTCTCGCACAGTTCAGAAATACATAACTATATTTACTCTAGTTTAACTGATTCTGCTTTAAAAACACTCAGAGAGTATAAAACTTACTTATCAAAAACAAAGTTGGTATGTTAATGACTCTTCTGAAAGTTAGAGACAATGCCAGTTGATCATCAATTTTCCCTTACACCTTTTTCTTTCCTCCTTTTCTACGTGTTCAGTTCCATCATTTATTCGCTATTCAAACTTCATTGCATAACCTCTCTCTCTCCCTCTCTCTCAATCTATCAGTCGATCTCTTTCTTCCTTTCTTCTTCATTATTTGTATCACTACCACCTGAGCTGTAATTTATGTCGAGGCTGCTTAAGCTAGATCTTTTTATTCCCAGACATCTTGAGAAATATCTCGTTACTGGCATATATATATATATATATATATATATATATATATATATATATATATATATATATATATATATATATATATATATATATATATTGTACTGGGACACAATGTGGGAACCAAGTTTTTAAAAAAATTCTTTGTGACATGCTTTGTTTTCAAGGAAGTTCCTACGAACAAACAGAAATGGAAATACAAGCTCGTAAAAAATTCCTCGAAAGCTAAGTATGTCTAAAAAAAGTTCGAAAATAAAACAAACTTGGTTTCCACATTGTCACTTCTTCCACTATATATATATATATATATATATATATATATATATATATATATATATATATATATATATATATATATATAAATACACGTATGTATTTATGTATAACATGTGTATGTATGAGGCGCCTACCCTGGTCCGATGTTTAGCAGTCTCATCCCGTAGAGCAGCTCATTAAGTTGTTCACTCTTTCTTTCTACAACCATCTCCTGTGTTCCATTCGTATTACATTGCCTCTCCCCTTTCTCCATTCACTTCCAAATAACAAGCTTCAATGAGTCGACACTAGCTCGTTATTGATGGCATTTTGGAACAGAGTGAATACACGAAAGAGAAGAAAATGCCTACACAATGCCACATACTAAATGGACACAGATTGCTCTGGGCTGTCCCGTAATTGAAAAACAGAGATGCCGGTAAGAAAACTCCTTAAACAAGACCCCACCGCCAGGAGATTCTCGTAAAATAGCGTAAATTCAGAATTTGTGCTAGCAAGCAATTGGGAAAGACGGAGAACCATGAAAATAACACTTATAAAAAGCAGGGAAAAGATACGGTAGGCGTAGGAATTTTCGAGCTGAAATTGCCCGGTCTTCTAATAAGCTGAAAAATACTTTGCTTCTCCAATGTAATATCCTGTGTGGCAGTCACATTATGACCAGGCCATAAATTTTGATCATTGGATGCTGTCACACACGTAGAAACACACTGAAGACGCGCTTGCATAAATATATTTGATACTGTCAACCAGAACTGTTATCGAAACTGCCAACATAGGTTTCTTTCAGTTTTCAAGTTGGTCTGAGGGACTTTCATCGTTTTCTTTATCATACCTCTCACCAATAAATTTTTCATGGAGGTGATGTCTGATTTGCAATGTAAGTTTATGCTAAATTGATCCCAGAGTTTGTGTCCTGCAGCATTTACGTTTGTTTCTTTCAACGATCGCTGCCCAACAAAAAGCTAGAGGAATAAAACATCTATTGATGACTCTTCTGACCAGTTTTTTTATTGATCACTCCCAAACTAGCATGCTTCCAAAGGACGATGGTCAAGGGACGGTTTCTATTGAGTGACTCATCTATGTATATGAGCCCCTTTTTGTGTATTCATACAAGAGCTTATGAACTGGTTTCTCTCCTCGTGTAGATGTCCGGATCAAGATGTCTACCAGCATTTTCATAATGTGAAATAACACTTAAACGTACAGATACGCATGAAATTGGAAGGACTCAGCATCTGACACAAAAGAGCAAATCTCTTCGGCTAAAACAGACTATATATAAATAGATTTTTTTTTTACATGTGCGTGCTTCTCTACCATCTATTGCCATCATTGACTGATATACTGAAATAATTTTTACGTCCCTTGCCCAATGTTGCCAATTTAGATGTTTTTGGTCGCGTCTAATCCACGGACGTTAAAAGACTGATGATAATGATGATGAATCCAAGATACTTTTGGTTGCATCTAAGGCTAGATCTTTTTGTTTGCGTTAGATGTCAAAAATTGCTATTTGGATAATTTCTATATAGAATAAAGTGATATTTTTCATTTCCTTTATAGGGGGAAAGTAGTATTTTGTATAAATCAAGTAACATTTTAATTAAAAAAGTTGAAGATCAGCATCGCTCTCAGTTTATTAAAAAAGTGTAATATATTTCTTGGATTTTAGGGTGTGTCAAGATGCTCACTCAATTTTATATTTGAATATTGAGATAAAGTTGGCAACTATATCTTCACACAAGAAAGTAGGAAGTGCATCTATGGTCTGACATTCAGGCTTGCTTTCATTTGACATTCTTGTTCATCGAGCGTATGTGCTCACATGACATACTTTGGCACTCTGAGTTAGTTTGGCAAGTGTTGGACTTTTTAACAATCGGATGAACTAAACAAGTGAACTCTTGTGAGAGGAAATTGTTAGACATTGGGCAAAGTTAAGTGCCTTGTAAATACGCATGTTACATACCTATATACTTATAAATAAACACATGTGTGTATGTATATAAGGTCTGTCCAGGAAATATCCGCACATTTTGAATATCTCAAGTACAGTTAGCGTGGCATGGATGTAACTTGACAACTAATCAAAGAAGACATCACAGCAAATGTATGTATAGGAGATCTCCCGTTAGGTTATGAACTCGGTTGTGAGCCTGTAAACTGTGTGACCACAAATTCACCCTGACCTGGTGAGTCATTTTTGTCTGAATCTTTTGCAAAACATCGCATCAACCAGGTATGTCAGCACTCATCTTCCAGATTTGACACCCTGCTAATTATTTCTCTTCTCAAAGAGATTTTAGACCGTGGAAAATATTTGGCAGAACGCAACAAAATAGCCCATGAGTATGTCTTTGTATTTATACCAGTAAGATCAGCACAATGTGTTGATATAATTGTAAAAACTTAAAAGATACGGAATGAGTACATTTTAACAGAAAATAGACGAAAAAATATCAATACAGTGTCAGAAAATAGCTGTCTTTAGTGGCATGTGCCCACATTTAACTAAACTTTGTGGAATAAAATTGTTCAATTATGCCACTTCATTAATATCTTCGTCTATTCTATGTTAAAATATACTTTCTTTTCTTATCAGAAGACTGCTGGGTCTTAATTATAAATATCATCAGGGGTGAACATCGGTTGTAAGGTGTTTTGTCTAGCGTGTAATCAGCTACTCTTTAACTATAAAGTTCCCGTTGCTTAATGGTTAAGACCGGACTGGCATATACCGAACCCATTCTAGTTAAGAGATCTGATTTCGATTCTCACCGTGGGTTCGCCTTTTTTTTTCCTCAATTACGCTGTTTAACTGATGCTGTAAGATTACGGTCCGATTCAAAGTTTTGATAAAGAGAGACTGAAAATTAGGATAAAGGTAAAAAATAGTCAAAATTAATGATGACATTTTCTCGTTCAATATTTTCAAGTTTTTACAATAATATTATATTTCTTTTCTAATTCTGTTCTCTTTCTATAATACTGATATGCACACAACGTCTTCAGCTATGATTACCAGTGTTTTTAAAAATGTAGATATTGGTCGGATTCAAACCCCCAGTCTCTCGAGTACAAAATGAAGACACAAACTAACAGCATCACGGAGACATATGTACCTGGAAATTTTTTTTTTTATATATATATAAATCATTTGTGCATGACTTTCGAAATCTTTTTATTTCTTACAGTTAAATCTTGTTATATGTTTACAAATTGGAGAATACTTGCTTAAAAAATCTGCAGAGTCAAATTAGGTGTGTACGGAGAGATATTATTAGGGTTCAGGCGTGTATTGCGTTATTCCAATTCTTTCAGAGGAATTTTCATCAGTGTGTGTGATTAAAAACAGTTACTCACAAGAAATGCCTGTACGAAACGACATAAATTTCATCAAATTGGTCAAGTTTTACAAAAGTAATCACAAAAAGTCGCCGACTCATATTTCATTTTATGTCTACACAAAAACAAGCAACAAATATACCCATGATTTGCTGAATAGTTCCCTAGAGTAAAATTTGCACCAGGATAATATTACTGCATTGTGCTACCATATTTTCAATCCATCATCTTCATCTCAAATTAGATTTCCTCCCTGATGTCAGCGTTGTGTTTTAATAACCTAATGAAGAGGGAGCATCAATTCGGAAATGCATGTTTGGAGATAATTAGCGACTTTACGACACCGTAGAATCAAAGAGGAAATTTTAACAAAGCAACTAAGAGAAATACATGAAAGCAAGTTGTTATAACATGAAAAGCAGAAGCCAAAACACTCACCTCTTGAATAAATGATTTGGTAAAACACGAGAATATGACGGATAGCGAAATGTGGACACGCCAACAAAGACTGAAAATTGAAAAAAAATAGTTTTTGAATTTGAAAATATTGGGGGAAAATTGTATATTAACACCTTCAGCCCATGAAGACCAAAGAAAAAAGGATGAAGATCCTTTGCAGACTAAATAGTATCGTTAAAAAAGTATCTATCATAGTATCCATGGAGGATAGAATGAAGACGAGGCGTAAATCCCTAAAAGGTGGGTGATACGTATGTAACGTGGTTTTGAGTACAAAAAGTACGGTAGCAAAAACATTAATTGATATCTTTTCAAGCTGAAGGTGTTTTGTAAAATGTTTGAAGAAATTATGTGGAATATATATCTGGCACAACTTTTTATCAAAACGACTTTTTATCAAAACGACTTTTGATCGAAACATCATTTCATCGAAGCAACTTTTTATCGAATTGACTTTTTACCTAATCGATTTTATCAAAATGTTTGTTGATTTTCTTTATGCACTTTGATTTTTTTCATACAAAAATATTCAAATGATTATTCATCTGCAATCTATGTTGCACATAATTTATAAAACTTATGGTAGGTATGTCTGAAGACTTTTTTTTTAGGAAAGATACACCCTATTTTCAAAGCGTAGTATTTTTTTTTGCAAAATTTTTAAATTCTTTCAACTATCTACCTAGGAAAAGAAAGGCCCAAAATGTCTGCCTTGAAAGACAAACACTGAATGTCATCAAATCAAACGTAGAATTGGCTCCTTTCCAGTCGCTATTCAATCATTTTTTCCACATTGTTTTCACTTTTTCATGAATTTATTCTCATGAAATTTTCTGTTTACAGTTACATTCTTTTTTAATCTTCGATTCACTCAAATAATCTCCATGAATTTTTTCAAATCTCTTTTTTATTAATGACACAAAAATTGTGACCATAAATTATCTTTTATACAAGTTAGGGACTTTCTTTCGAAGGTGTCGACTCCCAGGTAAAAGTTGTAGAACATTCCTGTGTTGTTTTTTGTTTTTTTAAATGTATATATTTTAAATATAAATTTCAAATGAAAATTTCATAATTAGATTATTCATTTTTGAAAATTTTTATTTCATCCAAATCATAAATTTCAATAGAGTTCAAAATTCCACTTACCAGGTGACCCACTGAGGTTCTGAGACAATCTCAGATTTTCATTCTGTAATTCCACTGTTCCTTCCCCAGGTTCCAATTCGAAAAGATCTCGATCAATTCGGTCTGGAAACGTTGTAAATATCGGCTCTTCAATCCACCAGATCTGTATTTTGAAAGCTGGAAACAGGAAATACAGATTGTGTCAAAGGATTTCGCTAGATTTAATGCTCGTTTAATATGTTCAATCCTAACTGGACACTCACGAATGTGACCCTGGCGTAGATTAGTCTAATCTGGTGTGAATTACACTAACTTTACCACTAAGTAAGCAACAACAAAAGAATTAGTCTCACTGCTATATAGTAGGGCTAATTTCAAGTAACTAAACTGTTGCTTATGTAGTGTGTTTGGTCTATTCCGGGGGGCCGAGTACTGGTAGCTTTTTACTAAATTAGAATAAGCCTGATTCATGAAAACTTAGAGATGCCTCTATTCAAAGCAATCATTTTCCATGGTCCTACTTACACATTATCAGCAGCAACAGTAATAGTAGTGACGTAGACGCAAACTAACAGTTACAGAAGATCTTTTACCCTTTTCTACTCAAACACGCAAACAGTAGAGCCTTTTTTTACCCCTTTATTCTTTATTCTTCTTTAGTGTGATAGAAAATAACCGACCAACCAACAGAGAAAATGTGTCATTGACGTCTACATTATAAGATTATTCATCTTATATCATCATGATAGGCAGCAGGCTGTTAGCGTCTTTCGTTGGGCATGGACCTTCCCAAAAATCCTCCAGACTTCTCTATCATGGACATTGTATGATTGGTTGTTTTGCATGATTATATCCTGTACACATTGTATGATTCTCAGGAGGTCAACCTTTTGGGTAAATTCCATCTTACAACTCCATAGGCAACTATCGGGAGGATGAATTGCTTTAATACCGTTCTACTTATGACTAATGGGATTTGATAGTTTTTGAAAGTAGATTTGGCTCTACTGAAATTACGTTAGATTTGTGATTTGTACTTCTAAATAATATCAATATAATGATAATAATTTTATCAGACTCCAGTACAAATTTTCGGGTTGGTTTCATTTCCTTACAGTAACAAGAACAAAGGAAAAAAAGAGAGCTGCAAATCGATTTGTAAAATCCACCTTTCTCGATTCAGATTTGAATTTACTGCCAACTGATGAACAGAGAACTGTCTTTATGATTGCACTCAATAGACAAGAGTTAGATATTGACAAAGAACAATCAAGAGATACGCAGGAGGCCATTTCATTCCAATGATTAAATATATTTATACAAAAAAACACATATTTTTAATTGTTTTTATTTGTTACATATACAATGCAAAAATTGCAGCCATTGTCGCCAGTCAGAATAGAAGTTGAGACGGAGCTCGAACCTGCAGTAGTCAACATTATCATTTAAATAAATTTTCTGGACTATTGCTCCAGATACTTAGCCCTTGTGCCAAACTAACTGAGGCTGCAATATATATATATATATATATATATATATATATATATATATATATATATATATATATATATATATATATATATATATATATATATATATAAGTGTTTTGATCTTATCCACTCATACCTCAGGTCAAATAAAACAAACAGACTCGGCCAGTTTTTAATCATTTACATCAAAAACTGGCAGAGTCAGCAATGACACTTCATCCCTCCCTCAACCTCACCGAGTTTTGTCGAGAATCGAAGGACCAAAATTATCGAATGTCACGCACATCAATATACTTTATCTCAGAGTCGGTCAATCAGTTATGTTGAGAACAGTTGCACTACCCCAACGAGTGGTGAATAACGCTTGGGGTCCTTCACATACGCGTACAGATCTTTTGTCTCTCGGCACGATGAGAAAATTCCCCGGGTGAGGGCGTTCTCGGTGGGTAAGTGGTCAAATTAATCAACCAGGGTCTCTGTGTCTTCAACGAGGATGCCATTGTCTCGTTGTAGATGTGATTGAGCGTCGATTGTCGCTGTTGAAAACAAAAATCAATCTGATTGCAATGTATCGTAGTATCAAAGAAATCAATTTGGTTAACTGCGGGAAAAGCGGTTTGCAATGATTGTAATGAGCAACCATGTTAGAAACTGTCAACCCAAACTGTTGCCCAAATTGTCAGCATAGGTTTCTTCAGTTTTTATGCGGGTTTGTTGATTTTCATGTACAAGCCACACCATTGAAACTAGAGGACTATAAGTTCAAACATTTACTCCTTATTTGTCCAGAAAAAACAGTAATCTTTCTTTTAAACCCTTCAATGTGAGTTAGTGATAATTCAATGCCTTAGTTAGTATCCGGCAAAATCCGAGCTTGTTTCTTTGAAAATTCGGAATCTTTATTGATCAAACTGAACAAAAAGCAAGAGAAGTAACTAATTCATGGACCAATCCTTTCCCATATTTTTTAATTTATCACCCTGAACATGTCATGCTGCCAAAAAACAGGGTTTTCTATTGAGTGACTAACCAGACCCCCTTGTCTAGATTTTATAGTGTCGCTCCTCTGACGCCTCTCATATGTCCAACGATATGTACAAGTGATAGGTGCTACCATAACTATAAAGGTGATGTAGTTTAATAAGAAAGTAGGAAGAGAGAGAAAGTGTGACAGATACAATTTATATATATATATATATATATATATATATATATATATATATATATATATGTGTGTGTGTCTGTGTCTGTGTCTGTGTCTGTGTGTGATTTTAATACACCAAAATAAACCATATGAAGTAATGATGATGCACATATCTGTGCTGGTGTCTCGCCTCCATTGAAGTCATTTACTTGAAAGGGTTTCTTTGTTTTTTTATGTGTCGTGAAATCGTTTTATTTATTCTGGATGTTGTATTCGTTATTAATTTAGTTGGATCGTCCCTTACAAGTGAATTTCAGTTGTTTATTATTCTTCGATTGAAGTTTCTTCTAGCTTTTTTGCAATCTTTCTCTTTTGCAGTGTTTTGTTTTTTTTTCCTTTTGATGAGTATTCGTATATTTTGTTATTGTTTCTTCTGTTCGTTGTAAAGAAGTTTTTCTTGGAATGTTGTCTATGCCTTTTAATACTCTGAATGTTTGTATTACATCCCACCCCTTATTCTTTTTTTCTTTTAGTATTGTCAGTTTTTGAAGTCTGTCTTCATAAGGGAGATTTTTAAGTTCTGGGACTCATTTCGTTGCTCTTCAAGTATGTTTCCTAATTCTGAGTTATCTTTTTTAAAGTTTTATGGTGATTAAAAATAAGACACCAGAAGTTTCCTGAAATTACATTAGTTATAAAAAAAATCTACATTCTAAAAACGAAGGGAAATGAAGAAAAATTCAATGGTATGAATGACACAGTTTGATTATTCCTTTAGAAGTCTTTTTGAAATCTATTTTAATGTTAGAGGGATAGATTCCTATATCAGACCAAGCATTCAGTCTATTGAGATGGGTGTTTAGATGTGGTAACATTTATTGCAGAGATCGCCGTCACTGACTGAATCACAATTTGAAAAAATCGACACTGTAAACGCATATATCATCTCCACCATGTGTTCTCTCCGAATTCTTTTACAAAATAGATACTTATATCTGATGCTGCTCAAGTGTCATTTAATCTTTACGTCATTAGAATGTGGAATTCTGTTTTACTAAATCAGAAGACAAATACGCGCTAGTTGTATTAATGGAATTTTATTATTCTACGATACTAGTGTACCAATCGAAATAATTTTTCAAGAAAGGGGACTTGAAAGAAGATGCTGTTAAATGGGTTTTTTCCCAGAGCAAAGGGTTTTTGAAAGTAAGAGTTTTGAAAGGAATGACCTTCTAAATGACGGAGTTTTCTAAGAGATTATTGATCGAACTAGTTCATCCATGATCTGAAATTCTAGCTTGTTTTTATTGTTTCATATGCCGAAAATCATGTCTTATATAAATACGTTACTAAAGGGGAAAGTATTTGATAAACCTTTCCTGATAGCTGTGGATGATCTTTTATTTTTCGATAATTTATTTGATTTAGTTTTTTTATTTTTGTTCGCTGCCCCCTTGCATAGGGCTAGTAGTCTACTAGGGATCTATGGACCACACTTTCAGAACTGGTGTCGTATAGGAACCTTTCAGAATTATTTGTTTTGTTTTTTTAAATAGTCTTGTGCTGGAAACTGCATCAGTCATTACTGCCTGTTTTTCACACACTACAAGTTCTTCTGTTTGGGTTAGGTCTTCGAGATTTTGCAATGTGTGAAATAAAGGCGACAAGCACCCGAAATTGGCTCATTCACTTTACCGTAATATTCATGGTTGAAGTAAGCAAAAAAAGGTCAGAATGAAATACAAGATTGTTTTCAAAACCTCTTTAAATGTTTTTGGGTGATGAAAAGAGAATCCATTACTATTGATTTATATGGTAATTTATCTTTAACGTCCCCAAACCCCGAAATGGTTATTTTTGTTGGTTAGTTTGAATCGCCAGGGATTAGGGTGGTGAGAAGTATATCAGACTTGGATATACAATGGAGAGTAAGAGGGATTGCGCTGCCTCTATGACGGCTCGCTGCAGAAAAAGTGACGAACAGTTTTCGTTTCACTCCTTTACTTTTGTTTATGCAAAAAAGTGTCCGAAAATGCATTTTCAAAAAGATGGGGCTACCAGTAATAAAATGCTTTAGGGAGCTTATAGAAGGAGACCCCAGAGGCCGAAATGTGGTGATAAATGATTAAATGAGAAGAAATTAGGATGCTTGTCACATACTTGCAGCTTTGAGCTAAAACCAATCGAAGCTTAGTAATAAGGACATAATAGGTTGAGATGCAATGGTTAACGAGGGAGTTTTGCAACTCATTATTATCAAACGCCAGTACAGTAGTCTGGAGTTGATAATGTTTTCCTACTTTAACTAGAACAATAAAGATAATCCTCACCAAGAAGAGAGTTGTACAGCGATATGTATAATCCATATTTTCCTGATATGATTTGAGCTCACGACCAACTGATCTCCACGAGGCTGTCTCATTGACTGAGCTAAATTGACAAGTTTTGTATACTAACGAAAATATATCATATAGATATGGACGGGCTTCTTTCATTTATAAATGAATACATTTATGAAAAGTATAATTTTTTTTCATAAATCATCATATATTCAATAAAAATGTTGCTGTAATCATCTTCAGTCAGGATAGAAATTTGAGTTGAATTTGAACCCGTAGCAGCCAGTGTAGTGACTGACAGCTCCACATTCACGGCCTAGTACCAAAACTAAGCTATTCTTATTGAATAGCATCTTTATTGGAGCAAGCTGTGATATCACTCCTCCTTTGGAAATCCATATAAATCAACTCCCTCTGCTGTCGCTGACAGGATGGGCTGTTTTGATTGACACTTTCTCTCTCCTCCCAACTAGAGCTATTCCTAACCTACTCCGATCTCAGCCCACCGCCCATCGTAAATGTGTATAAGAATTAATATCTTAACTTCCATGGACACCCGATTAACGCAGGTCAGCATGACATTAATCACTCTGCTATTTCTCGCCAATAAGCAGAACATTTGCAAACCCACCTCCAAACTTGTCAATTTCGTATGCTACGTTGAATCTGATTGCCTTTGTCGTTGGCCCGTGTAAAATTACTTACCAAGAAATTGCAAGAGGATGGGGGGAGGATGTAGAGGATACATTCAATTTGACACGGCCAATTCGTGTATCAGTCGATACCGTCGGAAATTCCCAGAACGCGGCTGTTGTGTAGCAATAAAATCAAAATTGGTCATGTCGACGTTTTTTGGCAGCATGTCATTTTGGGGATGATCAACTGATAGATTAGAAGAATGGAAGATAAATGATTCCTACTTTTCTCGCCTGAAGATCTGAATATTTTTTTTAAATGCGAGCTTGAATACTGCTGGGCATCAAGTAACTGATCAATTTTACAAAAACTTACATAGCAATTTGAACATTCCCATAGAATTCTTTCAGCGTCGAATATCACCGAAAGAAAAAAAATGCTTTCTTTTAGACATAATTAAAAGTGAATGTTTAAATTTTCAGCCATCTAGCGTGATACATGAATAAACAGCCAGCGATACCCACTTAAAAACTGAAAAAACTTCTATTGATAGTTCTGATGATTTTTAATAATTACAATTGACGTTGCTGCAATGATTGCACCGGAAGAAGACAAACATTTTGATGCCCTCGAGGCCAAAGGTTTAAGGCAGTTCACATAATGCTTTGGGTGCCTTCTTTGCATCATGGGCATGTTCTGAGCTACGGATGCACAGCAAAAAAAAAAATTTGAATGTCTATAAAAAGCAGTGGACAGTAAAAGCATTTTTGATACAATTTATGGAAGGCAGTCCTCATTATAAATTTTACAGTTTCATCTCGTTCATTTGATGTTTGACAATTGGAACCACATTCAACCCCAAAATCTAATACTGTCCATTGCTTTTTACAGACGCTAACCTATTCTTTCAGTCTCAGTGCATACATAGCCCAGAGCACACCCATGATACAAAACACTAAGCACCACCTGAATCTGCAGAGAACTGAATAATAGAAAAATACGTGTGCCGAATCATGCATGCATACGGTTGTATGTGAAGTTCTTAACATTGCTCGCAACTGATGATGATCGAGGCAGGCAAACATAGAAAAAATGTTCCTATTCAAATTAAAGTGTTCTGCTTCTTAGTTTTACACCATTTCAGAGAGTGGGTAAAACCTGTTAATATGCAACATAAAGACATCTTTGGAAGAACAGTAGGTTACCCAAACGTAATCGTGGATAATCGTTTAAGGTTTGCAGACCTGTGACCAGGGGGTCTGACGGGAGGGACGTGTCAAAGAAAGAAATAATTTAATTGATTGTACAACAATGGAATAATTGAGGGTATGCATGAGTATGCTAAGTGATAGTTCAATACTTGTGCAGAAACAGATTATTCCTAAAGTCTTTGTGCCATTTAAAGAAATTATAACTCATGTACAAATGATTCATCTATATAATAAACAGCATAAGTAAACTTGAGTTTTGAAGTCTTGATCAGATTGCAGTTTGATTTATTGCGATCATTCGTGATACAGAGATCAAGTCAATTTTGAGGCCCGTGAAACTACTACTCAGCTGCTGCTGTGTGACAGGGTTGTCGATTTAGATGTTTTTGTTCTGTTCATTTTTTTTCGAATTTGTGAGTCCAACGTTGAAAATATTTAGATATTTCATTTTTATTTTTCTCATGTTTTGAAATCCAATTGAGTTATGATTTTTTTTAATTTTCCGATTTAAGAGAGGCATTGAAAAACCACATCTAGATTGGCAATTCTACTCTGAGATTATTTGAATTGCATTTGTAATCCTGGCTTTGAGTTCATCCAAAGATTTGGTTTTGATGCGTAAATAAGTTTTCCAATCTGATCCCTCAAGTAGAAATCCAAAGAGGCAAAGTGAGGCAAACGAAGGGGCTTAGTTATTGGTCTGAATCTACTGATCCACTCTTCTGGGAAGACGGCATTCAATCACCGTTGCACGTTCTAAGCAAGATTGAAGTAATTAGCGCGATAGTAATTTGGAAAGTTTGGATTTTATATAATGTTTACTGCATGTTTTTATTCCTTTGTACATCTGGAGTTATGAATTTTTAAACGTGGGCGTTATGACCATATGTTTTTCATATATTGAATATTGCAACTACTATCTTGTTTTCTAAATCAGAATGTGAACATTAAGAGGTAAAGCTTTTTGGAAATCGTATTGGAGCATTATATATAATACAACAATATAAGACGACTTAACATTACTTTATACTACCCAACGGAGGTTGAGACATGGGGGTCATGACTAAGAACAGCCTTACCAGCGGCCCAGGTGGTAGATAATCCGTTGCTGCCTGTACTTATTTTGTGTGAGAAGACTAATTTAAGCTCAAGATTTATGAGATAACTTCAAATGCACATGAGACTGTTGAACTCGTCAAAACTGTCAACTAGAACTGCCATCACAACTGTCAAAACATAGGTTTCTTCGGTTTTTAAATTGATATCGCTGATTTGCTGACTGACAATGTATTGTGCGTGCATAATAGAGGATTCAATTTATAATGTAAGTTCATGCTAAATTACAAAAAAAATTGTCCCTAAATAGGGGATTCAATTCATAATGTAAGTTTAGGCTAAATTACGGAAATTTCTTCCCTACAGAGGGGAATCAATTTATTATGGAGGTTTAAGCTAAATTGCCCCCTTAGTTTATTTCCAGCGGCATTTACGCTTTTTTTTGTTTTTGTTTTTTTATTTCACATTTTTTAGTGGCCCAACAGCAGTCAAGGGAAATTGATTATTTATTGATCATATTTTTTTCAGATTTTTGAATCAATCTCCATCAATACAGCAAGCTGCCAAACGACTTTTGTAGCGTGGTAGTTTCTATTGAGCGACTAACCAGACTTTTTATATTATTATCAAAATATCCATGGACAAAACTTCACAGACTTTTGGTGTACTCATGCTCTTGAGAACACCTTAAACCCACCCACCCTATCGCATCTATTAGTAAAATAGGCGGACAGATTTGGCATTCTATGGGCAAATATTAAGGCAGACTAGGCACTCTAGCCTAAGATGGTAACCAGTTTAAGAGACAGATAACTCTGATTCCAAACCAGAAGTTGATTGTTTTTATCTTTTATTCCTTTTCATTCGAGTCACAGTTCCCTTCAAAAATGTCAATTCTATTATAGAAAGCATTGTTGATTCCTATTTTAGACAAAAGCATGAATTACAATATTCAAGCTATTTATTTGCAAAGGTGAAACAATCGTCATATCACGATATAAATTTTTTCAATCGACTTTTTGAGGAAAATCATCAGATATTTTAAATAAATGCTTAGATTGGGCTCAAAATCTTGCTGCAGATCATATCTTTATATTCTGTAGGGCAGAATAAGTTCCACTACTTCTTATACGTAGGGTCTGGGATTACTCCATACTGTAATCCATGTAACCTCCTGCATCTCACTTGAATAGGAGATGGTCATGTAACTCCCATTGCCCTGAGAAATGCCATGAAAAAGTACTCAGCGTGGAACCTCGATAATATGCTAGGTTACGGATGGAACTAAACTTAATCAGAACAGGTAATATACTTGTAGTGTGTGCAAAATGTATCCGATACATTTCAGAAACGTTTTCCAATTTCTATCGATAAATCCCTTATGTCAAGTCTTATTCCAATATTTCCGATTTTTTTATTTTTTCAAATGTCCATGCATCTCAATGAGACTCTTTTAAGTCGGTTGGTCGTCCGGTCGGTTTCTGTTACATTAAAAGAGGAAGGAAAGATATAATATCATTAAAATGTGATGTCATAAAATAAACATCTATTCTGATCGATCGATGGCGTATCAAGTGTTTGTTTTTTACAGTCTTGTAAAGTATTGTTTGTTAATAATAGCAAAAACTGTCCTCAAAAATAGCTGAAATCGGCTAAATTCTTCCGTTTCTTGCTAACTTTATAGCTAAAAATCTTATATATTCTCATTTAAAGTCCACTCATAAGAAGAATTCATTGTTAATCCGAGACAAATTTTACACTTACATAAATTTAAACTGACTAATTATTTTTTCTTAAAAAAAACAGGTTTCCCAGTATATCATCCGCACAGTCTCATTCCTTCTTCTTCCCTCCCTCCTCTTCCTCCTGCTACTATTACCACAACTAGTGATGCACCTACTACTTTGTTTAGAATCCCTTTGAAAATGGAAATCCAAATTATTGGCATAAGGCTGGTGGACGCATCGTTGAACATATGGTTCTTGTTTTAATATTTGGTGCAAATGCCAAGATTTTTTTTAAAGTTATATAAGTATATTGAACTTTTTGCTAATATATCGGGCACTTTTTTGCACGGACTGTATTCTCTGTTTCGTGAGAAGTCCAATTTCAGTTAAAGATTCTTGTTGAAGTGGTTTTTGCAAGATCACCAAGTGATATCTTAATGTTACTAGTCCAGTGTACACGCACGGCTCACCTATACGCTAATCTCGGTTTTAGAAAACGTTAAACGAAACTGTCACCAAGACTGTTGAAACAGGTTTCTTCAGTTTTCAAGTCAGTCCATCTGGCTTTCCGACTAGTACAGTCCAAACAAACTGAGCTAAAGGTATACAATCATGAGTAGTTACCCCTTATTATGCTTTCTTTAATTACCCAAAATATGGTTAAAGTCAGGGTTCAATTTGTTTTTGTTGAATTGTTAATTTAGTTGGTATCCAGTAGTGTTCACTCTAATTTTTAAAACATTTGGACATTTTAATGATCATCGCTCAACAGAAGGTGGAAGAAGTAACTTATTCATTGATAAACCCTTTCCAATTTTTAATTGATCACCCCAAAACAGTACACTGCCAAAAGACATAGGTCGATATTGACGGTTTCTAGAGTAACTAACCAGACCTGTCTTTTTTTTGTATTGTTATTAAAACTCTTGCAGACAAAACTTCCACTGCGCTGGCTTTTTATTCTCCATCGCAGACTGTACACCCAAGTGGAAAAGCTTTTGCCTCGTTAGCGCCATTCAGTGGAGGTCAACCTTATCACGATTCGAGTTGTTTATGCGGCTTTGAGTGTGTGACAATCACCTTTACGAACAACAGACACACGCAAACTCCTTGGGGGATGAATTCAAGGAGCGTACGATACGATTCACACTACTTAATATGTCTACAACATGAAGTCTTGGAAACTACTTGAATTTATCTTCGCATTAGTTGAGAATAATGTTGTATACACACACATATATAAATATACACTGACATGCGCAAGTTTTTGGACAGTTCTTACATACGCTAATCAAACGTACGTCTTCCCGTGCAGATACAGGAAAGGTCGAACGAAGAAGAATATATATATATATATATATATATATATATATATATATATATATATATATATATATATATATATATATATATGTTTGTATTGTTTGTATAGATATCCCATTTGCAAAACATACACACCTTAGAAAATATGCTATATAGTACAAGGAGAACGTAAAAGTTCTAAGAAATCGTAAATGCAAATATTATTATAATATAGCAACTTCTATGGACATTCAATGGAAAATGAAACGCGTTGATGAAAAAGTGTGGAGTTTGTAATCCATCTATTTTATCGCTGAAATCTTTGAGTTAAAAATGAAATCAAAGAATGTAAAAAAAGTCTCGATTAAAAATCATTTATTTTGACAGAATAAACCTAGAGATAATTATCAAAAAACATCCAAGCTTTCTCCTACTGCATTGTACTGTAGTTTAATGAAATTTATGTTTTTCGTTGATTGACTGTTTATTTTAAGATCGTATTGTGCAATGGGTTAACTCCATAAAGAGCTCGATATATTCATCATTAGATAATTAACATCAAGTCAAGTGAGGGTAGAGCTTATATTATGATGAAATGAAGGATTTGCTATGCAAACACCTTGATGTTTCTGCTCTGATTTGGCTTCTTCAGGTGGATGCTTCGATTCATCTCGATCCCAATTCAAGACGTCATTGGGGGGGGTCTATCTTTCTGGATTGAAAATCTTCCTTTCATTCTATTTGCATCTTTCTTTTTTCCTCTTTCTTTTTAGTTGTTGGTGACAGTCTGTTTTATTTTACATGGGAGAAATAGATACCTATCTAGTTGGTATGAATCATCTGGGGATGTTGCAGACACTTTAACAGTGTGGTATGTATTCTATTCACACTTTTATTTGTCCTGACTCAGTGTTGGGGTCCAGTTTTACAGAACCTCAGCTGTTTATGTCTAATTACTCTAATATTCTGAGTTTGGCTGGCTTCTATATATCTGAGATACACCTGAGGAGATAAAATGTTTGTTAGCAAAAGTTGCTGATGATGATGATGATGATGATGATGATGATGATGATGATGATGATGATGATGATAGATACATACACTGGGAACTAAGCAAACAAATGGGATTCAACCATGTGGAAAAGTGGTATCAGCACAAGCCAGAGGCAGTTTTGGAGAATGACAACCACAAACTACTCTGGGACTTTTACATCCAAACTGACCACCTCATCCAGGCAAGAAGACCGGACTTAGTAATAGTAGACAAAAAAAGGAAGGCCTGCCAAATAGTAGACGTTGCTGTGCCTGCAGACCATAGAGTAAAAAAGAAGGAGGGTGAAAAAGGGAAAAATACCAGGACCTAGCAAGAGAGTTAAGGAAGATGTGGAACATGAAAACCAGGGTAGTACCGGTCATAGTGGGCGCACTAGGAACTGTCCCCAAAACGCTGAGGGTGAGACTGGAGGAGATCGGGATTAGGGGAAGGATAGAGACCGTACAGACCACAGCACTACTGGGAACTGCACGGATACTGAGGAAGGTGCTAGAGATATAAGTACTGCAACGAATTGTAGCTCTGTCATGATATGCAAAAGAGAGAGGAGACGTTAGCTGAAGACCTGAGGAGACTTATTGTCACTCAGCCTTCAGCGATAATCACTGAGCAACCGGCGTGAAACAGTAAATCGCAGAATTACTGCGACCTATGAGTACTAGGAGAGGAGGGCTGGAGACTTGAGGAGACTTGCTGTCACTCAAACTCCAGCGGTTACTACCCGGCAACTGGTGTGAGATTCCAAATGATAATAATAATAAAAATAATAATGATAATGATAATAATAATAATAATTATGATGATGATGATGATGATGACAATGATAGATATAGTGGTTGTTTTTTCCATACCTGTAAGTAGGGGTTTTAAATTTTTTTAAATTGAGCAGTGCTGACATTTTATAGCTTCTTCATTTATCTGTTCAATAATTCTGGGTTTTTTTTGTTTGTTTTTTTTTTGTTGAAGTTGTGGATTTCTAGTTTCTCTTTCAGCCATAGGTAACATGAGGTTCCAATGTTCAGGCATATGAGTGCTTGTTTTGATATTTTCCATTTTATTGTGGGTGTGAAGTCGCTGTCTTTTTACTTTCCAATAACGTATCGATAGTGATGTATTGGTTTTGTCTGTCATTCATCCGAAGATGCTCCAACTGGGCAGAAATAATAAACGAATGAGCGTATCCTTTATATCCATTATACACACACACACACACACACACACACATATATACATGTATATGTATATATATATATATATATATATATATATATATATATATATATATATATATATATATATGTGTGTGTGTGTGTGTGTGTGTGTGTGTGTGTATTTGGATTTAGGATCTGTTATTGAATGATTTGAATTCCCCAAGGCTGAGCTCTAAGATACATTTATGTGCTTGATATAAGATTTTGTTCAATCAAAGTCAACTTCAACATAAAATAGATAAATTGAACTTAAACTTTCAATATTTGAATTAGAATTCGTCAACTAAAACTATTACCAAAATGTTAAAGTAGTTTTCTTCAGTTTTTAATTTGGTCTGGCTTGCTTGGTGACTTCCTATTTGGCAATGTGCAAAATAAATAGGTCACTCACTATTGGAGTGTGAAAGTTGAAAATGTCAACATTTACTCCTTGTTATAAGTATAATTTCTCTTTTTTGAAAACTGATTTGATTTTCGTCGAGTGCCAGTAGCAAAACATATTTCTGCAATTAGCAGCTTCAAGGTGGCCCTTTTGATAGAAACATTCCACCTGATATTTCCAAGGGTTATCAATACATTTCAATGACATTTTCTTGAAAAGTAGACAACAGGTTACGGGAGAACCGAGGGATTTTGGAGCAGACTCATGCACAATTATTTCCCCTACATCGTAGTTATATGCCCAAACCACATAACAACGCCAGTCTTATGTCTGTTCACATGATATCTCCAAAACGCATCATTGAATTCTGCGGGTATATCCTTGAAGGGTTAATAATAGCCTACGGGATCTATGCACAATGCACTATGCACAATGGGCCCCGCCTCTGACAATGACGGTGGTAGATGTGTGCGCTCTCTGAGTTTTTTCTGGTGTGTGTTGGGTTTCAGTTGCTTTTAATGGCGTCGAACTGCTTCAAGTTGGTCGTTTTGATAGAAGCTGGGAATTCTTGAGCTCTTTATCATCTTTTACGTACTTGAGCATGAAAATCTTAAGAGAATAGACGTGAAAACAAAGGAATTCGGATCGAAATGCCTACCACTATTCCCGTCTACAAACCACCATCTTTGATTTCAATTATACAATCGACCTTTTCAAAAGCGTTTAATCCTATTTATCGACGCCAACTGGCAAACTGAAGATGATATTTGCATCTTCCGTTGTTGGTGATTGAAATCGATGAATTTGATTAAGAACAAAGTTGATTCAATTATTTCGTGCAAAATTCTACAAAGAATCATTTGAGTAGGCTGTTGTTGTTGTTGCTGATGTTGTTGTGATTGATTCGGTCGGTAAATTTGCCACCATTTTGTTTCCCTTTTTGCTACAATTTTTCTTATTAATATTACTAAAAAAGAAAAGAAAAGAGATCGACTCTCCTTCGCTACAGATTGCATACCTGCAGACGACCATCAAAATACTTGGCCGAGACAACGTAGTAGAAACAAAAACGATTAGTTTTGATTCTTTGAATGGTAAAAATTCTTCTCTAAATGACAGAAAGGGTAAATTCAGGTTTTAGAAAATAAAGCGGATGGAGTCAACATGACATACAAGAATTTATTTCTATTATTATTCGGACCATCCTCGTCTTGGTTGTTTAAAAAAAAAAAAACAAGATGAGGATGGTCCGAATAACGATAGAAATAATAATAACACCTCATCTCAAAAATTCAGAGATATAGGAATTTATTTATCATTAGGAACCGTCAACCAGAACTGTCATCAGAATTGTGAACATGAGTTTCCTTCAGTTTTCAAGTTAGTCTATCTGTCTGTCTGGCTGGTTGGCTTGATATGTATGTATCACGAGTACGGGCTGCATCAGTAGACCGAAAGAGTGGGAAACTTGAACTTTGCTCCCTTTTAAAACTCCCTCCTAAATAGATTTCAATTAGGGGGTCAATTTGCATGTAAGTTTATGCTAAATTAGTCATCTTTTTTCCTATCCTACTGCATTTACGCTTACTTTGAGAAAATTCAGACTTTTTAGTGCCTATTTACCATCAAAACCTAAGAGTATTCATCAATCACCATTTTTGTCCCAAACTTCAAACGATCACCCCTCCACACAAACACAGAATGTTACAAAAAGATGATGGCAGCGTGTCGGTTTCTACTGAGTGGCTAACCAGACCTGCTTGTCATTTACATAAGGTTTATCTATCCTTTCCAATGCAAATAAGCAAAAGCAGACTTGACAATATCACCCCATACTCTCTTAAATGAGGGAGTTGCAGGGGACACTTCTAAACTAGATTGAATTTAGTATATCTCTGAATTTTTTAGATGAGTTATTATTATTAATATTTCCTACTATTTAGAACTCACCTACCAGATGATACCTGACGAAGGCCATAGAGTACAACGGCCGAAACGTTGAATGAAAAACAACCTAGATGAGGATGGTCCAAATAATAATAGAAATAGATTGAATTTGGTTCGACTTAAGGCCAGTCCAAACCTTGATGAGCAAGAAAAAGACTTCAAATAGCAAAAGGACACAAAGAATAATCCCAAACACAAAAATGTTGCTCAAAATGGCCTAATCTCGCCAAAGAATGGCCATAATGTTTTAGCAAGCCTGCGCTACTTTGATTGACTCTGCACTATCGTATCAAGAATCGTGTTGAATTCGCCAAAATCATCCCTGAGGTGTGAAATCAATAAGTGAAGGGTGATTAAAAGGATAATTAACATCGGGGAGGTGCTGAGTTGCGTAGCAGTTACCGGCACATAAAACAGAATCGATGGACTGAGGCCGAGCTTCGTCCTAAGCAGCTAATATCACTTCGAACGAAAGAAGACCCTCGAGGGAAAGACTCCAGTCTACTTCTCCCACTAGCTATGGGTAAATAGCAACCTGGTTTGATCCTTATATCTTGTAAAAGTTATACTAAAAGTTACACTAACAAAAGGAAAAACTACCGCTTGGCAGTCACCATATCTGGTCCCAAGCCCGGAGAAAGAAAGGAGGTCGGGCATGTGGCTAACAACTACACTCAGTAAGACTTACTTGTTACTGGAACAGAATGGTTGCGACCCTATCCTCGATAAGGAAGATCTAACATAGCAGTATCAGGAATTCAAATGGAGATGCTTGTTTTTACCTTGTGTCATTTTTCTTCCTTTTTTATGACAACGTGTTTCACGAACCCAATGACCTGACTTCTACTCAAACATTAAAGAAAAAAAAATTCATGTTTGTGTGTGTGTGTGTGTGTGTTTGTGTGAAATCAGATTTAGGACATATAGTTCCTTGCAAAGTGAACAAGGCTTGATTAAGTGCTCAAGATGAGCTGATGTATTAACCTTGAGCAGTCTAAACCTTATCACAAGTGATAAATTTCCTCAGTCCCTCTTTTTACCATCCTCCCCCTCTATCTCTATCTCTCTCCCTCACTTTTAACTATCTTTCTCTGTTCTCTAAATATGTATAAATTGAAACCTCTGAGTTAACCTTGTCAAAATCTATTTGCTATTGATCAATTTCCAAACGTTTATTTGAGTCAATCTGTCTGTCCGTCAGTGTCTATCTGTCTGTATCTACCCATCTCATATTTCTCTAAAATGTATAAATTCAAATGGTACCGATTACGTCAAGGACATTGCTTGATTTAGTTTTCCGCTGAAATAGAACAGCGAAAAAAGCTTTTGACGGCATCTTATGGTAAACCGAAATAGTTCAATAAAAGCAATCTTTCTCTGTGCAAACCTCCTTCCTCTCGTCTTACTAGGACTGATTTCCAGTTGAGGACATTAAAAAAAAAGACATAGGAATTAAACATTGTATTCGACGGGATCTTTTTTATATTATTTGAGTCGTGAACCCTTAAAATTTCGGAATCTGAAAATCAGAGAAAACGGACGTCATTTTTGAAGCTCAAAAGAAACAACGGTTTCCAACGGACGGAATTGAGATGTGATTTCTTTGTTGATTCTTCGATTGTATATCTGAAGTCTGACAATAAAAAAACAGACGCTAATTTAGCGATTTTCTCCCTGCCAAAACAATAAACCCGGTAAATCTAACAGCCTGTATTGAAATAAATGCAAAATAAAATTGATATGTGGTGTTGACAGTTAACTAAGACGTTGGAGAGTTAATTTTGTATGGATCTGTCTAGGAACGTAATCATTTCTTTTGTAGCCTATTGTCCACCCTTTCATGAAATTTCATTGGAACTATTCCAGAACTTTTGGAGATATGCGTGGACAGTCAGATGGGTGGACAGTCAGTCGGACAGACAATTGACGACTGGGAAATTGATAAATTTCGTGGTTTCGGCGGATTCGTAACAGCGTAGGGGAAGTATTTATGGGTGGATCAGCCAAGAAAATTTATCACCTCAAATGTAGCATATTGTTAACCCATCCATGAACTCTCTTTGAAAAATGAAGAAAACTTTCGGAGATATTGTTTGGAAAGATGGACGGACGGATGGACGATATAACTTTAGTCTCACCCCACAAAATTTCTCTAGTATATTGTTCCAATATATATATATATATATATATATATATATATATATATATATAAATATGATTTTAATGAATAAAGTGTACTTTTTTCATTGATAGTCACTCTTTTCCTCACAGTTGTCATTTGACAACTTAAACCCTTAATAAACACAAAGATGGATAAAGAAAAATTGCATATAAACCTACAGGTTGACTTTGAACTCGTTCACATTGCAACTTAGAAATAAGGTTAGCATGAGGTGAAGAAATCGTACAGCGCACCGTTTGTTTCAAAAGTTTCGTAGTCGAGATTTGAGTCTCGAAATTCAAAGGAACAGACGACATCCATTTGCAATTGTAAAGGAACAACAACAAAACCAATGCAGAACTGTCAGAGAAATGTCACGGATACAGGGTGTTGACATTGCGACAACAAATGCAAATTGGCGAAAGGGAAAAAGCTCCATAAGTGAGTTCCATTTGAACGTAAACTATTGACGACAAAAAGTCATTTTTAAGTGAACAATGTAATGTTCTTGAGAAGTAAATCCAAATTTTGTAACCTGACCCCCTACGCAAGGCTTGATTTGAAACTGGCACTCTTTCTAAATGCTCGAATGACACCCAGACGACAGACGGACAATTTTATATCTTCTTCTTTTAATAACTTCTAGTTACTATATTAACTCATTTTAATCAACGTCTAATGAAATGAGGTGAAGGACTATTGTTTCAAGTTTAAGCGAAATCATTCAAAGATTACGCCTATTGCATCATCTTCTCTGCTTTGATTCAATCGATTTTGTAACATCAAAGGTTTTTCAAGACACCTGGTGACGTCATGACACTACTCAAATCTGAATCCAAAGCGTCACCTGAGACAGACCAGCTAAAAATAGTCAAACTACTACAAAAAAAGCTGCTGCGACGTAATTAACCTTATTGTTTTATGCACTGGCAGATGATAACAGCCAATGCAATGAAATACATCAATCATGAATGAAGACGATAGTTATTACGGGATGAATATCCCAAATGTTGCCAAGTCAGCGCTTTTTGTGTTAAATTTAGTGCAATTCTCGTTTTGGATGTGCAAAAAAGTGCTAGAATTAGCAACGGCGTGCTTCGGCAATTTTAGACCATTTTTAGCATCTTGTGTGTGTGTTTTTTCTTATTGTTTTTATTTCAGAAAATTTCTTTTAATTTAGAGCTTTTTTAGCACTTTTTGGCAGTCAAACTGTCGCGAAAATATATATGAGCAGGAAACACTGAGTAGCTCTTTACCAAAAATCGTAAGATTTGAAGTATTCAAGATTTCAGTTTTTTTCGGATTTTAAAATACTCTCATGAAGATGATGACATAAAAATTGAAAAAAAAGACTCTCCTTTCTCTTTATCAGTGTTATTCAAAGGATTATTTGTTTGTTATGTTGCCATTTTCAACAACATCTTGACACAGATGAGAGAATAAAGAGAATACAATGATTAGCGCATGAAAGTATACCGTCTTTCAAATCATACCCTGGGGAAGTCAGCTGTGGAATTTCCCACGTGATATCATGCTTGTTTTCAAATATTTCGGAGTTTCAGATCAACGGTACTCAACCTGTATGCCTTTTATTTCTCATTTGGTACCTATAGCAGCACAGGCCATGTTACGAGGGGTACCCAAAAAGCTGGGATTCGAATGAACCTCGTAAACTGCAAGAAGTTATGGGGCGACATTATTCTGATATAATATCAGCTGGTGAAAAATTGACCCAAATAGATGTTCATTTGATGAAGTGACATATTTTAATGACCTCAAACCTTTTCCTTCCTTTTCCAGTCAGTTGATTAACGTGAAAGTGTCAAATTGAGATGCATTGACATCTAAAAAGTATTGTACCATGGTTTGAGATGATGAACTAATTTATCATGACAACCAGTTTCCTTGTTTCGTTCATCATCATCATCATCATCATCATCATCATCATCATCATCATCAGTCTTTCAACGTCCGTCGTTGGACATAGACCTTCTCCAGGATTCGCTACACTTCCCTATCTTGGGCATCGCGTGGCAAATACTTTCTGAATTAGTCTTGCTCGTCTCTTCATCTGATATTCTACCGGCTTCGGTTCCGCATGTGATCTCGGGGGATTCATGTCGTGAGTCACGATGTCTATCGGTTATGTGCCATTCATGCAACATGGCCAGCCCACTGCCATCTGGGATTTTTAATTAATGATCACTAAAGAAGCATCTGAATCTTCTAGAAATCGTGAACACTACTGGACATGAACTAAGGAACTCATTTCTCGTATATTCACTTTGGAATTTGAATCCGGACTGAACATTCATTTCGGGGGAAAATTTAAAAAAAAACATGAATGTTGAGATTATCAGTCATCTTATTCAAATGCTGCAAGCTGTACGAGTGATTTATGTACACATGATCAGCCAATCAACCTGAAAGCCAGCTAGACTAGCTTCAAAACATAAGATACCTATTTTGACAGTTTGGGCTGACAGTTTTAGAGAGACACGATATGCTTTCTCTGCAACGTAGATGTTCAATTCTTGCAACAGCCTCATTTTCTTTCATCATTTATTCTTTTCCTGTTGTCGAGGCTGACTGATATATGAACCATGTTACGACTGGAGATCATTTCGAAAAAATGTTTCTATATAAATAAGTGCTGTTGGATCATATATATCCATTTTTAATATATATATATATATATATATATATATATATAAAAGATATCTTACCTATATTAGCCTTCGACTGTCGAATCATGGCTTCTTCTCTTGATAATTTCCTGTCTTTAACATGGTACTCCAATCTTTTCGATATGACCTCGGAAAAATTCCGCATAACTGACATGAGGGCTTCCCCTTCGGTTCCGCTCGGCTCTGTTGCGTTCCACGCCACTTCGTTTCGTCGGTCCAAAAGGTTATCAACGATTCTGGTGATAAGCTACAAAATGAGATGGATATTGTTTACTGAAGCAGGAAATATAAACGGTGATGTACAAAGCAAAATTTCGTATTGATGACCCAACAACAGAAGACAGTGCAGGAATATCTTGAATAGTGCAGCTTTAATTCGTGCAGGTTTTGATGTTGTATGTTTATGGCATTGTTGTACGAATTAATGCAACTCAATAAACTGGGGAAAAAACTTATAAAAAGACCTTACACAGAGTTATTTCAAACATTTGAACAGTGCTGAAAATTTTGGAACATATTGAACACACTAACAAATTCTAGCTGTATTTCTATCATACATTATTTACCAGCTTAGCCTAATCTAGTACAAGGAAAAACGTTTGGAATGACTATAGATGCTCACAATCAACATATGTGGTCTTTAAAACAGGTTGGCTAAATACAGTTTGAATATATATATATACATATATATATATATATATATATATATATATGTGTGTGTGTGTATAAGTGTGTGTGTGTGTGTGTGTGTGTGTTAAGGACTCCTAAACCACTGCATCGTATAAGTACAAAGCTGACTTGCCCCCAAGATGAACATATGATATGTGGCACTGATTTCTAGCAGACCTTGAATTAGATTTGGAGTGAGGTCAGTTTTAGTATTCTCGGATTTCAGGGGAACAGCAGCACCCTGCAGGCTGCATAGGTGAACTACCTTTTTTGTCGTAATTCGTAAGTTTTTGTTGAAACATTCATATGTTAACGTCTAAGGGGAGCGTACGAATTTCAAGTTTTGAGGAAAATTATTTTTTTAGGTTTTAGAAGGAGCTACGCAGGCTTTTCAATGATTGGTGTTGGACTGTAAGTGTTTGCTCGTGAGTGCATGCTGGTGTAATAGGGAGGTATGCAGGCGAGTGCACCTCACCTTGAAGGTTTAGTTTACCTGTGCAAACGCCTTTGTTTGGAACATAGTCGGATTGTAATCTGTTTGAGTCCGAGCGTAACTATTTTCACCATCTTCCCAAAACACATCACGAATTGAGACAACCTAGAAAGAAAGAAAAAAGACAGGAATTATTTAGATTCATCCAAGTAAACATGAAATGATAGAAAAACTAGAAACCGTGATGTCCTGTGAATCAATGATATTCTTTTTCCGTAAGTGAAAAGATGATTTCGGAAAGTACAATATAATGAATTCTATGTTCAAGTATTGTATCTATATACATAAATAGAGAGAAGGAAGGATAGGTGTGAGTGAGAAAGATTTTATATGAATACATCAAAGCTTTCATTCACAGTAAATTTTTCGTACGAGCGCCGTTTGATAACTCCGTGGTTCAAGGTACAAGATCGTAGTTTACGGATTTCCAACTAAATTCACAAAAAATTCGATTCCTTGAATGATAACGGTAACTGTAGCATTTTTATTCTGGCCCATTTGAAATAGAAGCAACACTCACAAGAGGTTGGGTCACTCACCTCAGCCAGCTCTATTTTACCCATACCCGGGGGAAAGGTGGATTCCCAGGGGCAGCATTACGAAATGAATAAAACTAGTCTCATACAGAGTTTGAACTCGACTCACCGTCCATTATTCGCACGGTTACCCTGAACCCTAGACAAAAAATAGACAGAGCTAAACTCACTGTTGAAGGGAAGATTTCAGACCGTGTACGAAATTAAGGAGAATGTGACGAGTCAGCTAAAATCCTGAAAGAGGACTTTGGCAGTTTTGAAAAGTGAATGGGTAGCTAGAATATGTATGTGATGTTGCGATGTGAGTGCGTATTTTGAAGAGACTAAGGTGCCATTGCTCTTAATGGATATCTTTTCGTTGATACTAAATAGCTGGATACTTTACGAATAGGCCTTGTACATTCATGAAAACATATGTTCAGGCTCCAATGTGTAAATGTATTAATAGGAACAGATTTGATAGAGAACGTTGTGACCAAAAACAACGATGTTGATCCAAAGAATTCGTGTAATTCTTTGTGATTCGTTTATTTACGTAAGCAAATAAGATTCACAGATTTCAATGTCATATTTGTCCTAAAGAACGGAGCAGAAAATCCTAGGATGGCTTACCGTTATACCTAGGATTTCTCAGCAGATACACGGCTTCATATGACAGATCTTCCCGAAGAATTCTGATACACAGATTTGTGCATGATCAGGTTTAAACAAGATTCAGATCTATATTAAGTCGCACTAGCTTTTTCAGGCTCTACAACAGCAACCACAATAACTATTACTACTACTACTACTGTTGAAGTTGCATGGAGTGAAGAAAAAAAAACGAAAACAGAGTGGGTGAAAAAAAACTCGTTTGTCAGCAGCTTAGAATACCAAATAATACCTGCCTGAGAAAAAAACAGAGCAATTTTCCATGGTATTGACAAAAATTTTGAGCTTCGCATTGGGCTATTTTTTGTATTAAACTCATGCCATTCAACTTGTGGCTGAATTAAAATTGGCTACAAGGTTTGCAATAAGGAACGACACATGAAGTATCATTCACTATGACTTTTGCTATTATTTTTTCATCTTAATTTTGGATGCTTTTCTCGCAACAATATGGGTTGCCAGTCTACAGTAACGACTAAACATTGCGGATCAGGGAATAAACTCTTGGAGGGACTCAGAATGGTTTCTTTTTATGCGCTTGTGTAATCTATAAAGTACACATAGATATAGTGTGATATCCGCACATCACAAAAATGAATCGCTATAGCCAACACGTAACCAGAACAAATTATCTAAAAAAATATCTAAAATTATCTTGAAATATAGACCCCAATCCATTATGATTATAAAAAGAACAGATCTGCTAGCTGGGATAACCTGAAAAATACCAGCATCAATCATTGGTCTAAAAAATCAACATAAAACCCCAATGAAACAACAACTGGTTGCTGACGAGTGCAAGAGGCATAAATGATTATATTCCCGGGTACACGTTTATATATACATATATATATATATATATATATATAAATATATATATATATATATATATATATATATATATATATATATATATATATATATATATATATATATATATATATACATATATATATATATATATATATATATATGTATTGAGTTATAATACATAGAAACTTATTTGAGATGATCTCCCGTCATTACACGATTAATATATCACCGAATTTAGACAACGTAAAAAGGTTAAAAAACGAAGATAGGGCTGCTGCAGGAATGGAATCTGCCACCGATAGGGTAGCCACTTAAAAGTTTTGTTGTTCTTGATATTGAGTTTAACAGCCGCCGAGAATGCAAAGACCCGTATAACAGCATCAACCCTAGTTCTCGTCTCGTTTATTATCAGTCGATTCGCTTCTTTCAACACAAAAGCAATGTATTAAAAAAATGGATATATGTGATTCGACGGAATGAATTATGCAATATCATATTGAAAGCTTATTCGAAATGATCTCCCGTCTTTACGCGATTATTATACAACAGAATTTAGATAACATAAATAGAATAAGCAATTAAAAATTCGATCCTATTTACGTTGTCTAAATTGAGTGATATTATTATACATGTAAAGACGGGGTATCATTTCAAATAACTTTCCATATATTGTAATGCAATTCATAATTCATTCTACCGGACCAAATATGTCAATTTCTTGAATATATCTATCCATCTATCTATCTATCTATCTATCTATCTATCTATCTATATATATATATATATATATATATATATATATATATATATATATATATATATATATATCTTAAGACATTCACTCCGGAGATGTGATAAATAAATTATCTTTGCCAGGCACTGTGAGTGTGTTTGTTGTTCATTTGTGGCTCTATATTGTGATTTCTGGTCAGGGTTGATTAAATGCAGTCAATATCTGAAATGTTTGTACTTATATACATATTTATTCTCTGACATACGTGGGTATATGTCTATATATGTATGCTGGCATTAATGCATGGATGTGAGTCATGAGTGGCCTATCGTTTTCATATAAGACAGATAAAGCATCTCCACCAAAAATATTTATGGAGAATTATAGGTGTGCATCAGGAAATGCAGATAAGTGATGTCAAGGTGCCTGAGAGATGTCACTGAGATAGTATTGAAGCCACCCTACTGAGACCCAGGTTACGATGGGGTGGTCATTTAGTAAGAATAAGTGATGAAAGAATCCTCAAGCAGTTTTTGTAAGGAGAGCTTGCTAATGGAAAACCTCCTTCTAATAATCCAGCGCTGAGATACAAAGATTGTCTAAAGGTCTCACCTATTGTAGCGAATATCCCAGTTAATGACTTGTAGACTCTGGTGAGTGACTGTGATTCTTGTCGGAAACTAATTTATGTGAAAAAGTTGCGTTCGAGGAATACAAGAAAAATTCCCTGGAAGAATATGACTTTGAACTTCTTGCTCACAAAGGTGATCATCTATGGGAGGGTCTGCCTCAGAAAAGCTGGGGGAAAAAGCCATCTACACGGCTATGAATACAGACAGTGAGTAGACTATCAAATAGCTACCGATCCCACTGTCATGTTTGTTTAAAGGAATTCAGTTCAGAGAGTGGAGAGGCAGGCTAAAAAACATGCAAGTTGCGCATTGGGTTTTCATGTTTTGTGTCAGAAATTTCAAATCCCTGACTGGTTTCAAAAGCAACATCCATCCTTGGCATAGTTGAGTGTTCCTTGAAAATGAGATCATGTGAAAGTCACACTCGTAATTTGGGTGGAAGTCATCATTCTTTCATATATGTTCATGCGTATATATGCATATACAAATGTATGAATGTACGTATGTTTGTAGTTATATATACAGTTTTGTATAAATCCACTTATGAACATATATATGAATTTATGCATGTACAAATATATGCATATACGTATGCATGTTTCTATTCATATATATATAGTTGTGCTTGTGTGTGTGTGTGTATGTGTGTGTGTGTGAATGTGTGTATGTACTCATGTATGCAAATATGCATGTACATCTGTGATTATTTATATTTTCATGCACGTACGTAAGAACGATTGAATACTTATCGTGAATGGAGATAACTGGTCTGGTTGGTTCCTGAATAAAAACGTTGGGGTGACCAATGTTTTTTGGCAGCATATCTTGTCGGGGTGATCAATTAGATAATTAAAAATGGATGATCAATGAATACGTTAGATCTGCCGCCTCGTGTAAGGCAGTGATCACTAAAAAGAAGTCAATTTTTCAGAAAAGTGAATTCGGGGATCAGTTGAGCAAAAAACTAACATTGCAAATTGAATACCTTGGCGGGGAAGGTGATGAAAACCGTTTATCTAGACATATTAAGCAGTGCATGTTAACATTTTCAGCCTTTTAACTCCATTGGTGCTGTGTATACACGTGATACATGAAAACATATATACATAAGCAGCCAGACTAAACCAACTTGAAGACTGAAGAAACCTACGTTGATAGTTTTGTTGACAGTTTTAATTGACGGTGTGTAATATGCTTCAGAGACGAGTTGTCAAAAACTCGCAGAATTTCTGAAGTAAATAAATATTGATTGTTCAAAAAAGATTTCCATTCGTTGAATTCATTTGTTTGCTTAAATCTTATGCCAAAAGTAGTTCTTGCACAAATTTTAATATTTATTGATAAAAAAAAACAACATTAATAAGAGAAAAGTGATTCTGATTTATACATTCAAAAGTTGATTTTCGCATATTGAAATACGAAGATATTTGTTAAGATTATCTCAGCTTGGCACAAGGCCAAACTAACGGAAAAAAAGACGGCGCCTGTTCAAAAATTGCATGTTTAGAAGGGACCAGACTTTTGTGGAGCAGCCTACCAAAATAATCATGTGAAATAAATTTCAGACTTTCGTTGAACTTGGATGTATTACCAATTTAGATATTTCAAATCTTAATTTAGACCAATGAAATGTGGTTTAGTATGCATTTTTAGTGGATTTCCCGAGAACCATTTCACAAAACAACTTCTAACTTGACACTGCAATGCCTTGTGCACTGACTAATTGTAACCGAGCCGGAAGTGAGGTCACTCTTATCAAATGTGATGATCACAGGACTGCTTCATATTTTAGAAACGATTAAAAATGCATTTTTTCATGAAGAAAAACGACACAGCCCGACCCGTTAGTTTCGGTTTTGAAGATCGGTAACTCAGACACTAATGAAGACAGAAAAATTGGATTTTTTTCAAATCGAAAACCCTTCTTTTGAGATCAATTACATATATTTCAAGTGTGGTTGCCTATCATTGTTTGGAAATTATAATATTTTTTTCTGAAGCAAGTAATTTTCGGTTTTCCCTTCTTTCACGGGTGTAAAAGACGGTAGAAAGACGCATTGTATATAGATACATGTTTTACATCCGTATAAGCAAAGATTATCTCATTTTAGTGTTATTTTGGAATGTATAAAGATTTCCAGAACATGTTTTCGCTACATTTATTTTGTAAGCAAGGCAAGGTTAACAAATTGGGTAAAAAGTGGCAACTCTTTTTCAATCATTTTATTATTAGATTCTAGAAATATTTTGAAGTTTCGAAGGAGTTTCAACATTTAAAAGGGTTGAGAATTGCTTCTCTACAAAATATGCTCACTCTGGTTATGTGTCAAGTAAGAAAAAGTGATCCAGGGAAGGTTTTGCTGTTCGGTGGGTAATCTGCAAATCTGCTGAACGCTGGAAGCGATACAAAGATTTCACAGCGCTCTCGCAACTCAGTGCATATCCCAAAAGGACATTATGAATTTTCCTGTTTCGAAATGTGATAATAGCCTCTTGAGGTTTCTCTAACTGTTGGGATATAAACAGATAAATAAATAATTATGTATATATATAAGTATATGTGTGTGCATGTGTGCATGTGTCTTAGAGGTGTCCTGGGATATACGTCTCACGAAAAATAAATGTTTTTCAGCTCTTAAAGTTGCAGACAATTGGAAGATCATTTCAAGGCAGGCTGTGAAGAGTTAGGTTGAGCTGGTATCACCTCTTCTCATTCCTTTTTCTTGTTGAAAGGGGGCAGAGTTTTTATATAGCCTGCTTTGTCGGTAGAGATGTTGCAATACTCTGACATAAACCGGGTGTTAGTCTTAAAAAGAAAGGTATACGACTAATGCATCATACTGATAGTCATCTATGGAGCTGGAACATAGAACCTAACCAAAAGTTAGACCCTCAAACTGAGAACCATGCAACGTGCAGGAACTCGAGATATCAAAGAAAAGGTTTTTCTAAAAATCTCAAATAGTAGTGGGCTGAACGTCTTGCAAGAATGTCTGACAATTGCAGGACATCACAACTCACAGCGTGGATCCCCTGAGGATGTATGTGAAATTGTGTCCGACAGAAAGAACACGGCGTAGATCAATCCCGAGAGTAATGGCTCTGCAATGCCCATGCTAGAGAGATCTGGCGAATCTTAAGGAAGGTTTCTTAAGGGATTTCTAACAATGGACTCTAAAACGATGATGATGATGATGATGATTTCATCTGTTGTGGTATACATCTATCGGGATTTTGTTTCTTCAAAATATCGATTTTTTTATAGAAGAAAAGAATAGTTTTTTTTCAATCATTCAATAGATACATTTTGGGACTTTTTTCAGTACCATCTTGAAAATACAGTTTTGGGTCACTCTAATCGGTTAGCTTTAAAATAGTCAAAGGAGACTTTTACCTTCCATGGCAAAGACCAGACTATCTCCCCTTTCGGGGAGAAACCTCAGAACCAGTTTCGAGGAGAACATACAACAATATAAAATCCAATTTGAAGTGGAGATTCAACTGCATCCTTCTTTTCTCAATACTAATCGTCGGAAACGATACCTTGCGTGTCCAATGTATAGAAATATCATGGAACGTTCGAGAAATACGGGTCCAATCAAATATTAATTTGTATCAGCGCTTTATAGACGACAAACTGCTCTCGAAATGTGTACTCAGTGAACCTAGGGCATCCAGTCGCAAACGACTTCGAGCAACTTGAACAAATAATCCAAGCTAAAAAAAGCTCTTTATATTGGATATAGATATAAATAGGCTTGTGGTAATTTTGAGAAATCTTCAACAATACAAATCTTTCAGAAACGAGTCAGAGCCAAAGTATATGTTGATACGTAGCTGTGTAGCTTTTGCTACTGTAAAAGACAACACCTCATGATAATTTGACTGGAATGTTTACATAAGCACTCCAAAGAACCACCTCATGACCAACGTCTTCTGGTGTCATGTTGTGTTGGGATCAGTTTATAGGAAAAGACGATTAAGAAGACATAGAAAAAAAGCTCTTTTTCTCACCTTTCGTTGAATCACCGAACAGTTCAAATTCGAAAAAACAAACTGGCATACAAGAGTAATCGATTTAGCATAAACTTAGAATTTCAATTGGACCCCCCCCCCCCTGAAAACTTATTGTGAGGAGGATTTGAAAAGAACAATATTTTTTTTTGTTTTTTTTCGAAATGATAAAAAATTAAATTTATGAACATTTTTTATCCTCTAATTCCATAGGTGCGGCCTATACACGTCACACATACATGAACAGTCAGCTGGCCAAGCCCACTTAAACATGGAAAAAAAGGTATCCTGACATTTTTGTGACAGTTTTGATTGGCGTTTTCTAATACGCTACCGACGGTTGGAGCTTGTCGATTTTTCAGGGTATCAACTCACAAGCTATTGTCTCCAGATTCAACGTTTGATTTTGACAAATGGAAAGCCTATTTCGTGTTTGTTTGTTTTGGGTTTGTTTTTTGTTTTTTTTGCCCAATTTCAACATCATACGCAACATGAAATCCATCTATCTATCCTTTCTATTTCAATTCTTTTTCCTGTCTGTATATCTATCGATAACTCTTTTTCCAATCCATTTATCTATCTATCTATCTATCTATCTATCTATCTATCTATCTACCTATCTATATATCTATCTATCTATCTATATATATATATATATATATATATATATATATATATATATATGTACATATATATCAAATGTTGAGCGTGTTTTGCCTGTTTGAAATAACTTTAAGAAAAAGACAATTATAAAATAGCGAAAATACCTATCTATCTATCTATCTATCTATCTATCTATCAATCTATCTATCCATCAATCTATCTGTTTGTATCAGTCTCAGTCTGTTTATGTCTATCTATCTTTGTTCCAATCTATCAATCTAATTTTTATTCCAATCATTCTATCTATCTCTTTCTCTTTGTCTCTGTCTATCTGTCCGTCTGTCTGTCTGTCTGTCTGTCTGTCTCTCTCTCTCTCTCTCTCTTATATATATATATATATATATATATATATATATATATATATATATATATATATATATATATATATATATAGGCAAGTCTGAGTCGCAATTTAATATTAGACTATACAATTATTGACGTAGGATCAAGTCAAAAAACAATAGTAGCCCACTTCCCGTAGAACTACACTTTCGCACACCTGACCACAATTTTGCCACTGACGCTAGCTTTACCATCATAGAAAAAATAGAAAAAACTACTCCAATTGACATAACTGAAGTTCTAGAGAAAGACATGTGGATCAACAAACTTGAAACCCTATATCCTAATGGATTAAACACTAAATTGAACAACCCTCATCACACAGAAACCTAAAACACAAAACTCCAACCATTAATATCCTCACACCCACATTCAATAATGGAAGCTTCAAAGTCACCCAAACCCATAAAAAAAATTTCACCTTAGCCAGTTATAACCCCTGTCCAAATCACAGCCAAAACATTTTCAATAACTTTTCCGGTTGATACCTATGTAACTCCAAGACCTCACCACCTCTCCATCTACACTACCCCAAACATACCAAAAAATCAAACTCACTCCCCCCTAACTTGACACACACTGCCCTCCCCAAGACCAACTGCTGCTGCTTTACCAAAGACCTAATACCTACTGGACATTCTCCCACTCAGCAGGAGGCCTCCAGTAGCCCTGACAACACAATTTACCCACAATGCATAGCTCCTGGCAGTGGACTCTGGTTCCACATGGTATATTTCAATACACACTCACACAGCACTCACCACTGATGATGGGAAGAATCCCGAAACATGTATGGACAATTTACTTATAAGGATTAATAAACCTTATCTCCAAACACCTCACTCCCGAGTCCGTCTCACTCTTTACAGTACACAATATATATATATATATATATATATATATATATATATATATATATATATATAAAATGTTGAGTGTTTTTACATGTTTGATGTAACACTTTGAACACAGTGATAATCAATCATGATTCAGTGGAAATAGATTTAAATTTATCGATTGCAATCAATATGAATTTCATCGAGAAAAGACAAGAAATCGTTTCTCAAAACGGCTCGGGGGCTTCTATCGATATTTCGCAATCGACAAAACCATTCAGAAAAACGAATTTATCGAGAAAAAGAGACGCATAACAGCATTTATTGCAAAGTTTTGCTTCCATCAACAAATGCTAAGATGTAATGCGGTGGCAAATGTAGTAAATTTCCTTCTTTCTCGTTATGTGCATTAGTAAATGACACAAGGGTTTATTATATGCGTGAAACAACAGCTCAGTATGATAGCTGCTACTGTAACTATGTTTAATTGGCACAATATCAAAGGAGTACAAGAGAAAATAGGTAACTTGATAATAAGGTTTGGATAGGAGAGGGACTGATGTTAGCAGCTAATACGTTATTTGAGAGACACAGCCCATATAACTGAGATTGTTTTGTTTTTTCATTTTGATTACATGACGGATAAAATCGATGTGAGTTCCCCGAACGACCTACTGAGTTACATTGAGTCTTTATCCAAAAACTGATATCATGAAACATACATCTTTTGAGGAAGCAACGTCAATTATATAATAGAACCAAGGAATAGCGGCGGTCCATTGTGACTAAAGGTATGTTGATCAAAGAAATCACTACATTCGCGAGATTTGACGAAATTTCTTACTATAATTCTATCATTAAACTCCATATTAAATCTTATATAATATTACTAATTACACCAAAAAAAGAGAATTATGCGATTATTTTAGCAAAGTTTAAGTCAGATAAGAAACGAAGCGTATGCTAAACAGAATGCAGCCTGGTTTTCAATGCAAAAAATCACACCGAGGTTGCAAGAATTGGTAATTTGGGACTACATTTAGCTGATTTCTCTTTTTATTCTATAATATCACACATATCAATATTTGTTTGCATTTCTAAAATAGTCGAATAGTTCTTTTGCAATGTTTTTGTAACGGCAATAACAACACTCAATACACTAGCTCAATGTACACAATCCTAACAGAATGAAAATAAAGGTACTGGCTGTACGTAAGGAAATGAGGAAGGCCTTTGACCAGTGGTTGACTTATAATGGCTGATTATATATATATATATATATATATACATATATATATATATATATATATATATATATATTTATATATTTATATATATATATATATATATATATATATATATACATATACATATATATATATATATATATATATATATATATATTATCATCAAGAAATGGACATATAATGCAACAAAAATATCTATAAACGTGTTATATTACTTTGACAGTCTATTTGAAATGATCTCCTGAAAGCAACAGTACCATTTTCTTGCAGAAGACCGATTTATTTTATAATTTGATTTATCTACGCTGTCGAAGCATAATAATGTGTTCACTGTGTAATAACGGGGGATCATTCTAAATACGGTTTCAAAGTAGTATAATGCATTTATAATCAATCCTTTGCATTATATATAAATTTCTCAATAGCATGTCCACATTGAGAAAGCAGTCATTTGAACCTTAACATTACCGGTGGCTGGTTAGCTCAAAGAGGAATGCTATGCTGCCCAGGCTAACTGATACATTCACTGTGTGATAATGAGAGATATTTTCAAATAGAGCTCTCAAGTATTATGATATTATATATATATATATATATATATATATAAATATATATATATATATATATATATATATATATATATATAACTCGGCTCCAAAGACTAAACTCATATTTCGTACTTGATAATGTGTTGTGCAGCAAAAAATGTGCTCTTTATATTCGTCCAATTAGACGTAATTTTAATCAGAATGATCGCACTTTAAAGGAAATCATTATATTTCAAACCACTTCGGCTCGACCAAAAGTGCTCACTAAAGCAGTTTTGGCAGATGTTTTAGCTTCTCGTCATTCAGCCAATGCGCAGATTCCCACCGGTTATAATTTCATTTTCATCTCAAGTGATGATAGAATGAATAAATATCCAATTTCATAACGCTCAAAATGACGAATATAATCTTTCGAAAGGCTGATCAAATCAATTTTCTTTCTCAGTTAGTCACTTCTAAATGATTTAAAACATTCAAATGAATCCTTGAAAGATTTTTGTAAGTTCCTTGATAGAGGTCTTTTGATCGTTTGAAACGTTGTCTCCAAATCTTCAACATTGAGCGATGTTTTCAACCGACCCTATCTCTTGTTTTTTAAACCCGAAACCTCAACTTTTATATTTGATATACCGAAATCTTACCGTCCATTAACACAGGTTTCGTATACGTTCAAACTCGTTAGCAGTCATGCAAAATATAAAATGTAATATCACATTTTAAAAAGATTTCAATATTTGCCTAAAAAGTGTCTTAAAAATGAATGCTGTGAAATAGAATTCGGGTTTTTCTGTAAGTCTCCAGCAAAGACTCACATACAGTACAGAAGCCCAAATAAATAAATATGGAACAAGATTAAATTGCATTCTCTTTTTTTCTCGATGCCTACGAATGCAATCTATGGTGTTAGATTGGAGTAAAACTTTTACAGAAAATCTATTGGGAAGAATCAAAAAAGTTTAACATTTCTCATGAACAGTCAGTATTGTACATCTTTGCTTGGGTTCAAGGTCTGCAAAGCAGTCAGATTTAACAGCTCTGCCAAAATGAGACGCTAATGTAAAAATTCGAAATAAGATATAATTAGCAAAGTAAAGCGCAAAATCATAGGGTATTTGCGTTAATTCCCGCCAGTCAAAAGATATTCATATTCGGTTGGAACTGATGAATCTTATTAGTTGTTAAAATCCTTTACGAGGTAAGGGTTGGGGTTTTAGCTAATGAAAGAAATGTTTTCCTCATTTTAGACTTCCGTACTTCAATGTTTCGGTTGATAGCTATTTTTATTTTCTTAACCAAATAATCAACAAACATATATTATTTTTCAAAAATGCCTTAAAAAGATGTTATTGTTTTAGAGAAAAAATAAAAACGGCTAGTTTAAAGCAAAAACGAGGAATTTCCAGTTAAATGAGCCAAAAAGTCCGATCATAGACACATTAGTTCTTTTATTGTGTGAATATTTAGCAAGGGCAGTGTTGCCGAATTTATTTTCAGATTTACTGAAATTAAACCTAAAACATCCTAGAACACCTAGAAACTTCTAGGTTTACCATATATATATATATATATATATATATATATATATATATATATATATATGAAATTTAGTAAATATACTACATATTATTGATACATTAAATATGAATTTAATCTCCAACGTTCATTTATTGAAATATTACTCAATTTATGAGAAAATTACTTACTTTATCATTACATTTTTTATACATTACTTATTTTACTGAAAAACATTAATCTTCATAGCAATTCTTTATATTTAGACAACAAAACAAAGATATAAACGAAAAACATATAAATTGGCAATACTGAGCAAGGGACGTAACTGACATTTAGTCATATGATCCAGTGAATTTCACTTACCTGTGTCTCTACAAGCATTCCTAGCAAATCTATCACTGTAGCTATATCTATTGGGTTGGTGTATGAATTAAATTTTGTATGGTTATTCAATTTGTCAGCTAATTCCAAGATGGAGATTTCTGCCACGATTGGTGTCCTTAGAGCCGCTTTAAACTGCAAAAGAAACGATGAGAAGATTTGAATTTTCACAAAGCGATTTGGAAAAAATGTAATCAAAGTGGAAACCTCAATCAATTAACGATTTGGTGAATGATTTTATCAATCATAAAACAGAGAGTTGTGTTGGTTTTTTTAAAAATCGGCACAACTACCACAACAGAAGATCATGAGCGAATGCATCGAGTGGTATTTGATGAAGCTGTTTTAATTGCGCCAATAAGAAAAATGTGTTGCTTCATAATGTGATTATGTAATTGTAAAAGCTTGAAAACATATTGAAAAATGAAAAAGAATATTTTCACATAAAATTGACGAAACAATGATGATGCAGTGGCACAAAACAGCTATTCATCATAGTATACACACACATCAAACCTAACTTTGTAAAATGAAGTTGTGCATTTTTGCAATTGCATTGATATTTTCCTGTCTATTTCATGTTGAAATATTCTTGTTCAGTGATTCCTCAAGATTTTTACAATTATATTGGCACACCGTGCAGGTACTCATTTTACAAACTGGTCCTGTTTTCTTCAATATTATCAAGTCCCGTATTGATATGAATTTAACTGAGAGTGTTTGGAGATATTGTGTAGAATTTTTTTTTTCTGCACCCTGTAGGCTAACTCTGCGGAAATCTTCATTGTAAATCATTGAGAAATTTAGGGGATATCGAGTGGATAATGCAAGGGGTGATCGTGAAATGTATTCCTGGATCTACCCCCCCCCCATTCCCCTTCAGCTTATGGCCCACCTTCCACAAAATGCAATTGAAATTTATGGAAAATACCTGGAGATATTTGTAGGACAGAGAGACAAAAACTAATGAAAACATTTACTCCTGCCAACGGACTTGGAAGAGGAAAATGGGGTGAAAATCATTGGCAAAATCTTTCGTGGACATGCTTGTCTTGCAGGCAATCATCATCCGTCGCGACTCGAAGACTGTTTTAAAAGGATCTTGACATCGTTTCTTGTCAGCATGCGCTTCAACAGAATCCATCAATATTTTGAGCTAGACACAACATCGAATCGACTTAGAAAAAAACTGGCAGTTAAGCAGAAAAAGTCTTTCTAAATCAAAACTTCAATCAGCAAATAGACAATAGATTCAAGAAGAAACAGTGCAGACAAGAAAAAACAAAGCAAGAGCCTCGTTCTGAGAATCAGAAGCCTCGTTGTCGTCTCCACGTCTGACATTGTATACCTCTTTCATTGATTGTGGGCAAAAAAATAAAAATAAGTTCCAAAATAAAACTAAAAATGTTTTCCATTGTTTATGTCAAAAACAGTGTTTTCACATCTCTCTTTCATTGATCTGTCTGTCTGTTGTCTGTAAAACTGTTGATTGCTGCGTCTCCGACATTAACGATTTTTTTGTTTCGCTTCTAAAAAAGACAGAAGAGGATAATGTAGTTACAGAGAAAGCAGCCTAAGTTGACGAGACTTTTTTTCAATGAACATTTTCATTAAGGTCTTTCAAAAAAGCAGGAAGAAAGAGAGAGGAGCAAGTGACAATGCTTCAATGAGAAGTTGGTCTAATTGGTTTTAGTTTTTCTCTAAATTCAAGAGTGACTCACTCGAATTGAAAAACAGACGAATCGGAAGATGAAGCAAACGATTGCAATGGTGGGTGAAGTGTGAAAAGGAAGGATATTTTTAGATAGTATATATTTTCATTCAGGAAAATGGTGGAGATTTGAAGTAATTTACTCAAAGAAAACCTAATTAAGAACTGAAGCGTTTGATAAGAAAAATATCTATTTTATTTGTTCCCAGGTTTGTGATTTCGAAATATCTCTGAAGACTCGATTCAAAGATTCTAATTTTTACGACTTATTCCAGCGAATAAGCGAATTGCAGTAAAGAAAACGACATCCAAAAATCTAAATGCAAAGTAAGTTTTATGTAGGGGTCTACTTTTGATTTCAGGAAAGTTCTCTCTTAATTATAATCCTATTTATTTACAAAACTGACTATTGTAGGATCAAAGACCATCCCTCCTTCTACATCCCCTGAATAAAAGAGGGCACAAGCTATTGTAAAAAAATGAGGACTTTGAGAAAGATATATTCATTCATTCAAGTACCCAGTCATAGATAGATAGATAGTTATTAATGGATGTGGATGTTCTTGAGAGAAATTGGCCGTATCTTCATAATCAACCATTGTTGGATCACATAGAAAGGCCTTTCCTCTCTCCACCAATGACAACTTCAATTGCACTAATCTCTGTTATGTTTTATTGGCTAACTTTTCTATCTCATCCTTCCATCTGTAACCTGGTCTTCTCTTACTGCGTTTACTCTCCATGAACATGAATCGTTTGACCTTTTGCTTCATCTGTTGTCTTTTTTTCTTGCTAGGCGCCCAGCTGCTTCGTTACCCAAGAAGTCTTATAATATCTCGGCCCGCCGTCGGAATCATGATCTCTTTCTATACCTGGGAATCATCCCTAGCTCTTCTGTAGAGTTTGGTTCGTTCTTTTAGCTTCCCTGTTTTGCATGCGTAAATCATTTTTTGCATTCAATGTATACTTCAGATTCTTAGTATACTGACCAGGTGCTTTGTCGATATGTTTCTATTTATACTAAATGCTTTCCAACCAAACCTTATGAACTGCTTTATTTCAGTTCGATGGTATTTCTCTAAACTTATTACTTGACTTGGGTAAATGCATTCCTTGAACTCTTCAGAAATCTACCTTTCTATTCCGTGGTATTTTCCGATGATTTATAGCTACACATTACTTTTGTTTTTGCTCATCTTAGACAGTCTCTTTTTCACTTTCCCTGTTTAGATAATCAACATGATTTGTAAATCATCTGATGTTTTTGATGTCATTGGAAGATGAGACGAATCTTGGACAGTTCTATTATTAACCAATCATGTTTACTCTCATTTTTACCGGCTCAGTTTTCCGAAAGAAGTTTTCAAGGCTTGCTGTGAATGATTTACGCAATATCCTTCCACCTAGTTTCACTCTTCTTTTCCAATCTCATCTTTTTTGTATTTTGATTTTTACTGCCATTCTCGTTTATATTTTGAAAGTGTAATTCTTGTTAATATCTCACTGTTGCGATATTATATGCATATATCAGATAAGGTCTAACTATAACCGTTTCTTATCCAATGTAATATAGTCGAGTATAAATTGATATCCAAGCAAATGCATCTAGGAATCCCCCACTTCATCTCATGCCTCTAAAGCAAATCAATGTCACCATCTCAAGAACTGGTTAATCAACTGTTATATATGTCCATGGTGGGCATTAATTTCTTTCGTAAAATTTTATATTTTCCTCCATTTCACTTTTTTCCGGAATTAATAAATATTCGGCTGATAGTAATATCTAAACGACGAAAAAAAGAACCATTGCTTACCACATATATATATATATATATATATATATATATATATATATATATATATATATATATATATGGGTGTATGATCGTACCGAGGTAAGATCAATTCTATAAGACGGACAGGAGAGATTCAATCAGCGTACCCTAAAGCATAATACATATTGTCTATGTAGGATAATTCTTCTTATGTAAATCTGCTTAAAGTATTCTTCTTATCTTGCCACTTGAAAGCATCACATGGAAAGGTATCATCTCTCTGATCACCCCAAGCACCTTTTATTTATAATATTTTTTAAATACAACACATGTATATTTTAGTGCGTATTTCTTAGTCCTTGCATAATTGTGAGATAATTTTTGCTGATATCTAAGACTTGTCAGTTTGGATCAGTTGGTAAGAGAGTCGCCTACAGATCACTTGGTCGGTATACGAAATCACAGTAGGGAAATGCTTATTTTGTCGAACTCCAGAACTTCAGTTGACTTTTTTCTACCGTAACAAGAACAATAACCATCCTCACCTAAATGAGAGATTTGAACCCATATGTAAAATTCTCATTGCCCTACTGCAAGTAGAACTCACGACCAACAGATTGACAGGAGGCTGTCCTATGAGCTCAGCTAAATTGACAAGTCTCTAATATCAACGAAACTCTATCATATAGATACGTACGGGCTGATTTCAATCAAATGAATAAATACATTTGTATCAAAAATATATTTTTATGACGTTTTTTATCATTATGAAATACAAAAGTTGCACTAATCATCTTCAGTCGGAATAAAAGTTGAAGTGGAGTTTATCTTTGAATCAGCAAGTCTCATATATCATGTTGGTTTAACGTGATGGGAAATTGAGCAGCCCAGAGTTCACTCCCCTAAATAAACCATGGATAGTTTTTATTTTTTTTTGCCTTAGGAGAACAAAGTCTACTCCAATTTTTAAAACTCTTCCAAAACTCAGTATTCAACAAACAATAGTTCTAAAAGGTAGTCGTGTACACTCAGTTGTGATTAGTCTTCATAAGATGCCCCATTTGTGTAGCTTTGTGCTGGATTGCGTTAGGTGACCCACCATTGAGTAATAGTTCGTAAGCTAGTCCAATAATTCCTAATCACCGCAGTGGATTCAATTCTCATTGCATGACTTCTTGGACTTCTTGCCTTGTGCTGCACCTAGCAAAGCTTTGTAAATATATTTGTGTGTGCACGTACGCACGCGTGCAATCATTTGCATATATCTATTTACAATTGCATAAACGATATATGCATGCAGGTGAAAGACTTTTGTATGCATGTGTGTGCTTGAATGATCACACGCTGTTTTAAGGCAACAGATGGAATGGCAAAATAATCAAATGTAGGGCTAAGATGTCAAGAATAACAGAAAAATATGACAAAAATTTCAAAAATAGTCCCGCAACACTAATGATATCCCAGACATGACAGAAGGCAAAGCAATGTTGACATTACGAAAAATTCTAGAATATATATATATATATATATATATATATATATATATATATATACATGTATATATATACATACATATATATATATATATATATATATATATATATATATATATATATATATATATATATGTGTGTGTGTGTATATATATATATATATATATATATATATAGGGGTACTCAGAGACTCGGCTGGAGTTGCTCCCGTCTCAGATTACATACAAAGCAATGTTTTTGTGTCATGAGTCACACCACACACCAGGCTATGATATTGTCCTCAGAGATTAATTCATACCTCTGTAAAGATTAGTAGTACGTGGAGTAAAACACATTCAGGCCCTGTCATTGTTTGAACTATTCCATTCTACGTGCCATAACTGTTGGGCCACCTGCACCCCCTTTTGTATATACGTACATTGATTATTTGTGAATGTTTTCTGTGAATACTTATGATCAGTGTATGGTATGCATTACAGTTTGTTTTTCCTGAAGAATCCAGGATAAACTGGCGAAACGTCAAGTAATCTACGGTCTCCTGGATTGTCATTTTAATGTGAATGGCTGTGGAAAAATATTGTGAAACTTTTCACGTCCAGGTTTTATGTCTCAACGAACAAATTTCTAGAGAGTCGAGTTGGCCTTATAGCTCAATCTCAAAGGTCTATTCACTTTCTTGAATTCCAATCAATTGCTATTCTTGTACCTCGTGCTATTCCTTCCTTCCTTTTTTTTCTTTCCTTCTTTCTTTCTTTCTTTCTTTCTTTCCTTCTTTCTTTCTTTCTTTCTTTCTTCCTTTCTTTCTCCACTTGGGGATTCTTTCTCTCTTTCAATTTCTTCTCCTTTTAACTTTCTCTTCCCTCTTCATTCTTTCATTTTTTTTCAAAATTATTTCACTTTTCATTTCTTTAATCTTTCTAATTTCCTTTTTTCCTGGTAATCTAGTCGATTTCCTCCTTCTTCTTACCCTGGTTATTCCTTTTTTTTTCTTTATTTCTCACCTTCTCGCTTTTTTCCAACTTTTTCACTCTCTTCCTTTCATTCTTTATTTTTCTTTCTTTTCATTTTGATTCTCATTAAGCTCAACTAAATGGGGCACCGGGCCAAATCTGATGAACATTGAACTGAATGTATTGCATTGCATCAATTGTCTTGAATACCAGGAGATCTTAAGTAGGGGTTCAATTTGTTCAGGCTAAATTGGTCGCTTTGTTTGTGTCTGAAAGCAGTCATGCATGTTTCTTTTTTGAAAAATGAGACATTTTGTTGAGCACTGCCCAACAAAGGACGAGAAAAGTTATTTATTGATCCTCAAATGTTCCAATTTTCTACTTGATCACCACTTAACAAGACATGCTGCCAAAAGACCTTGGCAGGTGACGGTTTATATCGCATGACTAACCAGACTTGTTCTTTCTTTCTCAGGATCTCTCTGTTTTTTCCTCTTCCCTTTTCTTACAACTTTTACTCCTCTGTTTTTTTACTTCTTTCTTTCTCTTTTCTCTGATTTCATTCCTTTTTCGATTATCAATCACAGTTGATCCAATATCGGTACAAAATGAGATCAGTACATGGAAGTGGATCTGATGGGAAGCAAAAGCAAAAAAAAAAATGGGGGTAGGAGAGGAAGGGCGGGTACAGGCTGTGGCTTACAGACCCACTTTATACCAATTTTGATAAGGGGACCAAAAGCGTTAAACTTTATAAAACCAATACAAATCATGGTCAAATGCTGTCGACAACCTCATTGAAAAACAAGTCATAAAGAATGTCTTATTATAATTTGCTAAAAGCCTGTCCATCTGCATGAGACTGCCTACTGCAAAAAACCACACAAAATAACTCAATAAATATATCTGGGCGTTATAATGCGATACCAAGAATTTTTTTAAGCAAACAAGATTCCAAAAATCATCTTTTGATTTGATTTTTTCTTATTTCAAATACATGATCATGATTTGAAATTTTTCTGAGATCGTAAAAAGAAACTATAAAGGTCACAAATATCACTTTTTGAAAACAAATCTAATTAAACACTATCTGATTTCAATTTATACATCCATCTATCCTACTCATTTGGGGTGGGGGGTTAGTAGGTGGCAGCATTTTAATCTGCCTGTTGGAAGAGATATTTGTTCAAGTCAAATGAATTGGACAAATTATTGGACCAACTATGAAGGACAAAAGAAGTGTCTACAACCATTATATCCTCTCGATAATCACCTATGGAGCTGAAACCTAACCAAAAGATTTACCTTCAATCAAAGGATTATGCAACGTGCACAGGAAAAGATCAACCTCATCATATTGGGCCATCACAAGACAGTATGTTAGTAAAAATCAGTCATAACAAAAATTCATTAGATAACTCAAATTGTAATGAATTGATGATGTTTCAAAAATACTAAACAGCCGCTGGACTGCACAAATCACAGCATGGTTCCCCCCAAATTATATGTAAAATTGTGTCTAACAGAAAATAAGATGCTGTGATGAAGTTCAGAGATAGCAATAAAGAGGTCTGGAGAATTTTAATTGTGATTAAAAGGCTCCTGCTGTTGAGGCCGCTGCGGCTGCTACAGCTTATGACAATAATGATTATGATGATGATCCCAGTAATATTTACTAAATTTGGCTTAGTATTGAATACAAAAACAATATCATTGCATATCTCCCTCTGGTACTAATATACTCGTGTACCAATTAACTATTTTGATTCCTATTTCAGTGAATTTTCTACTTATATAAGGACGTTGAAACAACTTTTTTTAAATATATCGGATACAGTTTGTACTCACTTCAGTTAAAAGCATGGTTTGATATTATCTTAATCGTCAATGAATATTTTACAAGGATATAGAGTGATTTTAAAAGATAAAGCATTTGTATCCCGGACCTAAACAGTACACACCCACCCTGTTATCTAAAAGTACAGTGTTCATATAAAAAAAATTGGCGAATTGCGGAACAAAATCGACGCGAGGAAAATCTTTCTTCAACTGCTGCTTCGATAAGAGATCTTGGATATTTTTGTATTGAAACGAAGTCTATGGCGGAGGATTTACAGTTTATAAGAGGATTTGTCAAACAGAAGGAACAGGTCTATTAAGCCACTCAATAGAAAATCGTCACGTGACGAACGGCTTTTGGCAGCATGTTTTGGTTGATCAATTAAAAAAATGGAAAAGGTGATGATTTTTCTTATCTTGCCATTTGTTCGGCAATGATCATTAAAAAGTCCGAATTTTCTATTAAAAAGTATGAATACTACCGGATGCAAATTAAGAGATAGATTTAGCAAAAATTTACGTTGCAAACTGAACTTTCGACTGAAAACCAGGGGAACATGGAGAAAAAAATTCTAGTTATATTAAGGGAAAAATGTTCATATTTCCAGCCCCCTAGCTCTATTGATGCAACCTGTATACATGATACATAGCCAGTAAGATCAACTTGAGAAATGAAGAAATCCATTCTGAAGGTTTCGGATAGATAGATAGATAGATAGATAGATAGATTGATAGATAGATAGATCCCTGGGCCGTGGATTTTGTTGAGATTTTCTTCCCTAGGCAGATACACAGGCTACCTTTTCAAGTTTGCTGCCCCATCGAAGAAGTATTCTGACACTAGTCCAGCCAGTTCCAGGATACTCCGTATCAAACAATTGGCAGGGCTGACTGAAGAAGTCTGTCACCGTTCAAAGTGGCTAAAACAGAGACTCAGAACCCGGGCACTGCCGTGAACAGATATAAGACCTTGCTATAGAGGTCTGCTAACCTTTCAGAGTATCACGGCGGTATGGTATAACTAGAACCCAGGACCCTGAGGCGAAGGCTTGCAGATTTTCCCTCTTGCCTGCTTATTGGGTTATAGCTTGATACGTCCCTTCTACCTCCACAATGACACAAGTAAATCCACCCGTTGAGGGTCTTTTTTCATTAAAATATATCATTCCATGAAAGTTTTCAACTAAAAACAATACAAAAAAAAAGATAAAACTTTAGAAGTCATTATAATATTAGGTGGGATTAAAAAATAAGGAGAAGATACGTCAGGTTATGTTGCAAGAATCTCAGACCGTCAATGGACATCAGGTCCCAAATCATGGATCCCCCGAAAAAATATACAAAATGACAGAAAAAAATTCAGAAAGTACTAGCTACCCGACGACAATGATTGGGAGGCCTAGCAAATATGGGTGAAGTTTTTTGTCAACGACGGACGCTAGAGTGCTGCTGCTAATGCTGCTGCTGATTGCAAAAATCATGAACTTTATTGCATAGAAGTCTTAACACAAATACATACGCATAGGTTGAGATGTTGCATCTTGATATTCAATTTTGTAGATTTCTCATCAAAACACGAATTCTCTTTCTTAATTTCCTCTTACTTTAAACTTTCTGCGTAATCTGATCATTTCTCTTGGCGGAAGTCTGCTGCATCTGTAACCAATCAGGTTCTTTCCACAGTTCGATGACGTGGTTCCAATATGCACTGTCATCATATTTTTTTTTCATATCTTTTTTTGATTCTATGTCTCTGCTTCTGTTTTTGTCTTGCTAAGTTGTTCAATCTTAAGAATACCGACACGTGAAAGCCTAAAGCCATTAAAACACATCTAATTATATGGAAGATTGATATGCCTTGATATCGAAGAGATAGCCTTGTAGAAAAGAACAGGTAATCTTTAAAAAGATAACCTCAAGCATTCTTTAGGTGCCTCTCCTTACCAGGGGATAATTGTTTTTGTTTATTCTTGCATTATTTTGTTGCTGATATGCATTTCTGATTAACCAAAGCAGATATGGATTTCAATATCTGATTAGGGTTGACTGCATCATTTAACCAATACATATTCACTCAGCAAAATCTCAGAAGACATCCACCGGTGTAATTCGGAGCATTCAAATCTAATATTCTAGGATCCAATATTCCATTGGCATCGAAAGAACAAGACAAAAAAAATCAACTAGTCCAACATATCTTTAGCACAAACGAAAATAAATAAGCACCTGAAGAAGGCCAAAGAGCACATGGCCGAAATGATTCACCTATAACAATATCTACGACGATCAAATAGATGTATGATTAAATGAGGAGAGAAAATGGAAGAAGGGAAAGAGGGCATCTCAGTAGAAAAGTAATCTGCAGAAGGAGACCAGTCTCTACACTATGCCTAAAAATGCATGCCGAAGGCCCCGTTTCGATAAATCAATTACTTTTTCAGTTGGTTCGATGTTTACTGGATCACCAAACTTATGTATATTCTATACACCAAAAAGGGATTATATATATATATATATATATATATATATATATATATATATATATAGATATATATAGATATATATATATATATAGCTAGCTGGGATAAGCCAACAGATCGGTCGAAAATACCAAAATTGGCTTTATCTTTGTATGCCGAGATTGATCCGACTTTGAATTGACCCTAAGCCGTCAAAAAGGTCAATGTTACTTATCCTATGTTCACTCTAAGATCAAGTTACCCATTTACACAAAGTTGCAGCCCGAAGTTTGCTGACACCCTCCTTGAGTTTGAAGATGCCAAAATTGGCGTTTCCATCAAATGACCTTTTGATGTCACCTGATCATCACCACCTGCCTTTGAGGTCGAGTTACCGTGGTACATAAACTTGAGGTCAGTGAGGTGCAGTCATCTCCGTTAGATTTGAAAATGAATAGATTCACTTCTTAGAAAATGAGATAGTTGATCTGCCCTAAGATTAACTTCCAGAGGTCAACTGAAGACCCCAAATTGACCTACAGAGGGTACCTTATGTCAGCACCACCAAATATACGTTTTACCTTAGACCATAATATCTTTGTTCACAAATTTGCAGCTTTTAGAGAGTAGGTACCTCTGTTAGATCTAAAAATGCCAGAATTTATCTAACTTAAAATTGACCATCGGATGTCACAAGAAGTTATCTCTACCGATCTTATATTCAGCCTTTGGTCAAGTTAATCTGAAATCCAAATTTTCAGCCTCTATGGAACAACTTTCCGATATACAGAACGTGTATATATATATATATATATATATATATATATATATATATATATATATATATATTGTAACATTTTTCCTCATATATTTCGAATCATCAACGAAAGCGCGTGGGAAATAACGCTAAGAGATATTCAGAGTTATTTATGAAACAGGTGTGTTCCTCTCTACAAATATTCTGCCGCCTTGTTTCCCTCTCTCTCTGTTTGTCTTGCTCACTGTTTCTGTCTGCCCCTTCTCTTTCTTTCTCCCTCTCTCTTTCTTCCCCCTTTCTTTATCTCCCCTCCCCCATCTCTCTCTCTCTCTCTCTCTCTCTCTCTCTCTCTCTCTCTCTCTCTCTCTGCCTTCCTGTCTCAGTTTTTTCAGTCCTCTCCTTTCATTTTGACCATATCCCTTATGGTCATGTAGAAATGAAACTTGCACAGGCGCTACTTTTAATGTGTAAACATATAAACGGGTCAAAGTTATTCGCTACAAACTCATGTCTGCTTTTTTGTGTGTCGAGGGAGACAGAAAATGGGAGGGGCGCTGTTTGTGGGTTGGATTAGTGCGTTTGGAGCCACAGGCGAGTGTCCATTTTCAGCAAAATGCATTATTTTCTTATTAATAACATATTAGCGACGGTTGATTGTATTTTTAATAAGCATCTTCAGTCATTTTTCAGCCGATCTGAGAATTTAATATCACAAGCGTGCATGCAAGACTTTTCAATCATAAGATTCCGTTTGTCCGCAAATAAAGACTGTTGTTGTATCATGACAATATGAAAAGGTACAAAAACACCTGGGTATGATTTTACAATCTAGCAGTAGTTACTGCTTGTGGTTATAACTAAAAAGAACAATAATCTCAAACAAACCCATTTTGTTTAGAAGTGTTCCTGAAGGAGATGGTTTGAGAGACTTCTTGGAAACGCTCCTTAGGTCGGAGTCTAAAGCACTATGAATAAAAGTTTACATATTGTATTTTCCCAGATATCATATGATAACAAGGATGTATTTTTGCGTATGTGTTATATTTCCCCATCGTATTTGGAAACCTGTGGATTCAGACAGTGCATGGGGAGTGGGTGACATATGTGTGTGTGCTTTTGGATGGTGTGTGAAGTTGTTTCCATCGATTGAGCGATAGTAGTAGAAAGTGCCCTTACGCTGTCCATGGCAACTGCCTTCCCTGCTCAGACTTCATAAATCAAAGTCTCTCTGCGTCTCAGAGCCTTTTGATGTTTTTCAATCATGCAAAATGAACTTAAACGAAATGCAGCTGAAGTGGTGTCACTTACTTAATCATACAGTTGGGGGAGGGGAAGGATTCATGCCTTCCCTAAGGTCATTATTACCAATCTCAGTCTTAGTCAAGGATTGAACTCAGTTCCATTTTCTGTACTTTCACATGATTGGCAAACGGCATTTCCCAATAATTAATATCTAATTTCCATTTTTCATAAAATTTCACCTAGTGTTGACGAAGGCTATTCCAGGAGCCAATACCCCTGGGTCTTAAAATCTTTAGCTACACCACTGATCCTGCTTTCCAACCGATACCAGGAACATTGCAGAATATTTCAAACAATAGGGAATGAGTCAAGAGAAAATGAGAGGAAAGTGGGGGCAACATGGGTGACATTTTTGAGAAAAGCGTTTAACATTCCAGAAATCCGAATATCAAAACATTAACTGATCATAGAGATCAACAAGAACCGATGTTACAGCCAAATCACGTCAGATACAACGATCCCTGTACGATCACCGCAGTTAAACAACGTCAAGCTCAGTCAGTGCTAAGATGAGTGACCAGGAGTCGTAAGCAGCAGGGTATCACACAGAGAACCTCCAGCGATAATCTTGTTAATCCTCCACAGGAGGAGACCAGTGTCCACACTACGCTCAATAACGAAAGCACCTAGTCCTTTCTTCCAACATCCCTGGGAGAGTAAGAGCAAGATGAGAGAGGAAGATGAGGATGGTTCACCTCAAGATCTGGACCATCTTTACCAATTGTGTTAGTAGTAGCTGGAGGAGGGAGAGGAGAAAGAGGGAGATGTGGATGGGTCACTCGGTTCTGGGCCAGTTTCATATCGATCCAATATGCTACGACTGAGACAATTGATTCTCAGCATATCAGTGACTGACCGACTGACCGACCGACCGACCGAAAAGTGTCTGATTGAGATGCATGGACGCATCTTAAAGGGGGCGTCAGATGATAGCTAATAGAATGCTTTGAACTTACCTCATTCTTCAATTCCAGAAGAGAAAGTGATATACAGTCATCAATTTGGGGTTCACCCCAGTCTCCATTGTTGTCCTCAGTTCTAACACAAGGCCGGGTTGCATAATCTGTAATGGAAAAACACGAAGCGCCAGAGAATTAATCGTTGGAAAATCAATGGTTGGAGGAACATGGGAGCTTTTGTTACATCTGGAAATTTGTTTCCGATGATTTAAATCAGGGAAATTAAAATATGTTTTGAATATCGTAAGGTATGGCTTTAGATTATCTGATTTCACTGCTACATTAAGGAGAAATATGATATCGACTTATACTCGGGACACACTGGGAATAATGAATCATCAATCTACAAATCTTTCCAAGGAATTGACTTATGCAAAAGTCTACATGGTAGGTCATGTCAATACGCAGATTGGCTTTCCAGATATGTTTGTAGATTATTGTGAAGAAAACATGAGTTGAACTACACGCAAAGCACCTAAGAAACAGGTCTGGTGAGTCATTCAATAGAAAATGTCATGTGACCAACGTTATTTGGCAGCAATCTTCAAAAATGGGAAAAAGGGTGATCAATGAATGAATTACTTTTCTCGCCTTTTGTTGGGCGGTGATTGCGAAACAATTTGACAAAAAGTACATTACGATTTGAACCTCTCATTGAAATCTATTTGGGCAGGGGTAATCTAAAAAAAAAAGGCTTTTTAGCCATAATTGAGACGGAATGTAGAATTTTTCAGCCCTCTAGATCAATTGGTGCAGCCTATATGCATGATACACGCATACAGTTGTTGACAGTTTTACCAACAATTTTGGTTGACGGTTTCCAATGAAAGATTTAAGCATGAAGTCTTTTCACTCTTTTCCCATTATCGCCACAGAAACATTTCGAATCCTGGTCGTGTGTATTTATGTTCACTTAGAACTATTTGCCTTGAAAAATTCATTGTTGCACCTTTTCCTATTTTCTGTCCAGTCACCAGTTGTCTTGGCAAATGTCTCCTAACTGACTAGATATATACTAAGCTTAATACGGCGCAAGCCTAAGGGGATGGAATGAGGAACAGAAAAAATGTATTACACCAATCCAATCTTTAAATTGGAGAGAGCCTATAATCCTTGGTAAATAAAAAATCCTGACTTTTACCTGGTTTGTATACCAATCACTGGCACCGATGTCCTGTTCATAACCTGAATTGCCGAAACAAATTGAATTTTCAGGTAACGACAACAAAAGGCTGTGACAGACATTATGAACCTTGACAGAAATCGTAGCTACCCGAGAAAAAGAATTTGAAATTCATTGCATTCAACTCAAAAATTATAATGATTATAATAGGATAAGAATGGTTGAGAGATCTTAGGTTTTAATACGAGAAATACACACTTCCGTAACTGCATGCAATGTAATGAATGAATAGTTATAATGGAAGAGTGCTTGCATCTAAATAAATACAGAAGGGACCCAGCTTTCAATATACTTGTTATCCAATCTTTTCTTCACCCTTGCAAGACTGGAGCCTAAAAATAGGTTATAGTAGGAGTATATCACAGGAATGTAGACGGATAGCAAAAATATTCAATGATATCAAAACAGGTATAATTTGATTTTCATTTACATTTTGATATGGTATCAATAAATACATTCCATGTGTTATAAATTACACCAACAAAATTATATACTTTAATATCTCTCTCTCTCTTTCTCTGTCTCTCTCTGTCTCTCTGTCTCTCTGTCTGTCTCTCTCTGTCTCTCTCTGTCTGTCTCTCTCTCTCTCTCTTCCTCTCTCTTCCAATATCAATTAAAAAAATCAGCGCTGCCCCCCATTTGAAAAGGGCTGATTCACTGAAATATAACTTAAATGGTTCCCAAATGTGTTGATTCACAGTTTACTTATTCAGTAATTGGATCGCTGGGATCTCTTCAAGGCAAAATTAAGAACGTACACACACACACACACACACAAACACACACACACTCACGCATATATATATATATATATATATATATATATATATATGTACATATATATATATATATATATATATATATATATATATATGTGAGGATTCTTCACTGCAAATTTGTTAAATGCCACTCTGCTAATTAGGTGAGTTTCAATGAAAATCAATATGTGATCGAATATATCTATGTTTTAACGTTATCGTTTCACCAGCGTGCCTTATTTGAATTTTAAACGTTTAATAAAAACATAGAAAAATGTTTATTGAGGATTTTATGAGTACATTATGATACTAACTCTATTCTTTTTGGAAAATGTTGAGCAGTATTATAATAAAGTGAATGTTTACATAAACACACCATATCATGAGAATATATCTATCCATAAGGAATGTATTTTCTGTTTGTTTCTGCATTGATCTTATCGGTTAATGCACCTTCCTAATAAACTCTTAAGACTTTGTCTGTTCACACATTGAAACTGCCTCAGTTGAGGTGAAAATTTTAAAAGATTAAAGAGAGATACTTGGAAAAATCACCAAATAGAATAGCTTTAGGCTCCTTAGTGCCGATCCATAGAAAAATACATCTGTCAATTCTGGCGGGTGAATATATATATATATATATATATATATATATATATATATATATTGGGTGATGCAAAGGCATTTTTCAGAGGAATTAAAAATCTTGTTTCGGGATACGCATGCATCAAAATAAGAAAAAATGGAATTTTCATTCGTCTGTTCCATCTGAACCCTGAGAAATATGATTTAGAGAATTTATGGGAGATATTTGAGACGGAAATCAACTGATGTTTGCGTTCTTAAAAAATTCATCGTTATTGGCTTCTTTGCTGAAATAAATCGTGAATTTATATTATGATTCACTTTTCCCCCAGGTATCATATTTCACCTACAACCCAGTCACCTATAAAAATCACTGAAGTGTTCAGCATTCAGTGAGAGTTAAACATCCAAAAACATTTTTTTTAATATAAACCATCTATTAAGTGTTTTATATAAGTGGATATGGAATTAATATATGATATTTACAGATATGAATATTTATTTATTTAGAAGCAATAACAATGATTACCTCTTAGTAGTAATGCAATAATTGACGTGTTTATCGTTGCGGATTGGAATCTGTGAAATCTGCCTTGGATATGAATCAATTTGATGATAATCAGAGAAGCAGGAACAGGTTTGAATTACAATAATGGCAGCATTTCTATATGAAATGAGATATACAAGCTAATTGAATATTTCCAGGGAGATGAATGCAAATGAGGTAGTATATATATATACATACATATCAGAGTGAAATGACAATTCAGAAGACCTTGTTTACTAATGAAATTGCTTAGTTCGTTTGAGATTTCCCCATTCCATCCAGGCCTCTTCAGAAAAAAGGTAATGGAGACGCATATTATGTTGAATATAGTCCATGTCCGATTGTGTTCAGGTTTAGTGATACATAATTGATGAGCGGATACTGAGTCGATGATGTGTTTTGAAAGCAAATTGGTTATTTTTCAAGAGTTCAATATTGCTATTTAATATTACATGGACAATTTATAACAAACAAAGAAGATTTTTGGAATGATTTTCCATAGCGGAAACTGCGTACAAAAGAACCGTCCTGTCTATGCGATTGAGTTTTGAGGGTCCAAGGGCGCACATAGAAGCAAGATCCCTACGTCGTAGGTTTGTGAGAAGTGTTTTTCTCCAAGAAGATGCCAGCTATAGTGGACAGTCGACTTTCTTTTACGGGAATATTATGACAGTATGGCTGATCTATGGTTGAACAACAGCAGTAGTAGTTAATAGATGCCTGAGGTGGCTCTTGAGTTCTTGGATGAGAATCAAGTGAGTACGGCTTTTTGTAGATTTGAAAACAGATGCTTAGGACAGTTCCGCTGCCTACAACTTAAAAGACAGATAAGAAAAGGTGGGACAGAGTGGCGACCCCATTGTAATGTCATCAGTCAGTGAATAATGATAACGATGGTAGTTATAGAGAAAAAAACTTTTAAGGATCAATCCAAGAGATTACAAAGAAGGATTGGTTTGATATTTGGAGATCGGAGTATTCATTTATGCATGGTAAAATCATATCAAAATGTATTGTGATATTATGTTATCTATATACTCTTTCCCAGGGATATTAATGATAAGACATTCGGCATCGAGCGGAAGTAGAGTTCCATTATGAAGATACTTGGAGTGCAAAATTTGGAGAACATACCCAGAATATATATATATATATATATATATATATATATATATATGAGCGTGTTAGTGTGTGTATGAAACAGAGAGTAAGAGTACGTCTCTGTGTTTATGTCCTCAAGTGATTGCATGTGTGCACATGTTTGTGTCTGTTTGGACGTTTTTACCGACCTCATAAAATCAATTCGCAACCATAGAATAGATACACAAGTGTCCAAAATCATAAATTTACGGTCCTATTTTCGTTCAAATTGGAAGTTTTATTTCCAATTCAATTTATTTTCTCTTGCCATTACGTAGTTTTGCTCTCTGAACAATCATAATGTCCAGCATTTACTCCTTCACCCAACACCATGTCTTTCGACAAAAGAATCGGTTCAGTTTTCTTTCTCTCTCTTCATCATAATAATCTGAATTTTTTGAAAATTCCATTTTTTTCTGGATGATAAGCAAAGGTTTTTTAATAAGAGTCCTCGTAGATATGAAAAGCAATGGCTAGAGGAAATTCCTAGGACTGAAAATGAAATTTTCTTGATTTATGGAGAATTCATTTGACCTTGAATTTGAATGTCTAGCTATGTATTGACAACGTTTTGTTATGAGTACGTTATTTGGGGTGGGTGGGGGGTCAACGTGGGATGAAGAATGAAGGGATTTTAAAGGCATGACAAGCAATGCAATTTAGTATATTTGAACTGAATCATTCGAAAGAAAGGAAGAGATGAACAAGACGAGAAAATGAAATATGTATAAAAATGAGCCTCGTCTGTTGTTGTAATTATTGATCGTCAAATATGTTTTTAGGGTAACCTTTGTAAGCAAGCCCTTTTTTCCGAAGGATCAAATGATGGGCAGCATAACATACAATTCATATACAATACGATATTATAATACTCTGTATAGAAAAACAAACTACGCATATTATGACTCAGCCCCCAAATAATAAGATATGGATGTATATAAATTACACATAGTACCATAGTATCTAATAATGCTTAAACGTTAGAAAGAAAATGAAGAATAACCTACATTACACTAACAGATATTGGGAAATAGTCGACTGAAATAATGTAAATATTATGATAATTTCTTACACGATTAAACATTATTTCCTAACTAATGTTGTCAGATCTGAAGTTTGGTTTTCGTTTTCCCTGTCAATGTTGGGATACACTGCTAGTGCTTTTATACAGATATTTGCTATCAGCGTGAAGTAAGTATCCCGACGTTGCCCGACGTATCTGCACATTTAATAATACAAAAGTGAAACGTGTTCTCTATGTCCTCTTACATAACACTTTCTTGTGAGCGGGACTGGTGTAAGCCAAACAATTGTCTGGATGTATTCATTAAGTGCACTAACTGGCAAGTATCACATACCCTTGGCCAGGTTCATGCAGTCTTCTGGACCAACTAGCAAGGGCACCCTCAGACAGATCAACGTATCCTCTGCTGCAGAAGTTTAGTTTAATATCAAATCGTATTTGGGATTATTTCGTTTCGTGAATGTACAACTTGGTCTGATGGATTTCATTGATAATATTTTTGTTCTTTTGGGAAGAAAATAAACTTCATCCTTTTCATTAATTTCAAAAGTGGAAAAAAAAATTCAAATCTAATTTGAATATATATCAATAAATATATGTATATAATTTGCTTTGATTTCTGTTTGTTTTTTATTGCTTCACGTTATGCCGTCTTGACAGATGCCTATTTTGCGAAAATGAAAACTAAGAATTACTGTTTAATTTCATTTTATCTCCACATAAACTTTTGTTGTTTAGATCAAATGATATTTTAATCAATTTGAAAAGTGTGTTCCTTTAGTTCTTTAAAAAAAACAGTTGGAACTGCATACTCAATCATCATTTTTTTAAACATATTGAATACATTGTTTTAAATATTTTGGCGAAATTTTTTTAAAAATTGTATTTAAAATTTGATAAATATATTAATCATTTATATGCTGGAAGAATGCCAGAGGAACAATATCTTTTCTTCAACGAAAAAGATATTTCAATGTTTGATCTTCTTTAGCGAAAATAGCCAATACTTTCGAAGAAAAATGATCTCTGTTTCAGCGGAATATTTGGAAGAAATAAATGACAATGTCTTTTGCAAAAATACTCTTCCCGTCATATACTCACGGTTATTCTGAAAATAACAGCTTCCGACTGGCTGACTGCTTAACGCCGTCAACATAAATGGATTTGCAAAGTTTGATCACAAATCTGAATCCCCACCACACGGAGCTGGAGTGTGTGTGTTCTGATCATTTGATCGTCTTTTTGCCACCGAGCTGGTCAAACGCACAAACCCGTGCAAGAGCACGAAAATATCTAATTGTTGTGTACTTTAGTCGAGCATACAAAGAAATTTTGTTCGAGGTCATCACGTACATATTTGACTACATTTTATCGTAGGAACTGAAATATATCAACTTTATCCAAATATTCATGAACTTCTAATTACCATGTTACGTACTCTCTTTCGCTTTTATATGGATGTCACATCTAGGGCCTTACTATGCACACTTTACAGAAGAAAATTGAAAGCTTTTGAAATACGATAAAATTTTAGCTGTTATGATGATTATACATAAAAATGATGATACTTTTAATGTCAATAAGTACAATAATGAATACAGTGACACTTAATTATGAATTCCCCAAATTTTTTTGGAATGGAACATAGCATACCTTTTGATAAAAGTTTACTACAACATAATTTTATAAATCAAAAAATTCCCTAAAAATGTTGATAATCTTTTTACTTTTTGAAAATGAAGAAGCTCTATTCATCCTACAGATCCATCAAGAGGTTCTTTATTTTTACATTTATCACCAATATTGTGTCTATTGAAAAAAATTCTATTATATATTGGATGAATAATTTTTTTTCGATTTATTCCTATCAATTTTTTTTTAAATGCTGCGTAAGAATAGAAGTGGACGTACCACTGACGTATGCAATAAAATAATTCGAGAAAACATGTTCGATTCGTTGGCATTTACTTGCTTGAAAAGATGTCAAACCATTGGAACAATTTGTCAAATTGTACCAAGTCGGATCATAAGTATATTTTGATATATATATATATATATATATATATATATATATATATATATATATATATATATATATATATATATATATATATATAATTATGTATGTATTAGCAGCAATTTCTGCTTCATGTAAGTTTCATTAAGCCATATGGATAGATTTTGTTGGTTCAACTTTCATAAATCTATATATATATATATATATATATATATGTGTGTGTGTGTGTGTGTGTGTGTGTGTTGTTTGAGAGAAACAAATAAGATATATATATATCGGTGGGAGCTAAAAAAATAAACAGCCTTACATCTACCTAGAAAAATGGATTTCCATGAAATCTTCAAGGGAGAAAAAGCTAGCAAACCATCATTCTTTTGATGGAGCAAGCTCGACTTCAAATAACAAAAGAAATTTCATTCGTAATTTTTAAAAAATGGTATACAACCATCGTTTCCTCCTGATAGTTAAAACATGGAACCAGTCCAAAAGATTGACACTCAAACTGAGAACTATGCAACGTGCATAGGAGAGAATCATGCTTAGCTTTACTTGGAACATCGCATTAGAAGAGGAATAAGACATAGAGATATCAAGGAATCCATTCTAAAACTCAAATGGCAATTGGTTGTCACATTGCAAAAATGTAAGACAACCGCTGGAAATCGCAACTCACAAAAATATATCCCCAAATATCATGAAAAACTGTGGCCAGCAGAAAAAATGGCGTGCCTAACTAAAGAAGTTCGAAAAATACTAGCTCGGGACGCCCATTAAAAAAGTCTGGCGAATCTTTGGGAAGGTGTATGTCCTACGATGGACGCTGCTGCTGCTGGTGTAGTTGATAATGTTGATGACTCGTCATAGTCTGCCGAAGCTTCTATGTTATGAAATATTTTAGTACTGGACAAGCCATTTAATGTGATGTAAAACTGTTGTCTTCTATTTGGAGAACTAGTCAGTCTGGTAAAGAAAGTTAGTACCACTGAAGAAATACAAGTGCCCTTCCTCAAAAAAGATCAATTCCTAATTCGGGATTACCTACTGTCTGTGGACAAACGCTGCCAAAAATCATGGCAACACAATACTCAACAGGCAACCTTTCTCTACGTGGCAAACTGCACAGGTGGCTTCGCACGTTGGGAGATTTCCAACACTTTCCCCAACAAACGATGTACTATACTGTGTGATACTCATCGACCAAAAGAAGGCCTATAACAAACGTGAAATATCCTCTGAATCTATTCAAGCTATTCCATATATGCATACATATATATGTATATATATATATATATATATATATATATATATATATATATATATATATATATATATATGTGTGTGTGTGTGTGTGTGTGTGTCTTTAGAATGACAATGATTATTGACTGTAATCAACAGTCGTAGTAGTGGAAACAACGTACAGAAACATTCAGTCTTCCTTCATTTGGAGATTTTAAGGCTGAATGAATTCTCCATAAATCAAAAAAAATTCATTTTCAGTTCTAAGAATTTCCTCTTTCCATTCCTTTTCATATCTACGAGGACTTTTTTTACAAACTGAGCTTATAATTCAGAAAAACTGGAATCATCAGTCGCTCCAGATCTTTGGGGATCTACGTTGTGGGTTCTGATGTCAAGCAGTTATCTGCCATTCTTGAAACATGTCCAGCTCATTGCCATTTGAGTTTTCTAATAGTTTCTATGATGTCTTGGACTCCTCTCTTTTTTCTGATATACTGTGCTGTCTTATTATCCCTCCATGTAAATTTGTGTATGATTCTCACATGTGCACATTGCATAGTTGTCGATTTGAGGGTGAAATTGTTGGCTAAGTTCTATGTTCCAGCTCCATATGTGACAATTGGTAGGATACATTGGTTGTATATTCATATTTTTAGGGTTGGTAAGATTTCATAATTTCTTAAAAGTTGAGAATGCTGTACAAAAAGCTTCCCAACCCAGTCTGATTCATTAGTCGATTTCCCTCCTTTAGATGACTCGATGGAGCCTCGCTGTCCTAGGTAGATGTAGTGGTCGAATATATTCAGCTCTGCATTTTCTATTCCAATTGTGTCTTCATCCCTAACATGTTTGTTTACATGACATTTGTTTTGCTGACGTTGATGTGAAAGTTACTTACATATTATCTGTCTACCTGATCCATTTGTACTATATTTATATATATTTGTGTATATATATATATATATAGAGAGAGAGAGAGAGAGACAGACAGACAGACAGACAGACGGGCAGAGACAGAGACAGAGAGACAGAGAGAGACTGACAGACAAACAGACAGACAAACAGACAGACAAACAGACAAACAGACAGACAAACAGACAAACAGACAGAGACAGAGAGATAGGGGGGATCTGAGACTCCCACAATCCTGCCTTGATATATCATAAATATTGGAGTGTGCTTATATCTGAATGGAAACCAAAGGAAAGTTGCCATCACTATAATTGTCATCCATTCATTTTCCCTCCCCGACAAGACTAAGGCCAAATAAAAAATAGGTTCTAGCAATAGGATATCACAGGAATATAGACAAATATAGGCAGATTCTTAATTATATCAAAACACAGCTAATATATATGTGTATATATGTATATATATATATATATACGTATATATATATATATATATATATATATATATATATATGTATATATATGTATATATATATATATATATATATGTATATATATGTATATATATATATATATATATATATATATATATACATATATATATATATATATATATATATATATATATATATATATATATATATATGTGTATATATATATAAACAACGGGTTTAGCAACAGCCACGAGACTTAGAGTTGACTAAGGTGGAATTTACAGGGACAAATGCAATGTGTGTTGTCATGAGTCTTAATGACCAACGGGTCAATTCAAGTGAACGTCAAACAAATAATCTGCAAAAGATCACGATCTTCGAAAGGGTTCTGTTCCTTTAGGAAATTGTTCCTGGAAACTGGTGCTTCGATTTTTTTTTGCTTATTATTTCTTCGTCATTGTAAGCACAAAATCATGGAAGAAAATGAAGAAGGGTGATAGAGAAGGGGACGATGATGAGAAGAACGTTACAAGAAAACTGAAAGAAATTACGCTATATAAAAGTGATATTTACATTTGTCATTACTCGGGTTTTTGGAACAGTTTCGATGAGTTACAAGGTTGGAAGAATTGATATTATCCAGACGATGGATGAACAAAATCTTACAAGAATAATAAAGATGAAGGTACTGCAGTAATGAGAAGACTCACTGTCACTTGATCCCATGCAGATACTACTGGTGTGATAATCCGTATAAATACAAAAATAGGATAACGAAGAGAATAGTAAATGAGATTTGCTGTTATTTAATCTCAAGTGGGAACCACCAAACACTATGGATAGTAATGTGCTGAAGAGAATACTAAGGTATTGAGGTGACTCGCTGTCATTTGATCTTCAGAGAGTAGCACCTGATTTAATTATTACCCGAGAACCCATGGGAACAGGATGTGGCACGAGGTTTAACCCGGGAAACCTCACTCACGAACGTGTAGAACAGAGACTTCCTAAAAAGATTCTCTTTAATTCTCGCCACTAATATTGCAAGGACATGAAAACCCTTGACGTGGTCACAGGGCAAACCCTGATCCAATTGCCTCAAAGCAAACTTGGAAATGTCAAGAGTATTGCATATTCTTGTCCGATCAGAAATTATCGTTCAACACGAATGATGATCAAGCTGAAAGTTTAGCAGAGAGGCATTGAGCATAATTTTCAAAGTCTTTTGTATGACTCAGCTATGGATTGAACCAAAAACCTGCAAAAATGCAGACGAGCCCTCAGCTACTTGGCCATGGGGATCGGTGTACCTGGCCATGACTAGAATTTTTTAAAAAATACTTGTAAGAATAATGATCTGCATACATCAAAGTTAGATGTAAAAGAAATCACTTACCAACTGTTGCATTAGTTCCTTCAAGATCCTCTTGCCCTGGGCAAGGTACACTCACGTTTTTATCAGCTGGGGTACGTGACCACCGAATATTTTCTACAATTTCTTGATTACATTGCGCACCTGAAAGAAAGAAAGGAAACAAAAGTTAAGAAATTGAAAAGAATTCAGCATAAGTTTGTGATAAAATTAACGAAAAAACAAAACATGCCAACATTTTTATTGCACAGCTGTCTTTCTCAAAGTGTGTTCCATGAAACCTCAGGGTTCTACGAGAGAATTATGATTTCCGCGAGCATAGGTACCTTTGAGGAAAATTTAATGATTTTGATCTATTTAAAAAAGAATCGCCTTCTGTTACAAACATCTTGATGAGTGTGGTAGCCTACTCTATAAAATATTTTCGTTCCATTTAATGTCTTAGCAAAATTTGTGAGCATTCAGATTAAGATATGGTTCGGCAACGGAGATAAGAAGGGATAAGGGAGGGCATGAGGAGATACAGACAAAAGGTGAGGGAAAAACAAAGCCATGACAAAATAGATGATATTAGTGGTGGATTTTCCACGGGACCAGCTAGTCCTGATTAATCCATTCCTGTTTTGGATTTATTAGGTTGATGCCAAAATTATATAAGTTTTCCTTATTTTGATTTGTTATGTTTATTTTGGAATAGAATATTATTTAACTTTGCTATTTACCGAATATGCCATTTCAAAAAGTGAATTTCAGTCCATTTATTCCAGGTGAACATTTTCTTTACACTGTTTGTTCTAGCTTATCTAAGACTGTCGGATTAAAGATGGTACAAAGCGACCTCAAGCAATTTTGTTGTATGAGTTCAAAATGGAATGATGTTCAAAATCGAAAAGGCACGTTATATAACCTTGGTATTTGACCAGGATCCGTTAACGAACGCACTGCTCAACATTGGTTCAAAGAATTTCAAAATGGAGACCAGGGCTTTGAAGATGCGGGTATTGTTCTGTGATTGAGGACATCTAACTCAGGGCTATTATTGATACAAACCCACGCAAAACAATTGAAGAGGTCACAGAGGAACTAAAAAGAGCTCGATATGTGCACGAATGACCCTGAATGAAAAGCAAAAATAATTGGTTGTCACGTGAATGACCCTGCAGAAATTTAACAAGGCCACGAAATTCCATACCCTGCTCACTCAACAGACTTCTCATCGGCCGACTCCCATTTTCAAGGGTTCTGACCATTCTTGCAATGAAAGGTCCTAAACAACCAGGCAGTTGCTCTAAGAAGCTTTCGGAGTATTCATTGGTACCAGGACCTCATAATTCCATGATGGAGTTGTTTTTAGTCGGAAAAAAATGTGTAGAATAACTTCTGTTCTAAGCCGAAATGTAGAAAAATGAAACTGTTGTTCATCCCATCGACTTTTTTTCCATTTGCTTTTGCTTTCAGAATTGATATGTCTATCATAATGAAATATAGTTTCTGAAAGTTTATGATTATTATTTTTTTCTTCTTACCATAATCTTCTAATCAATATTTAGACTGTTCATATTTTTTGGAAACATTATGCAGTCAGCAGGGGAGAATTTTGGGTAACATTCGCCATAAGGCTTTTTAAACACAAATACAAAGCTTTCTTTTTTTTTTTTTTAGATATGACACCATTACTAGTAGAACTCTTACTTCCGGGGTAAATAGATTTTTTTCTACTTGACAAAAATGTGTACATTCTAAAAGTTCTTATTTTAATCAATAACTTATATCATAAGCTGTTGTAACATGCCACTTTAAATTTTACGATGAAAAACCTTGAATATTTTCGTACTAAATTGCAATCATTCAAAGTGATGGGACGACGCATCCCAAAATATCGCCCTGTGAGGATATGTGGAATGAGTGCATTAGAAATGCTACCAGAATTAGTGTCGTACTCAAAGGTCGACTGCAAAAACAAAGAAAGACCGACCAAGTAATACAAATATCAGACAATTTGTGGTTATATCAAAATAACAGTTTGTTATCCAAGAGCAGAAAATGGAATAAAGACAAATCCTGGATGAGGTGGAATCAATTGATGTTAAAAAGAAACAGAAAATCTCACCCCAAACCGGAAAGAGAATAGCTCAAGATGAACAGCGTGCAGGGCTGAAGGAACGATCGATTAAGGATTGAGGATCAAGGATTAGTTTCTTCGGTAATATATTCTTTATGTATATAAACATACTGCGGTATTTGAACAACATAAAATAACTCAAAGAGTTTTACAAAGGCTCCAAAATGCATAATTGCTATTAAAAGTATAGTTAAACAATACTTTCATGAAAAATTATCGAAAATATGTTGCATTGTGTTTGTTGTACTCTGACCAAAATGATAAAGAACATTATTATTGCCTTAATATCTGATTATGTTTGAATATACTTTGTAATGAATCATTATACGTTTGGAGGCTCTGAATGCCTATTGTACCGTATGTGTTGGTTATGCACCACAATAGGTTTAGGTAAGTCAGAGAAAAGATTACCGTTTCTTCATAATATTCTTAGCTTGTCCTAATTTCTTTGATGAATTAGAGTCATTATTCAATTTGACTGGTCTTCTCTCATCTTTGGACAATTTAATACTATTAATTCTACAACTACTAAGTATGAACAAAGAATATGATGTGGATTAAAAGTGGGATGATGAAGAATGGAGTGTTATGACAAGACTTGAACGAACCGAATCGTGAAGGCGCCGTTAATATCAAAATCCTATGGATAAAGAAATGTAGGTCCAAATCTCGTCAGACATTTATTATTTCCATCCATGCTTCTTACCTAACAGATGTAGAATGTCAAAAACGACCTGAGTGTTACGATGAAAAGCATCAAAAAATGATGAAAGAAAAATAGTCAATAACATTAGTCAACCAACAATAAGAGGTCGGTTGCTCAATAGAAACCGTCACACAACCAACATATTTTGTCAGCATAGCGAATAGGGGTGAAAAAAAAAATTGGAAAGAGTGATGATAAACGAATGAGTTACTTCTTTCAATTTATATTGGACAGAAATCATTAAAGCAGGCACAAACCAGTGACCAAATTAGCTGGCGTTTACGTTGCAAACTGAACTCTCACCAAAAATTTACTTGGACGGTAATTTGAGAAAAAGAAATTTGTACACATAACTCCATCGCTGCGGCCTCTACTAATGGAAAATACACACAAACACGCACGCATACATAGCTAGCCAGACCAGTTTGATAACTGAAAATACCTATTTTAACAGTTAGAGCGTCTGTTTTAGTTAACAGTTTCTAGTACTGAAGGTACTGGAAATCTGATTGGGCTTGCCGTCATTCAATCTCCAGAAATAACCACAAGTCATCTAGCGTCAGCAAGCACGTGATCTATATAATAATGATGATAATAATAATAATGATGATGACGTACTATTCTGATCACTTTGTGTCTGGCTGGACTCTTGTCGGTAAATTAATGAGTTTACAAGTTTTTACATTTGAAATCAGACAAGGAAGAAAATTCTCGAAATGGCTCTTCCCTCGTCACCGGCCATTTACGGCCATTCGCAATTCACCAATAATTCTTTCGTCGTCTCTTGTTATCGGTAATAAACGTCATTGATTTTGATTTAATGAAATTTCTAATGACAAATACTAAAAACTAACAGAATGATTCCCCCATTTTATTAGAAACAATCAACCAAAACTGTCATGAAAACTGTCAACATGGCTGTTTGGCTACGTATACATGCGTATAGAGCGCACTGATGGGGCTAGAGGGCTGAAAGTTTAAATATTCATTCTTCATTGTTTAGTAGTAACGTTTTTGGTTTTTTGTGACAATCCACTCCTTAATTGGATTTTTAGTTCTACTAAAAACCCTATTAAGAAGTGGATTGTCACAAAAAAACAAAAACGTTACTAAGGTTCAATTTGCAATCTACACTCATGCTAAATTGATCCTTTGGTTCGTTGCCGCTATAATGCGCGCTTTTGTCGTAAAATGTAAATTTTCTAGTGATTACTGCACAACAAAAGGCAAGGGGAGTAGCTTATTTATTGATTATACCTCCTCCCATTTTTAATTGATCATCCCCGACACAACATACTGCCAAAAAATGTTGGCCATCTGACAGTTTCAATCAAGTGACTAAACAGACCTGTTTTGCTAAAGTTTGTTATTGTCGGGAGTATTTATTTGTTTGTTTTTATCTGTTTGAAGATTGTCTGAATAAATGACAAATCGTCGTCTTATCAATTTTCTGGTCGGCTTTTTCCAGACATTCGTCGGCTGTAATTGCTATTCAATTTCTGAGTCAGATAATTAGACTTGCAATTTTTATGCGTGGGGATTGACGCCACCGTTGCCGCTACCGTTTTAGGCGTCCATGTTGTTTTTATTGTTGTTGTTGTTGTTTTTCTTCTTCTCCTTTTGCTTCTTCTTTTTTCTCTCTCCCTACTTTTATTTATCTTCCAAATATCTTCTTCTTTTCTTCTTTTCCTTCATTTTTTCTTTTCAAATTTTCAAAAAACGTATTTTTTTCATTTTTCTACTCTCCGTTTTTCTTGAATTCCTCAAAATCTATCTGATTACATTGTTTTTCTATTTTTTATAAGAAAATATCCCCTTCTTCTCTTTCCATCTTGTTTCTTTATTATATTTTCATTTTTGAGAATATCTCCTTTTCTCCTTCTTTTCTCCTTCTTAAGCTTCTTGTTTTTCTCACTTTTTCTTTTTCAATTGATTGTTTTCCACTTGTTCTTTTGTTTTTTTCTTCATTTTGTCTTCTTCGTGTTTATTTCACCTCTTTTATCCGATTTATTCTTTTTTTTCTCTACTTTGATCTCTTCGTTTCTCCATTTTTGTTTCTCTTTCTCTTTCTTCTTTACTTACTTTTTCTTTTCGTTTCTGTTTTTCTTGCAATGCTATCTGTTCTATATTTCTATCCCATGATTCTTCTCCTTCTTGTTCTTGTTCTTGTTCTTGTTCTCCTTCTTCTTCTTCTTCTTCTTCTTCTTCTTCTTCTTCTTCTTCTTCTTCTTCTTCTTCTTCTTCTCCTTCTCCTTCTCCTTCTTCTTCTTCTTCTTCTTCTTCTTCTCCTTCTCCTTCTCCTTCTCCTTCTTCTTCTTCTTCTCCTTCTCCTTCTCCTTCTTCTTCTTCTTTTTCTTCTTGTTCTCCTTCTTCTTTTTCTTCTTCTTCTTTTTCTTCTTCTTCTTTTGCAATTTTTCCCTATTTCCATTATTTGACTATTTGATTCTCCTCTTAACCCATTCGCCTCGATTTTCCATCCCCAGATAAAAAGATTCCATGACTAAAGTGACCAATTTCCCCAAACAAATTATTTGAGGAAAATATCCTCCTTCATCGAATCTTTCTCATTTGCGATGAAATTAGGAGATTTTTAGCCCTAATCTCCATTCTCACTCTATCTTCTATTCTTCTTGACTTCGTTCTTGTCATTTTTCTTTTTCGTTCTAACCAAGACCAACAAACACTCTTCAAGCATTTAGACTGCTTTCAATTCTGCTCTTTCTATTCGTGTACGGGGACACATAATTAGTCTGTAAACGTCACCAGAACTTAAAATCGTTCTAATTTGGTGGTAACAACCAAGTCGCGTTGGACATATAAGTTCTTATACGATTACCAACGTTAAACATCGCCGAGTTTGGTCAGTACCTTGATGAGTTCATATTTGGGAATGCCAGGTGTCATAAGTGGTTGATATCATCATGTTAATCTCTTCTGGCGATATCGTTAATCTTCTCAAGGTGGAGACCAATCTCTACGCTCAATAACGAATCTCAAAGTCTATTCCGAACCGCTGAGCCCTCTGATTGGACTGACTGCGAGTCTTAAGTTATAAATAATATATATATATATGAATGAATGAATTCTGAATTGGTAGAATCAGATCTACTGTTGCGAGTCAACCTACACAACGGCTGAAAATGAAAGATTTAATTCTTGGTTTAGATCCACAGAGTAAATTTCTATTCAAATCTTTTATAGTATTTGGATGAGAGCAAATATCAATGGACGAGAAACTTTGCTCAAATATCAATAGCATATTTCACATCAATAAAATCAATATGCTGTTTGAGCGAAAACTCAGATTACATAAATCTTTCTGTATTAGGGCTAAAAAAAACTCTTGTATTGGAGACATCTTTAATTAGAAATTTTGATGAATTTGTCCCACGATTTATCAACAGATACTATGCCATTACCGTAACATTATGTTCAATGACTTCCTCGCCCAGACAACTCGCCAGCTCAGAGTGATCAATCCTCAGTGAGTGCTTCATTATATTGCTTTGTATTCGATAAATCTAACAAATAAATGCGGTTCCAATATTAATGTAATGATCAGCAGACTAATCTTGAGTTGTGAGTTTAATCCAAATTTTTTGTCCACCACAATGGCTGTGTCAGAATGCATTTAGTTAACAACCAGAGAAAAACTGTGATATAATGATTAAAAATGCAGTAATCCCACAGATCTGTACTAATGAGTTCGATGTTCTTTTGGTGCTCCCTTTCTGTAATCTTGTGCCGGACTAAGTATAGTCAATAACCGATGGCAAATGTTGTTAACCAAATCTTTTGTCTGTCGTGTATATTCATAAAGCTTAAAATAATCTTGAACAGGGCCTCAGTAACAGCGTACATAGAATCTTTCTTGCTATTGTCTACAAGACGGGCTAGGATATCATCTCTCTGCTACAAGTAATTGAGAGGACCAACCTGTCAGTATCGTACTTATTATACTAAGACGAGTTCAGTTGGACAATTGTGCTCAACAAGCGTCACTTAGATAATTACAAAGCTTTGCTTGATCTGGGACAGGGCCACAGCAGCATTGCACCCAGTGAAGATCAAAATAATGACACAATCTGCAGTCTGCATAATTATCTAGTTCACCATTACGGTAAAATCGTCTCCTTTACTTAGTCATGTCGCTTCCTATGGTAGCATCTTTAACCGATCTATTCTAATCAACAGCAGGTCAGCTGAGTCACTCAACAGAAACTATCATGACCAATGTATTTTGGAAGCATATTTTGTTAGGGCTGATCAATAAAAAATGGAAAATGGATGATCACAGGATGTTAATTCTCTCCAATTTTGCTGGGTAGTGATTGCTAAAAATTAAATTAAAATCAAATTAAAAAAGACAGGCGAACCCCAACTAAAGGACCAACTTTCATTGCAAACTGATGCTCAACCACTCACAATAAACAATTTCTTCGCGGAGGATTAAGAAAACAACTCAATGAAAAGTTTTTCGCAGACATAATAAGGTGTAAATTTGTTAACACTTCTGCTCCATTAGCATAATACATACATGTATACACAATCAGCAAGACCAACTTGTAAACTGAAAAAATATTTGCTAACAGATTTAGTGACAATTTTGGTCAACGGTTTTTAATAAGCGCAGTAGAAGAATTTCTTTAACACAAAATGTCATAAGGAAACAGTTGTTGATGACCTCGTTTTATCCATACTTGATTTGTACGTGAACATATATATATATATATATATATATATATATATATATATATATATATATATATATATATATGCATGTGTGGGTGTTTGTATTTATTTTGAAGAAAGAGAGACGAATAGAAAACAGAAAGGTCCGATACTGAAATCTTTGCAGACAAATAATGTAATTTCATTTCCATTTAAAATTTGATTTAAATGAAAAGATCAATTCATTCAACAAATCCCAGCGCTACAAGAGATCGTCATGATAGGATGAGAAATTTAATCAGTTTTACAACTCAATTATAGCACAATATGTTTATGTTCGGTTTTCAAAAATCTATGATCCTTCGCTTCCAATAATATGAAAGAAAATACAAAAAAGTGACAGAATTGAAACAAATTATTTCTGTTCTCATGCTGTTGAAGGATAATATCTCATTTGTGAAGGAAATCATTCATAATTTGAAGTGCACAAATACTTTATGAACACCTCTTCGACTGAAGTAACAAAACTTGATAATGGAGTTCCCACTATCTCCCATAACCAACTTGACTATATCAACAACATGCTATACGAACCCTAAACTGATATATATATATATATATATATATATATATATATATATATATATATATATATATATATATATGTATATATATATATATATATATATATGTGTGTGTGTGTGTATATATATATATATATATAGTATGTTTGTTACTGACATCGATCCGTACACCTAGATTATCTCACTTAGTGGAATATATAAGATCCGCCCTAGAGAATGATCATAGTCCTGAAGCCAAGAAGCATTATTGTCTCATACATTGTCTGGGTACACACACGCACACACACATACCAATGAACACGCAAACACACACGTGCACAAGCATACAGTTACATACAAAGACATACACAAATGCATGCTCATAGATTCCTCCTTATTTAGAGAATAATATCATCCGGCATTTTAACCAACACAATCTCATAAGGACGCTAGGGGCTCTGGCGTATTTGAAGACGACTGTAGACGGGAAAATTAATAAATTTCTGTCTATTCATGTATCCCTGCTGGGTACGGAGTCCTGGAACCTGACAAAAGCCTCTAAGATGCTGTGACAACCCCAAAAGGTTGATAAAGGCTGTTTTTGATTGTTTTTTACAGACATCGATACAAATTACACGATACCAAACAGCTAATCTGAAATTCATAACGTAAATCTCATGAGCCCTTCCATGAGATTCACGTTATATAGGACAGTTTCGAGAAATTTGAAGAAATCACCGCTGATTTAAAAACCTTCACTGACCTGACACTTACGACTTGTGGCTCAATGAAAAGACCTACTCTAACAACTACACATCGATGCTACAGATAAACCCAACTGGAAATGCCCACTGCCTACTCCTCGGGAAAAAAAGTTCAGATAATTAGAAAGGAGAAGCTGTTAGCCTCGGCACAAATCTCATAATCATGCAATATGAAGTAAAAAAAATGCAGACAGAAAAAATACATCTTGCATAACGAATTCTCGCGAGATCTGAGCGGGAAATAAAAGAGGATAGTAATTGGAATTGAGCTGAGCTCTGGCAGCCATCTTGTTTTATTCATTCATTCACTCATTTATTTGATTTCATTCATTCACGGATTGGTGCATTTCGTTTGTATTTATTGTTGTAATTATTCTTCCTGAATTGAAAACGAAATTCAATCGAATTCTGTTTGAAGGTATTTTGCTTCATTACATCGAATATTCTTTTTCTCTTCTTTTTTCTCTTGGTAGAATGAATGAGCGAGTAAGTGGGCTTCTGGATACAGAATAAAAAATTCCATATACATATATCACCATCATCAGCAGTTATTATGAGTCCATTGCAAGACAAAGGTTTTTCCCGTCTCCTTTCGTGACAACCACAATTATGCTTTTATACTTCTCATTTTTCTCTCTCTGAAAAGGAAAAAAGGCGTGTAAGTGGAAATTGGCCATCAGCATCATCTAATATGTCCACTGCTGGACAAAAGCCTTTCCGATCTATTCCCATGACAACCGTCATTGTATTAATCTTTGCCATTTCCTACCGAAAAACCTTTTCAACTAATCTCTCCATTTTCTACCTGATTTTTTCCTACTGCATCTACATCCCAATCAGTTGATATTTTGCTCCATCTGTTGTCATCCTTTCTTTATTTAAGTGTCAGGCTCATCTTCATCCTTGTAGTTAATTTGTATAATATCCTTCAATCAACTTTTTCCTCTGATCCACGATCTTTTCTCTATTTCTAAGAATCATCCCCAAAAATGCCCTTTTCATGACTCTTTCAACGATTCTAAGTTGGTTTTTAGCTTTAGTTGTGAGTTTTTATGTTAGTCATTCGTAGGACACAGCTGGTATTATGCAAGCATTGTGTACTTTACACTTCAAGCACAGAGGCAATATATATATATATATATATATATATATATATATATATATATATGTGTGTGTGTGTGTGTGTGTGTGTGTGTGTGTAACACTGAAAAATGGAACCCATGACTATAAAGGTTTCCTCCCACAATCCAGAAGCAAAGCAATACTATAGAAACTCTCAGTAAGCTTAAATAGCGTTAACAAAAGGAGAGACTAAAATCAATTTAAATGGGATTTTTTGCTTGTTCCAAGGCTGCAAAAAATTTGATGCAGTGTAGGAGAGGGGGAAGAGGGTTTGTGCTGCGTCTGAGATTCTTCACAGTAAAACAAACGCTGAATGCTATTTTGTCAAACTGCACCCGTATATATATATATATATATATATATATATATATATATATATATATATGTATATATATATATTTCATTAAACACCACAGACCAAGAATTTCATTTCAATTTTTCTCCTGAAACACCTACAAATATAAAGATTCTTCAAACGAATATATTTTGAATTAAGAGATACATAGCATAAATTATTCGTGACTTTATTTTGAATAATTTTCATGAAAACATTACTTGATTTATTCAAAATTTCCCTTATTTCATCACTCTAAATAAAACTAAAAATTAGATCATTCCTTACCTAATTAGGAAAGATTCAAGTAGAAATTTCTGACACCTTCTCTATTTAGCCTCAATTTCTAAAAGTTGAATTTTAAATCAAAATAAAATTCAGTGGTTCTTACAGTGGTTGATATGCGTACTAGAGCGTCGTGAAGGTGACTCTAGAACGCTGTATGACTGAAACATTTGTCACCATGACGGCCTCGCCGCTCGTCGGAGATGATCAAACGGATATTATGCCATTTCGAAAAAGCAATCAATGGAGTGATGACTGTGATTATTAGGATTAGGCTTTGGGGTTAGGGTTAGAAGAAAAACATATTATCATATAAAGAAGCATTTTGATTCAATTTTGGCACATCAAAAGCTCCAAATGGAGGGCAATATTTAAATTGGTATTAGTTCCTATTTATCTGTTCTGGGATTTTATTGTTCGTCAGTTTGTAATTGTGAACCATCATTGTATTTTTCTACTTTTAAAAACTCGTATTGTATCTTTCAAGAAAAAAAAACTGTTTTAAATTGAAGTACAACTTCAATCTAAATTTTGACTTTTTGAATTGAATTTCAATACTTTTTATTTTGAAGCTTGAAAGGTGTAGATGCACCCAAAAACATTTAGATTTAGATGAAACAAAAAATATCTAAATCGGCAACACTGAGCTAAGGATGCAACTAAATATTTGATATGTCAGTCAGTGATCGCAATCGATGCTAGAGATACTAGTACATCTAATGATGGCTTTTGGGTTTCTTTTGGGGCACTTTTCGTTTGAGAACCGATTAAATTTTTTTCATCATTTGCCTTTTCGTTTTTCCTTTCCCTTAAACGTTACATTTTGCGTCTTTGCTGGTAGTTATTTTTTTGTTTTTTTCTTCAATCAAACTCCTTCATTCATTGTCGTCGTCGAAGTTCCTCCGGATCCTTGTCTTTTTCTAACACCTCATTTTTCGCTCCTATTGATTTCCTTCTCCGTTCCTTCCCTTTTTCTTTTTTCCTCACTTCCAGTCTTTCTTCCGTATTTTTTTTTCTTTCTTCTTTCCTTTTTCCAACCTTTTTTTCTCTTGTCCTTTTATTTCTCCCTCTCATTTCCCCTCGTGTCCATCCCTTTTTTTCTCTTCTATTCTTCTTGATTCTGTCCTTTTTTTTCTCTCGTGTCTCCCTCAATCCCTTCCATTCTCTTTCTTCGGTTTCTTTCTTTCCTCCTCTCTTTCTTTCTTTCTCCCTTTCTCTTCTTACTTTCTCTTTCAGTCATTTTAAGATCATATCAATTTAATCTTCATTTGACCAGCTTCTTTCTTTCTGCTTATTTTTTGTCACTTATTTCTTTTTATATAAAAATATTTTTCTTTCCTTTCATTTATTCCCGTTTCCTTTCTTTCATTCTTCATTCTTCTGTCCAACTGTTTGCATTCTCTCTTCTTCCTTTCTTTGTTATTTTACTTCACCTTCCGTTGTTTTATGAATATGGCAAGGATTTCCTTTTCTTTCGTTTTCTCTTTTTTTTTTTATCCCTTCACCTTATTTCATTCTTCAGTTTTCTGCCTTACCATTCACTTTCATTTTCGAAATGTTTTTCCCTCTTCCATTCATAATCTCCTTTCTCACTTTTTTCTCTTTTTTTTCTTCCTTCTTCTCTCCTCTTTTACTTTCTTCGTAATTTTCCTTCATTTCTCTTGGTTTTAGGTACAGCAGAAGTATTTGCTATTCTTTTCTTCCTTTTAATTGTTCTCCCATTTTTATTCTTCGTTTCTTCTGCCTTGTTTATTCCCCTTATATTCATTTGTCTTAACCGGCTTTGTTTCTTCCGATCTGCTCGACTAATCCAATCAGAACCAGTGCGACTAATAATTTCCAACTAGCGCGTCAAAAGGATCAATGTTACATTAAATGGATCCTTGATCAGCAATGGATTAAATGGATCCATGATCAACAAGAAAGAAGTCAGCTTCGGCAAATTATCCCTTAACAACGCCACCCAACCACAAACTCTACCACTAACAAATTGCACCACCGCAAACTCTAACCACCCACAAACTCTACCCACCCACAATCTATATCAAATTACAAACAAAAACACACATGAATTTCACTCACCCGCAAACTCTTCCAATCAATGATAACACTCACACACACACACATATATATATATATATATATATATATATATATATATATATATATATATATAACAGTGTGAATACACAAACAATTGCAATAATTTTTACTCCACTGAAAAGATATACACGGCTGTACGAGCAAATAATCAGGCACACATTTCTACAATTCAACATGGAGTATCATTTCGTTCCCCAACACAGGCATTTTGTAGTGCAAATCCTCGCTGCTTTTCGCTTTTGACTCTTGAAAAGAAGGATATTTCAGACCATGGACGAGATTAAGAGGAACGTGACGAAGCAACTGATGGTGATCCTGAGATTAATTTTTGCTGATTGAGTTTATAACTGGAAGAGATGATGCAAAAAATACCTTAAGTCACGAAGGGGATCAAGCAGATCTCGTAAACATACAACAAGCCAGAAAATCAGATTGTAGATGTGCTAGTTTGATTTCTACCATCTTTAAAACCCCTTTTCCGAAAGCCCTCTCTGATTCGTGTTTTCGTCTTCTGACGTTGTAAAATAGAATTCCAGGTCCTGATGGAGAAATGGTTAAATATCACTAAAGCATCATCTGATAGGAATATTTCTTTAATTGGAAAAGTCGGAGAGAATGATTCATGAAGATTGTTCGAGGCTGTTGCCATGTCGATTCGTCACGTTGTCAGTCTGTCAGTGACAGTGATCGATGCTATAGATGCTAGCTCATCTAAAAACCAAGTAGTCGAATGCTATTGGTTATCCCCATTCCTTTGGTTATATAAAAATCTAATCTACCGAAAGGGCCTGTGCCGTTGCAGTGGTAGTTGTATACTTACTGCATTAATGTTTGTTTTTGAGTGGTTTCATGTAAGTGCGTATGTATGAGTATGTGTGTCATGGGAGGTATTCATGCTTGAATCTATGTGTTTGAGTGAGATTGTGATGATTAATATGTGACGTGGATCAGATTCTTGTTGAGACAACAATCGCCGCTGGGAAGAGGAGAAATACAAAATCCGAAATATTTTTGTTATTTTTCCGAATGATTCGCTCACACCATTTCATTCCACTTATGTGTCTCGCTACATTGAAACAAAACAATAAGTTCTATAGAGAGCTCTTCATTTTGACAGACAATCATTCACATAAAAGACTGAAGGACGCTCGCACCAAAAAACCAACGTATTGTGATATGTTTCACAGTTCTTTATTTATTGTTTTTTCCAGTAACCAGCGTTCAACTGACGTCATTTTGAAATCGTCCAATCATCTTTGCAGAATGAATTGCATTGACTTAGAGCATCGAATACATGTTTATTGTTGCCCGAAGCCCATAGATTCCAATATTAATTCCGTTTACGAATCCATGATAGTGTTTTTTTTTTCAAAAATTTACTTTCGTTTTCTTATCTTTTTTTCTTTCCATCTGTTTATTTTTCTCTCTGGTTCTGCGCAGTAATGAATGCGTTTACAAGTTCTAGATTATCAGCAAAGAAAATCATTCTTTTTCTATGGTTTTATGCCAGAATCTAATATCAATTTCTGGAGCCGGTACACTCTTGGGCAATACTTTAAAATAGAGACCTCAACTTACTCATGCGTATGTTCTTAAATGACATGAAGTACTTTTTTCAGTACAGGGAAACGCTTAAATACGAATGGCTGCAATATAAACATGTGAAAGGCGATGATGAAAATGATGATTTCTTTTCCAAAAGCTTTATATAAAACACTTTCATGAAAGTTTCTTTCAAAGCACTTTTCATAAAGCTTTGATTGAATGCATATACTTTTTAAAAAGTTTTATTCAAACAACATCTTTTTTTAAAAAGCTCTACACTTCAAATGTTTTTCTTTAAAGAAAAAAACAACTTTTTTTTTAATTGTCCAAAAAACACTATTTAAGAAGCTCTGTTCGAAAATTGGGATACTGTATATCTCTATTGACTTATTTGAGAAAAGTGACTACTTTCAACTTCACTTCGAACAACATGGATTATCGAGTCAACAACTCAATGGTATTTTTGTGAGATTCAAATCTCTAACGAATTTCCGTAATAGGCCAATCACTATATAGAGCAGTAGATAAAATGAACAAGGAGTTTAAAGATGCTTAGTAATTCATCTTGATTTTTCCCAGAATTTAAGATATTTATCCAATGAATAAAAAAGAGAACTGGGATATTTGGGGATTAGGCCTGCTTGTAAATTTCTGTGCAGGTCATCTACATCAATTTTCTTTCTATATATATAAGTGATTCTTATTTCCATTCATATCAATGATTTGCTGGGTTTCTGAACTATAAATCGGTTATGAGTGATCATTATTAGCTCATAAATTCTTTAAAAATTATTTTCAAGGGAAAAAATCACTGATTAAAGTTACCACTCTTCCGCTTTTAAGCAAATTTTATTTTACTTTCAAAATTTTATGAAGAGAAGAATCACAATTTTTTTATTCTATTCACAGAAGAGTTCCACAAGTAATTTGGAGCGGTCTCAAACAGTTCATGATGGTCAGAGTTAAACAACAAAAAGTCATTCCATATCAAATCACCCGATTCTTGCAACTTTCCCGCGTTCACCCCAACAGATTCCTCTGAGAAAAAACCCACGTGGTCCTACGGAGAAATGCCATATAACAGTTAGTATATTTTTCGAATATTTTTTTGATTAAAAGATCTTTGAAATCTTACTCCATTTCATCCATTTTGCTAAAAGAGTGTTTCAGTCCAAACACCAACATCCTCTGCCTCTTTGATATTGCATATACAGCTTTGAAAGGGCTACAGCTAATGTTTTCAATAGAATTCTAGAATGTAACTGAGTCAGGTGTATCTTATGCCCTTTTCTCCCAACCAAACTCGGAAAATAGCCGCAAATACACTTAAAACGTGAAGAGACTAGTTAGCCCTAGTTTCAAAGTTGTGCTTGCCATATCAAATGAACTGTAAATATCGGGAGTTGGATAGAAAGGATCATTAGGAGAAATGAAAAAAAAATAAAATGAGTAGAACCAAAAAATGAATTATTTTCAAGACTATTGAAAAAAACAGACATTATATTTTGGATTTCTCTATCAGTTTGATACATGAAAATCTTTAATTTTTCAAGGGGATTTGAGAAAGTGACCCATTGAGCTCTGAGTTATTTGATATGGAATGACTCCAAAGTCTTACGTATATACAATGTATATTTCATAAAAAAAAGGAATGAATCGTCATAACAGTGCCTCACGAGTCCAGAATCCAGGTTTCAATTCCTGTTTCTATTTCATACATAAATACATGCTTGATTGAAAGTTTGTTTTAACTCTACATTTGACTATGTACCAGTTACTACTTACACGCTGGTGAAACTTGAATAGTGGGCATAAACTGAATGTAGTACGGACTTTCGCTTCCATTCTTCGTGGGTGCTTATGCTTATGGTTTGTGTGAACGCAATGTACAGGATCAAGGGAATGGAGATACTGGAAGTCAACAGTTAGGATGAGTAATCTTTTTTGAAGATCGGGGTAAAACTTAAATATATATATATATATATATATATATATATATATATATATATATATATATATATATATATATATATATATATATATATATATATATATATATATATATATATATTGCTTTTGCATATTTGGAAGAGAAAATGTGTGCAAATTATACAATATTGAAATTTGTTCAATCGGAAAAATACTACAAATAACCCACATTATAAAATTATATATATATATATATATATATGTGTGTGTGTGTGTGTGTGTGTGTGTGTGTGTGTGTGTGTATTTTGGTCGGATAAAACCTATACATATATGTGAGTGTGTGCAGATGTATACATATACATACTCATGTGTGTGCATGAGTGTGCATATTGTACAGTGTGTGTGAATAGAGATATATGTGTGTATTTATCTATATATCTCAAAATGGAACTATACCCATATGCTTATACGTAAATATACGTGTCCGTTGTATGCATGATTTTTCATCGACGATTCCTCGTATTTTCCGTGGAATTTCTCGACAAGGAAGTCGAGAAAATGTTGCGAATGAAAAATAAAACAAAAACCTTATGAAGCGTAAAATTAACTGAGACCGGTTCAAGTCGACAGCTGCTAATGTAAATCCTTTAAAAACAAAATAAATAACGAAGTTTGGTTTATCGATCCTGCATAAAAAGAAAATTGAAAAATATATTCCCTGTGTAATTTGAACTGCGTTGACTGTTCTGACAGTTTTTTCTTTAAGAATTTTTTTTCGGTTTTGAAAAAAAAGCGACTATTGAGGGGAAATTAGCGGATTGGCTTTGAGGTGGGTGAATTACAATGTACGTATAATGTAAAACTGGGTCCATATCATGTGTCCAGCTTTACAACACCTCATGTCCAATTTACAATGTAAACATTTCCTGAACTGGACCCCGACTTTGCATCCTACTACCAGATTATGGCTGAAACCTTAGTAGTATACTCTCATCGTAAATCGCTCCCCCTTCCTAGGAAATATTTTTTCATATTGTTTCAAATGTTAGCCATGACGAGCTCTTTATAATAAACATGGATTTTTAGATGAATTGAGAATTTTTCGACTGTCCAACGGTGTAGAGGTTGTGGAGAATGTGCCCAAAATTTGAAGAATATTTAGAATTTGATTAGTTTCTCTACCATTTTTGCTTCAGTCAGTGTCTGTCTTTGTTTGGCAATAAACAGTATCGGCTTCACTAAGCATTTACTACACGTCTTGCAATTTCAAGGGACCTGGGCTTTTGAGATTAGCAATTATCACCTCGGGCGTCGGTTATCATTTTAACACAATAAGTAATTGGGGTGTGGTATTTTTGTATGCAAATAGGAAAAAGTATGTTTGAATATTTATGCGTATTTTCATCAATTTAGGGTCTTTCTGTAAGATATGCTGTGAGTCCCTCATTCGTTCCAATATATATATATATATATATATATATATATATATATATATATATATATATATATGACTGGAATAAGTAAACGTTCGATCTGGGTGGGTGTCTCAAGGGGTAAAGAATTATATATAGTATTTTTGGTTATGTAACTTTGTCAAAAACCTCAGTGACTGTTTATAGTAAAACTGAGTTTTTAGATTTTGTCACAGCAAATATTGTAAAAAGAAAATCTCATGACGTATAAAACATCATTTCAGCAAAATGGAGTGATCATCCTCTGGTACTGTTTCATTGAAAAACAGTTTTCTTGAGCGAAACAGAATCGATATAGCATTTTCTTCGTAATTTGTTGTATATATATATATGTATATAGATAGATATTTCATACTGATTTCAAGCAATTTGACGCGCTTTTCAAAATTGATTGTATAACATAAGGTATCAAAAGATTTTAGAAAAAACTGTTTTAGTTGGTATTCAAATAATTTTCATAATTGACCATGTCCGTGTTATTCATATTCATTTTTGAAGTTCCCGTGACATAATTATTTTTATATCATAATAGGAAAGGTATAACTGGAACTGGTCCATTTCCCCTCTATTACTTATAATGTCCTGCACATGCATGTATCAGATTATTGCGAGTCCACTGGTCCACTGAGAGTATTAGGTTAAATCAGGAATGAGAATACTGCAAATCGATAAATAAACAAACCAGCTAATTAGCATATATATATATATATATATATATATATATATATATATATATATATATATATATATATATATATATATGTTTCAACTCCAAATCCCCATTTTTTGTTGATCAATCGTCGCTATTTATTTAATTCAACGCAGACGATAATGTTATTACTAAATGAATATATGACCCAACAGTATGATCATTATATTATATAAAAACTCTTTTTTAAAATGACCTCACGTTATTAGACGGTGAAAGTATCATTTGGCCAAGACATCATAGAAAGAATAAACAATAAATGAAAATAGAGCTGCTGTAAGAATCAAGCTTGAGACTGATAGGGTGGCTGCTCCAACGCTGAGCATTAATGAAGTTGATAAATCTCTCCCCTTTCGGACTCGACACTAAATACATCGATCTCTAACACCAGTATCCTCGCACTCTTAATTACTCCGTACTCACGAAGTTGCTATCCTTATACTTACACATAAGACTTATTTTCTACCTTCACCAAAACACTCCTTAATATACACATACTCTTATTTCCCCTAATAACCGCACAACTACAGACTAGACCCCCGTTCATATATAATGTTACAAACTTACCTACCCTATCCATACGTAACTCCCCTTTTATACATCAATAATTGAAAGACTTTTACTTATAGACACTTATGTATGGTCAGTTTTACTCGTATTATCATAAGCCATCTGACTTTTCAGAACTTCTACAATGACCATTAAAGGTACAGAACAAACATTTACATTGATACTTGACTATACATAACAAGGACCCCCTCCAACCTATGCCCCAAAACCTTGATTATTACTATGGATAACCTTTAACCTAAGTACCCAAATATTCTAACACTAAACTCTTATCCAGCTCCCTAACATCCATGACAACCGAATCTCTGTTGCTTCTATTCCCAACAAAATATCCAACCAAACAACCACAGATTCCTTCACAGACACGAAACAGTCTCAAGTCACTAGAATGACTTCACACAAATCCTCTTATTCGATTTCTATTTTAGCGTAACGGTCGTTGGCTAAGGCTGTACATGTCTACTTAGCTCGATCATACTAGAAACGTTATGCCGACTATAATAGCTGCATTACAAACATGTATAGTGTTTACATATGCATTAGAGATAGCGGAATATTTGGTTCTCCCAAAGTAACATTTGCCCAGTGGTATTTGTTTTCATGAATCCAATACCTGAGAGAATCCCCTGACCTGACTGCATGCTTGTATAAAATGTGTTTCTTCCGCAGCAATTGTCAACTCAGAAGATATAATAGTTCGCATGGCTGCTTTACACACAGAAGATCGTCGGTCCGATTTCCAGTGTGAACAAAGAGTGTGGAAAACTCTTCACAGGACAAAGATTCTCTTAGCAGGGAGGATTGGTCCATCAAGTCTCGGGGAGGCAACCAGTCTAGGGGAAGACAACCTGATTGCAATACCTGGGAGTTGAGCTCAAGGTGGTTTGGTACCCTATTTGATGTCTTTCTGTCGGTCAAACTGGTGCTTGATGAATTGCTCTACAATACATCAGCGAGACGGAGAGAGACGTTCAGAGCATCTCAGGATCTTTATACACTTTGGCCAGGCATGGGCCCAAGGAGGAACCCTTGAGTGTCCTTCAATTGTTTTTTTCTCTTCTATTGTATATTTTCCTCTTCTATCCAGTTCGACATCTTTCTTCCTTTCTTTCTTTCTTTCTTTCATCTTCCCTGTTCACAACCATCCGATAAGACCAATTCAGTAGCTTTACTGCTAAATTCAGGGCGTTTCTTGTTTCAGCAGTGCCAGAAACCATTAAATAAGAACAGGCGTGCTTAAACATTTTGGCCATTTAGAGGCGTTTTTTTGACAATTTTTAGTATAGTTTTGGTGATTTCTAGCAATTTTCTTTTGTATATTTAGCGCTTTTGGGCAATCAAATTAGTGCTAAATATTTTTATTATTCAGTACCTTTTTTATTCACTTCTATTTGTCCTTCACTTTATCGATTTAGCCCGTGTTTTTGTTGAATTGAATTCATTTGTTTCCTCGTCCCTCGTTAAATCCTGTTTTGTTTTGCTTCCACGTCTGAATCGAAACATAAGCAGGAAAGAACAACGGCAAAGAAATGGATCAAAATACGCACCCGATGTAAATGTACTTTTATAGATAAAAGGATAGGGATAATCGATGTGAAGTGATAGGAAGAGAACTCAATTGAACAACGACATTGACAAGAAGAAAAAACTGGTATGCTTAGTCATTCAATAGAAACCGTCACCAGACTTGATGTATTTTGACAACATTTGTAGTTGGGGCTGATCAATTACAAGAATGGAAAAGCAATGATTAATGGATAACTTACTCATCTCCCCTTTTCCTGTGCAGTAATCAATGAGAAGTCGGTTTTTGTAAGCCTCACAATCTAAAGGACTGATTTAGCCTGAACTTACATTGCAAATTGAACTCACCAAAAACTATTCCGATGGGGGATTTTTTCTGGACATAAAGAGTAAATGCTTAAATTTTCAGGCCTTAGCTTCATTTGGGCGACCTGTGCATGCGATACATACATAGCCAATCAGATAGACTAGCCTAGAGACGTTGAAAACCTATGTTAACAGTCCCGGTTGACAGTTCCTCAAATCGAGGCATGGGTTGATTTATCATTACAAATCGCAGAGACAACGCCCTGAACGTTCCCCGCCGCTTTTGCTATTGTATCTGAGGTCATTGTTCACCTGTCTAGTCTTTGTGGAAACTTGAAAAGAATCTGGCTTCTCACAAACTGAGAAACAATGGAGAGTAGCCTTGAACTCGTAAACCTAACCCTAACAATGTGAATAGTGAATAAAAGTAAATCCGATGAATATTAAAGGCAGTACGGATGGACTGACTCTAAACTCTATGGAGGATGGAATCGGCGATCCATGTTCCGACATGGACATTGATTATGCATCAGCGCTTTAGGGGAAGTTATGAATCTTACCCTACCCCAAGCTACAGGCAAAAAGGAGGGGTTTTGAAGACCTTTAACCTGGAAGGTAGATTATACTGGGTGCCAGGCTGACACACTGGCCCCGTAAAAACTTACAATTGTTACAAACAATGATTGGGCCTCCATAGATCGATCAAGAAATGGAGATTAATTCATTGTCTTATGTGTTGCCTGACATGGGAGTAACTTAGCTAAGCCAAGATCAACTTAAGTAATCAATATTGGATTATTAAGAAATCGTGGTAGGTTCTATGAATACTTGGGCATTTATCTGCATTATTTTCAAAACATTTCTTGAACTGATAGAACCTAAGTTACTTGTACGATTATAATCCTCTTGGAGCATATATGCATGTCCTTCAGATTGGATGAAATTGATTTTTGAGACCCTGTACGGCAGGAGCGTTCCGTTTGATATTTTTTCTCAAAGGTCTCTGACCAAAATGCAAGATCTGTCCGGCCATAGTGCCATACTCCCTTCAATGGTATTGCTCTCCTTAGCACCTCACTCATTTATTCCTGCGTCGTTTCGAATTTTCAAAACAGTCTGCCAAGTCCTCTCCTTGAATCAATATTAACTTTCTTCCTAATCTCGTTCTGAATTTTTTTAAGAATATTTACGAGTCACAAAAGGCCAAACACGGATGTGAAGGTACTGACAAGCCTGGCTGACGAGACACTGCACAAGACAAATGGAGTTCAAGTAACGACTTAGTAACCCCATTGGAGATTGTATGTTCATGCATGCACAGTGAGTTCCCTCTGATTGGTTGCTAAGGTTTCGCAACCAGTTTTCGAGATATTCAAAATGGGTGGATATTTTCATGACATACTTTGTAAGATTTGAGAGAGACAGCAAGGCTCCTAATCAATTTGTAAGATTCTCCCTCAGATATATCTTGATTTGGATGGTCGTTAGACGCCATGATATACATCTGAAGAATGCCAGGGAGTGCACCAGTCGAAATGCTGAGATTAGAATAAAAGAGATTAAGCGATAATTGGTCAGAAAAATTGGTATGATAATGAAAGATATTATTTCAGACCTTATATAAGGGAAAGCACAAAAAAACCCACAAAAAAGAACTATAAGTTCAACAATGCGTCCACCATCCACACGTCCATATTTGAGTTCAGATTACAAAAGGATCCTAAATGAAATAGTAGCAGCATTACTAGTTGTGACTGTAGTAACAATAGGAAAGGGAAGGTGGGGATGGTCCTTTAAAACAAATAGTAAAACTAAATTAAGATGATGTACGATTTGTGATCAATTATTTGTTTTACAGTTTTATTGTATAGATATTTTATTCGAAAAGTGGGCTTTAAATGAGTATATATAAAATTCTTAGCTACACAGTTACCAGGAAATTGAAAAGTTTAACAGATTTTAACCATTTTGAAGACAATTTCAGCTATAAAAACTAAACAATGCTCGGCAATACTGTAAAAAACAAATATTTGATACAACAACTATTCTCAACAGTGTTACGCATTTTCTTCCTACCTTTTCTCCTTGTTTACAAAATCGAAATTGACCTACCAATCAAATGACTGACCGACCGGGGAGCATCTTATAGAGATGTGTGGACACATCGAGAAACCATATTGATAGTTCCTATTGACTTGAAAACAGGTATGGAGGTAACAGTCTTCAATTATTATTTGGAAAAAAATGGAAAAAAATCAACTTAGAATTTTAGTTTAGAGTTGGCAATTTTATTTAATTTCAGAAATTACTCTCTATCATTTTCTTCAGGAAAATATTTACTTGAACATTTTCTTCAAAACTTTGCTTTTTAAATTCATTCAATTTTACCATTTCACGACCTGATTTCCAAAATTGTTAGTACAACTAGAGAAAGAGAGAGACAGGGGGTGCAATAGAAAGGGAAGGGGGCACGAGAACCGAAACGACTTTATTTCAAACCTGATCTTACTTCAGTCAAACTCTCATATTCCATGATTTCAATGAGAATGTTATAGTCTAATAGTTCATGTGTTTTTCCCCTCATGAGATATCAAGCTGGAAATGATTTTAACTTGTCGAGGTCAGTGAAGGGAAACAACATTGATTGGTCAGATCAACTAAACCTGAAGCAGGGCCAACCAATAATCACTTTAATAAGCTTTCTTTCCATGACGTCATAAAAAATACCATGATGTCATAAAAAAAACTATATAAGAGAACGAATGTCAAATAACTTCGTTGGCTTGGGACAGAGTTAGTGCTTGTATTCTTCATTATAAAAAATTGTGAATATGTTCCCATTTCCTTTTTCCATTCAATTCTGTTTTCCAATCACTTTTTTTTCCATTTTTCCCTGTGGTGTGCTGTAGGTGAGAACTTCAACTATTTCCTCGATTATTTCCCCTTTTCTATATAACGCTCGCAAGGATGTAGTTAAGAAGGTTTGATTTCTACATCCTTACATCCTTGTTTTGATTAATTTAGACTCTGAATACGGTAGGATCTGAAACTTTGCGCTTTTGAATTGAATCAATTTCGCGGTCTGAATTCTACATTTGATACTTTCGTCTCACTGTCCTTGGGGAAGGTATGAGTTCACTTTTTCTCACAGCTAGGTCTAAGCATCAGGGTTGGACTCAGTAATGTAGTCCATCTCGGAGGTCGGGATAGCACCCTGGTTCTGTGAAAAACCACAATTACCACATGCAATGATTTGGTCTCTATAGATTATTTGTAAATCGGAGACAAAATCATTGCTTAATATGTCTTGAGATAAGAGAGGTAGCTTTTTTTTTGCTTTTCCTGAGACAATTTTCGTCTCTTGAGTAAAGAACTTCAAAGATAGTGTCAAGAAATTTATTTCAGGTTAAATCTAAATATGAGTCAAAAAAATACCTTGAAACACCCAGAAATATCTATTTTTCAGATATATATTCTAAAAACAAAGAAATATATGATACATTATTCATAAATTGAATGTAAGTTTTCAATAAGATAATATTTTATTTATTCCTTCAAAATAATCTGAGATCTAAACACAATAGAAAACGTCCAGATTAAGATTAAAACATCCAAATTAGCAACACTAAGGAAGGCAACGTTGGCAACATAGAGAAAAAAATGAAAAAAATATTTCAGTATTTCAGTAAGAGACTGTGATCAATGATAGAGATGCTCGTACCTCTAAAAATGATATACGCATTTTACTTTTTTATTTGAATTTAATACATAGATCACAGATTTTGCTGTTGAGCATGAAAAAACTATCCACGCAAATTGAATTAAAATTTCTGTCTTTAAGTTAAACCTTTACACTGTTTAAAAAGCTTTTATTCAAATGAATAATTAATCACGAGTAATGTGATTAAAATCTCCAAGCAATGACTGCATACCAATTGAATTGTGTATAAATCAAGCTTTATATCTGTCAAACTATTGCTTTACAACGAGTAAAATTTTCCATCATGGAGTTCAATCTTTCAAACGTTCATGAAATCTATTTCAATGATCAGTTAATAATCTCGTTATTTGAAAGTATCATTCATTTTCTCGTAAACTCAGTTGATTTATCTATTTCAAATGAAATTCTAAATAACTGTTTTCTAAGAAAGCAATTTCTCCATTGAACCAAAGTTAATTCAAAAATAATGTTTGTAATCTAAGAAAACCTAATGGAAAGAGGAAACGAGAACAACCGAAAACCAACTGGCAATAAACTATGCGAGAAGACATCCGACGGGTGAACAAGAGCTGGAATGACGCCAAAATGCTGACTGCTTACTAATCGAAGTAGAGAGCTTCGACTGCCTTAAGCGTCAGACGATGCGGGAGTGTTAATTGATCGATTGATTTATGAGATCGGAGAAAACCGCCGACAACTAGCTTTGAGGTGATGGACAGAAGACAGACAAAACTCTTCCAGAATTCGTCACTTCCAGAATCAGGAACATAAAACTGTCATCGAAACTATCAAAATAGGTTTCGTCAGTTTTCAAGTTGGTCTGGCTGTTTATGTACGTAATCCTCACGCGCACGGACTGTGCAAAAGGAGGTAGAGATTCTGTTAAGCGTCCAGCTGCTTTCTTGATCGTTTTTTTTAAAATTCAGATTTAGTGATCACTTCTCAAACAAAAGATAGAAGCTACTTATTAATTGATCCTCGCTTTTGTCATATTTATTTGATCGCCCCTGACAAGGTATACCACCAAAAAACTTTCGTCATGTAACAGCTTCTATTGAGTAATTAACCAGACCTGTTGAACAACCGTAACCATCAGAGATGGTGGAAAGTTCTATGCATTTTCACGTGTGCTTATGTTTGTTTGCTTGTTTGTTTCTCTGCTAGTTGCTTCCAACACTCCTGGTTATACCGTTTTGTCTACGAACTCGGAAATCCGTACCAATATTTCATAGATCTCTATTAAAATATTTTTCATGTTTGGGGAAAACTTTTTTTATCTTTTGAGGTCTAATTCTGATAAATTTATTGATAGCATCCGAATTATCCAGAATCTAGATATTTCTAGATGATTTATTTGCACTATTTTAGATGTTTTCTAATGGAAATGGAAAGTGATGTCATGAATAGAATTTATTCTGCCCATATTTATTATTTGACGGATCTTTCTCGACGAAGATTGACAGTACGGTTATTCAATCGTTGTAGTTTTTGAAATATTTTTTTTTTTGGATTGTCTGTCTCCCCTTTTCCTCGAATAAGCACACAAAATTCATTTTATGCTGTCACATCAACTCATTAACATTCGTCTTTGGTCATTCGAGATAACCATTCCCAAAGGAAAGATCCAGTCCTGGCTTGTTCTGAGACACAAAAATATGCATCGTTATGTTAATAGAATGACGATATTATCATGAAAATAGACATAAAAGTAATGATTTACACCATACTACCAATTTATATACACACAAGGTCGATATATATATATATATATATATATATATATATATATATATATATATATATATATATATATATATATATATATACATATATATATATATATATATATATTCATGAAGGTACTAGTATTTAATAAATATGATAGATAAGTGAAAAAAAGAAAGAAAGTCAACACTGGCTGGAGATCTCTCATCTCACAGAAATAATTTCTGAAAAGTTTCAATGAGATTATCAAGAGAACAAAATGTTTCCTGTAAGTTGAGAAATACAACTATTAACACGAACGCTTCTCACAAAATATCCGAGTCATTAATAATCAAATAATTTCGAACTAGTGTTGCTTTCCTTTACTTTTTACTTATCATATATATATATATATATATATAGAGAGAGAGAGAGAGAGAGAGAGAGAGAGATACAGAGAGATAGAGAAAGAGATGGGGAGAGAGAGATGTACAACTCCATCATACACACATGTCTCAGAGAGGAAACATACCACAAAGAGTTGATAGTTTGACAACATACTGATAGAGAAAATGCCTGCCTTCTCTCCTGCTAATTTACAATATAAAAGTACCAACAAGCCCAATATGTCCGATTATTAAAACAATAAAACATAACAAGCAACAAACAACCACTAAACAAAGGGAAAGTTTTAAAAAAAGATTTATAAATAGAATAAAAGGAAGATCATACATCCACGGAAAATACGCATCCCAAATGCCTTAAATGGGGATCTAAAATAAATCGAATCAATCGCCTGAAGAAGTCTAAAAAAAGTAGAAATATAAAAGTTTTTGTGTAGCAAATCCTTTATATATATATATATATATATATATATATATATATATATATATATATATATATATATATAAACCCAATGCCAATATAATGTTGCTTGGAGAAACCCCTGCCTATAAAGAAATAGTCTCGTTTCATTAACCTGTAGACTTATAATCAATAGAGATTACTTGAATTTATGTTGAGATAAGTCGTTGAAGAAGAAGAGAGAAAGTAACATATCCAAATTGACAAGAAGAAGAAGAAGAAGAAGAAGAAGAAGAAGAAGAAGAAGAAGAAGAAGAAGAAGAAGAAGAAGAAGAAGAAGAAGAAGACATGCTGGTTGGGAAGTTAGGAAAAACAATCGAAATTGCTGAAGAAGATAACACTGTTAAATAGGAAAGAAAATAGTCAGCAGGAGGGTAAGAGAAAAGGCAGAAGAACAAGAGAGAGTGGGGGAATTACAAAAGAAAACTGAGATGTGGAAGAATAAGGGGGTGGGCAATACCTAAAGGAAAGAATAAGATGAAGGGATGAGAAAAATCGAAAGAAGAAAAAAATCAACGACTGAAGAAAAAAATTAGAAAGACACTTGTAAAGATGGAATAGAACCAGGAGAGGAAAAGAGGGAAAAGAATTTTGTGAAGAGGTGAAAGGGGACAGAAGGGAACAATGTTGCGATGAAAGGTAGGGAAAAGGGCAGGGGAAAAGATGGGAAAGAGAGGAAGAGAAGAAGAAAGAGGAAGAAAAGGGAGGAATTATATGGGGATAAAGACAGAAAGAATTATGGAGAGAAGGGATTGGAGTAAGAGAGGGAGAGAAGACGAAGGAATATGCCGGGAAGAAAAGAAAGAAAGAAATAGAGGCATAAAGGACGTACGATGAGAAGAATGAACAGAAGAAAGATGGTCGGAAGGAGAGGAAGACAGGATGTAGAAGAAAAGGAAGAATCATGGAAGAAGTCTGGGAGAAACCTAATGGTGACTCCAACCGGCTGCAAAACACCATTTGACACAAGACCCTCCTTTGCAAAACAAAATCTTATCTAAACACACTTTCTGAATGAATACGCATGTGCACTGTCAAAACATTGGCACTCGAGAAAGCCACGTCAATACCAGAGTGTAATTCCTGTTACTCTCGACGCTTTATTTATTTTTTGCATTTGTAATTGTTCTCGCAGGATCAATGCGCGTGAAATGACAAGAGTTGTGCGATAGGCTGAAAAAAGAAATAAATTGCTAGCTTCGTACAAAACGGAAGAAGCCGGCTGTGATTCGAGAGAAGATAGAAGACAAATATTAGTTTTATTGAATATCTTTTTTTCCTTGAGTGGGTATAAAGCCGTGAGAGGGAATAGTATGGTAGAAGAAATGTAAATCTCTCATGCTGAGAGTTTTCATAGGATGGTGTGGGTGGTTTTGGGAATCGGACACTTAGAAAAAGGGTCAATGAACATCGACCCCACTAAGTGTTCATTTATCGGATTGGAATTGTAAATGAATCGTCACCATGAGCACACAGTAAATGTTCTTATACCTACCTACATATACATGCGAATGGGCACAAAAAAGGATTCAAATGTCACGCCAACTGGAAGTATTTGTATATTGCAACACTAGGTGTCTCGAGTCGACATTATTTTAAACCGGCCTGCCACATAGCGTTTTTTCCTGCTTTTTCGTTGTTTGCGATGGAAGAACGTTTGGCACGATGTCTCATAAGGGAAAAAAGAGAGATTTGTTTTTCTTTGGGGAAACACTGACACTGGAACTAATGCAATGCTTCGAGAAGCTTCAACGAAAAGGTTATATCAAGGGGGCTATTTTTTTATCATTTACATTGAAATCTATGAATAATGATCATGGGAAGGTTAGTAATTTGTCAGAAAGAACTTTGCATTTGAATTTTTTGATGAGTTCAACTCAGTTTGATGCACCCACAACGCAGCATGCCATCAATTATAGGATGCTGTGGTAAGCAAATCATTTCTAGGTCCAAACTTTGTATGACATTCCAATTCTGATACCAAAAAGGGGAGAGTTTCCCCCCTAGATATCAGGATAAAACTCAAGTATAGAAGTGGTTTGAAAGAACGCGTTCTAAATGCCGTAAGGACTCACAACGTAGATTCCCTGAGATCATATGTGAAACTATGACCGGCAAAATATAAAATGGCGTGACAAAATAGACAAGTTCATAATAGACAGATCTGGCGAATCTTGGGGAAGGTCTAAGTCCAACAACTGACGCTAAAAGGCTAATGATGATGATGATGATGATGATAGTGATGGTGATCTACCTATCACTGAGCCATAGATTTGCCAAGCGTCTATAACAGTAGCAAACTTAATTTTTACACTACCTGTCAGTGGAAGAGGACAAATAAAAGCCAAAATTTTATTTTGCGTTTTTAAAGACAAACAGGCTTAATCTTCTTTGGAGTTAATATGGTAACGTTTCGGCCAATCCATCGCTCACTCTCCTCCAGGAATACAATCTGTACGTGAATAAAAAAGATTTCTTCTTTTCTTACGGGTTATATACCTGAATAAGGCTGAAGAATAATCCGAGAAAAACATTGTGTTAACACCACGAAGAAAGCAAACACAGACTTCAATTGACCAAAAAAAAAAATTGGAATGTTTATAACTTTTCTATTAATCAGGCAATATGTATAGGTCTGTTCTGTTCTCGCAATATTCTTCATATGAATACGTTGATAGGAAAATTGATTGATTGGGCCCGTTCATAGGTCGACCCTGGGTGCGAGAACCTTCGCTACTACTGTCAGTATGAATAGTGTGCCTGAATGCTCGGTCACCCACTGTTTTCTCCATCCCCAATCGTTACATGCCATTGAGTTTTTTTCATCTAGAAGAGGAATAGGGATTTGAAAGAGAACGAGAGCTGAGCATGTCTGTTCGAAACGTGCACCTGGTTTCATGAAAAATTTCAGGAGTTTTAATGGAACTCTGTTTCTTCATGATGCCGTTAATATCAATAATCAAGACAAAAAAAGATTTTTTTTCTTTTCTTTTTTTAAAATTCCGTTATGTCTTTTAATTTAATGATTGATTTAATTTGCCGAGAAAAAACTGATTCTCTTTCTCTCAATCCTGGGACCTCTCCAAAATTATTAGAGACGAACATTGCGTCAAAAAAACGTTATTTTTGAGGTCACAAAATGTGTGATCATTTCAGGGTAGATTTTTATTGTAAATTGAGCATCCCTCCATATGTCAAGAAGCGCTGAGCCAAACATTTTCGAACTTGCCTTGGACCAATAGATCAGACGATGCATGAATATACACAGAAAATTTCAAATTATAGTTGGATATAACCATCCTGCAAATGGAGTTAACTCAAACGCAGATCGTGTTCGCTGAATTACAACTTTTGTCTCAACGTTGAATATGAATATCAATCATATCTGTCTCCTCTCTCTGACTTATAATTCTCTAGTAAGCGTTTTGGGCTAAGCATAGGAGCCATGTGAAAGCATAAGTGTCGATCAATGACAACAGGTTCCTACTATAGCCATTGACAGTAATGACACTAAAAGATGGAACATGTCTATAGCGATTGGCAAATCCATTCAAATGTCTCCGTCCCCCTGAATTGAGCAATTGAAACAAGCTAGGCTGCCCAAGGTTCATACTTCCTTGCTTCATTGAAATGCAAAAGGTTAACAAAACAAAATCTATTTCTCTACGCGATATTATTCCCGAACCCAGCATCCCTTAATACAATGGTGATTCCTCGGACGGCTAATTCATTGGGGAAAAGAACGATAGAATTCTCTTTTTTCTTTTGTTTCTTTTTTTTCTTCTGTATTCTTTCTTGTGTCCATGTGTTTGTTGCACGTGCGTGTGTATATGTCTGCGTGTATTCCAGTGTCAGTATTTCTTTGTTTTCATACGAGAGCGTGCGTATGTATGTGCATGTGCGTATGTGTCAGTCTGTCCGTATGTGTCTGGCTGTACGAATGTACAAATTGAAATTTATATTTAGACAAGCTTTTAATTATTTTCAATAGCTTAGACATCGATCAATTTAAGCAATTTAGTTCGAAACGGAAATGCTTCCAGCTTAAAGATTGTTTTCAAGCAACAGCATACATATAACATTTTTAAATGAATAGAAAATTAGTTCCTTGCGTGCATCCATAGTCGATAAAAAATGACGTAGGTATTACATGTATGAAAAGTACGTTACGTATTTCAAACCTTTTTAACCACGGTAAACATTCTCGATTCCTCACTGCATGGAGATTTATTCCGCAAAAAATTTTCCTTATTTTCATAGCAGTACTACCCTGTCGATTACCATACCGTACGTAATGGCGAATATATTGCCGGATAGAAGAGATAATGAACTAAGTAAAAACGTCGTCTGACCCTAGTCCTGCCTTAGTTAGTTGGCCTATACCTTACAGCAGTGGAATATGTAATTATTTTTCAGACCCCCCAAAACATATACCAATGCTCGATTTATCATTACACATACACGCATGTAATGTGAATAGCATAATTCATTTCATCTTCAAATGGGTTTCTAATGGTAGTACACAATTTTCATGAAACTGTCAACTTTTCATGATCATCATTAGAAGCAGCAACGACCGTCGTTGGACGTAGATTTAATGAACTCCTTATCATAGTCATTGCAGAGCCAAAATTTTTCCTGAACTTTTTTGATTCGTCATGCTATCTTCTTGTCGGCCCCATTCTCACATATAATCTTTTTGGATCCATGTAGAGAGTCGAGACGTCAATCGGCGGTCTAGCAATCTTGTGACAAAATCAGCCCATTGCCATCCAAGATTTTAATGAATTCGTTGATATCTATGACCCCTGTTTTTGTTTATTAATACATACAAAAGATGACGAAGTCAACACAGAAAGTATAGGCTTCGCGGAGCCCATGATTGAGAGATTTGGTGAATCATGAGGAAGATCCAATGACGGATGCTAAATCGCTGCTGTTGATGATGATGATGATGGTGAAAACAAAGTTCCCAGCTGGAGTTCGAACTCGGGCCGCCGATTTCATTTTCCGTAAAACCATCGTCATCTCATTCCTAATTATTCCATTACTAATTCCTTCTTAATCATATTTCTCTTTTAATTGTTTCAGAAAGATGAGTCTACGTCTTTGATGTGCCAATTCTGATTAAAGCTTTTATTTTTGAAGTTCTTCCAGCATATCATTGTTTATTTAATTAAGGGTAATTATAGTTTTCCCTCTCTTTTCTTCTTATTCGTATTTTGTACTAGATGAATTTTAACACCAGTAATATCTAGTGCCTCTTGCTGGACAAGTCTGCAAGTCTGAATAAGACCATGATACTTAATTAGAAACAGTCAACAAAAACTGTCACTAAAAATGACAACATAGGTTCTTACAATTTTCCCGATAAGCTGGCAGCCAATGTTACCAATTTAGATGTGAATTTTCTGAGAGTCACTTTTGAATTCGAAAAATTGAGATGGACATCTCAATTGACAACACGAGACTTTAAAACGCAAAAAGGAATTTTTTTAAAAGTATTTTCCACACTGGGAATACCATATATATATATATATATATATATATATATATATATATATATATATATATATATATATATATTGCTGGTACATAAAGGAAAAAGAAGAAAAAAAAGCCAGAAACCTTTCTTTGGCACAGTTTAATTGTCAGAAAAGCATTCGACAATCCACCAAACCTGGATACAAATATTCAAAGATAGAATAGTAATGATATATATATATATATATATATATATATGTGTGTGTGTGTGTGTGTGTGTGTGTGTGTGTAAGGAATTGTTGACACTCACATACACACATTCATATATATATATATATATAAACACAAATATATGTGTTTCTATGTGATTGTGTGTTGTGCATATGCGTGATTACCTTTAGTGTATAAAAAGCAGTATATATCTATATATATGTGTGTGTTTGTGTGCGTGTATATATATATTAGTATGAAATAAAAACATATATATAAATCAAATATATGCATACATATAAATACAATGAATATGCTTGTTTGTTTATGTGTACGTCCATGTGTAATTGCACGTGTGTGAGTGTGTGTGTTTGACTCTTATTCAAATCAAAAGACGTTCAACATAGTAGTATATGTATATGCTAGTGTATACATGTACTATATGATAGAATAGAATTTTAAAACATTAAAACATATATATAATTCAAATATATATATATATATATATATATATATATATATATATATATATATATATATATGCTTGTTTCTCCGTATGCTCGTGCGTGCATGCATGTGCGTGCTTGTTCGTGTCTACGTTTTTGTGTGTTTAGCTCTTATTCAAAGTCAAAAGGCGCCCAACCCAAACAAATCCGGAGATCTTCACATAAGGAAATGGACAAATCCAGAAATAGAACGCCTCAAAGACAGTCAACGTCAAGTCGCATTTATCCACGGATGAGACTGTCTCGTGTTTCTGCGACGGAAAGAATTTCTGAGGGTTTTCAATATTGCAAAACTTGGAGTCGCGGGTTAGAATGGAAGTGGAAACTTGGCCAACTTCTTGCAGTCGAACGAATCTTGAATGCTTCAAAACTTGAATATTCTTCCTATTCTTTTGAGATAATCCATCAGTGCCTTTTGTGTCTTTTTACATTACTGGTTTGTATCTAGGTTTGAACTGTTGCCTCTATAACAACCAAGATGAAAAATTCAGTCCGAGTAAATAAGTGCAAAATAATGGTAATTCCCCATGTCAGAAATTGAATGAACACTGAGATAGAGAAAAAGACAAAGAGAATATAAATTTGCACTTGATGTATTTTATTGTGTCTCTCCCTTTAGTATTGGTTCTCTTCCTGCTGACCTGAATGTGGCAGATCGGACATTGGAAATATCCAGTGCTTATCATTCAACATATGAGGAGATAGAACAGATATTCAGAGTTAATCTCCATGACCTTTTACACGTCTTCCTTTTCCGAACTCACTCGCTTCTCCATTAGAAAATTCTAATGTAAAGCAATCACTATGATTAAAAAGTAAATGAACAAATGAAAAAAAAATAGATTCCTAAGTCAAGAAATGGGTCACCACTAGTCGGTGGAGAAGCTGAGAAAAAAAAGAACCATAAGTCCAACGATGCGTCCACAATACATGGAAGTAGTAGTAGTAGTAGTAGTAGTAGTAGTAGTAGTAATAAGAGGAGGAGGAGGAGGAGGATTATGATGATGATGGGGAGGGGTAGTAAGTAGTTTTTTTCTTCTTTGCGTCAATTGATTCTCACAATTACTGAACATTGCATGCATTATGAAATATTCTGCAAGTATCTGCAAGAAAATTGTAAATGGCCATTGGCGTTTTTGGCCATTTATGGCTTTTGTCTATGATGGAATCATCATCATCATCATCATCATCATCATCATCATCATCATCATCATTATCATCATCATCATCATCATTCTTTTAATGTCTGTCATTGGATATGGACCTTCTCCACGATTCGCCATAGTTCTCTATCGTTGGCATCACAGAGTCAGTATTTTCTAAATTTGTCTTGTTCATTTCTTCATCTTCTTTTCTGTTGGCCTCGGTTTCGCTTGTGATCTCTGGGGATCCATGTTGTGAGTCGTGATGTCCATTGGTTGTCTGTCATTCTTGCAACATAGCCTGTCTATTGCCTTTTAAGCTTCCTAATAGATTCTATGATGTGTCTAACTCCCATATTGACATACGGCTTCCCCAGGATTCGCCACTTCACTATAGTGGGCGTCGCAGAGCCAGTACTTTCTGAATTTGTCCAGTTCGTCTCTCCATGTAGGACTATGCCAGCCTCTGTCGCACATATGATATCTGATGATCTACGTTGGGAGCCTTGATGACCATCAACTGTCTATCATTCTTGCAACAGATGCCATCATTATCATCTGATAGAAAATTGATTGGAATAGATTATCTTTTAATGTATCACGCCTTTCTTAAGGACAAACACTGTGATCATAATCCCCCTTTCTTCTTGTTTCTGTTGCAGAAGTGGGTCCTACAGGCCGATCGAATAGCGTCTAATAGATATGTGCGCATACATCTAAAAATTGAGAATGGCGAAAAGACGTGTCGAGGTATGGATGGTACGAAAAAACAGTGGCTATTCGAGTTCACTTTGCCCTATTGCCCTTTGCAGAGGCATGGATCCAATTCTCCCTTCAGATATGGATAGATAGCAGTGCTTTAGATCTCTCAGGCATCCCATGCTGTATCCCAAGCCGTAAAAGAAGTGCAATTGCTGCACATCATTCTCTAATGGATCGCTCGAGAAATGAAAACATTCAAGAGTTAATGATATGTGATGTAGAGGCGTAGAATGAAAAAGAAACAAAGAAGAATTGATGTAGTAATAGCCATAGCGGAAACTCTTTATGACCAGAATTATGATGACCAAAGATATTTCGACCGGCACAATTTTTGACGAGATTTCACGCCGATGGAGAATCTCTGAAGCTCTACACGGACTAAAAATATTCTTGCTATCATTAAATTCCTCAATGAATCTTACAAAGCCTTAATGATCACACCGTAGAAATAGTTTATATGACCTTTAAACATCGTCAAATAATTTAGCACAGTTCAAATAGACCATTGTCAATAAAAAAACGGATAAAAGAGCTTTCGATTATGAACCAATCAAGATGCATCTCGGCCTTCACAGCGGAAAATTACTTCAGAGTTGCCAAATTAACTATTTTTTGCTAGATCTAGCTGATTTTCTTTTTCAATTTAGCCGATAAGAATCAATCATTAAAAGAGCCAAATATCCAGCTAATTTAGAAAAATACATGAATATTTGATAGTTTATAGGATTATTTGTATCAAATTTTAGCTTCCATTTGCGCAATCAAACTAGTTTCATATAGATGGGGGGGGTTTGGGGAGGGGAGGCATAGTCACACGAATTTTTTTTTAGTGGTCTTAACAGCAATAAATATATTCGCCCGATTTCAGCATTTGGTGTCTGAGAATATTAACCTCCAAATAAATGCCAGAATAGATCTAGGAAGATAAATTCTTGAAAATAAAGTTTAGTGCACAGTATGCTGGTTATCAAATGCTGAAAAAAGGACAAACGAAAAGGTTAACGACAATAATAAGTTTCAATTCTAATAGGAAGTAAAAAAAAAAAAAAGAAAGGCAGAAGTTTCCTGCAGACACAAAGTTGTTCATAGAGATCTACAGCAGTAAAGATGAGGTGAAAGAAGAATATAGGAAAAGGAATGTCAATTATGAAAGTAAGATAGAATGGAATTACTTGTATGGAATGTGAAAGGAATGGCTTTGGTCAGTAGCAGACTTATGATAACTGATGACGGTCATGGTTCAACTTCAACTAAGCCTATATTGAATATTTATATGAAGAATACACCTGCACAGACTTAAAACCTCTACGCAAGTAAACTTCTACATTCTAATAGCTTTTCATATTGTTCACTTGTAGTTATCCTTCATGGGATGATTCACCCAATGAATGTTCACGTGTATGTTTTTTTTTTACAATTGATGCACTCATTACTTCATCTGCTGAACTGTTCCATATCAGTGCAATTATTTGTGTAAAATAATTCTGCACTTCCTTGTTTGACATGAATATTGGTTACGAGTGTCCTCTGTTCTTTTTTCTTTTTTCTTCTAGCTACATTGTCTTTCCTCTATTTGATCTTGGGTAACGTGCACATGGGAGAATTATGCTGGGCCTCACATACAGAGACCACAAAACAGCACAGAACATCTAGGAAAAGAAAAGAGTCAGGGACATCATAGAATCTATTAAAAATCTCAAATGGCAGTGGTTTGGCCATGTTACAAGGATGGTGGACAACCGATAGACATAGCGACACACGATATGGATCCCCCGAGATAAAATGCGCAACCGAGACCGGTAGAATATTAAATGTGGAGACGAGCTAGACAGATTCAGAAATTAGAAGTGAGGCGAATCCTGGGGAAGGTCTATGTCCACCGACAGACGTTGAGAGATTGATGATGATGATGATGATGATGATAATGATGATGATGATGATGATGATGATGATGATCTTGCTGACATACAAACCGTTCATATGTGAGGCTCAAAATAACAAGCATTCGTTTTCAATAACGGGATGTGAATATCTATATATATATACATACATACATACATACATACATACATACATATATATATATATATATATATATATATATATATATATATATATATATATATATATATATTATATATATATATATATATATATATATATAGGTAGGTAGGTATAAAAATGAACAGTGTGTGACCTTTCTTTGTTTCTCTATCCATAATAATGGACCTCTTCCCCTAGAGTTAATAATTTTGCTGTTAGAAATATCTCCAACCCCATGCTTTAGAACTACATTGATATATGTGAAGTTTGTCACAAAATAACTGGTGACGGAGAATTAGATTTCAAAATATTTATTGGATTTTATTGATATCAAAGAGAATATGCACATACGGTTTTTGCCTGGAGACATATCTTTTGTGAATAATTTTTTAAATAGATTCATTCTGAATTCGTATCATCAAGCAAATGCCATGCGTTAGCAAAACTTCCATCTATAAAATAATAGTTTAATATCCTCATCAATGTTTTTCCTGAAGAATAATTCATCTTCTGATTCCCCGATCTGCTTTTCAATCGTGAAATATGATAAATACTTCGATGTTGTGATTTTATACGTCAGCAATATAAACCTCCGGTGGGGAAAAACTGCGCCGAATCGGGCCAATGATTGTCACATACAATTTTTTGATTGAGGGAAAACAAGAGGAATAAGTTGATCTTGAATGCAGCGATGAATGCCAAGGTGACTATCAAATACAACTAAATAGCTTTATCCAAACATGTCTGAAATTATTAAAACACTATTGTGCATTCAAACTAAATATTTGATTGAATGTGGCCTTAGCGCAGCCAATAAAACATGGACGAATGATCGATGCAGAAAGTACGTATCTAAGGGCACATAAGACTGAAATCCATGAATATCAATCCAAATATCGAGAATCAAGCATCAAAATATCAAACACAAGAAACAACAATGAATAAACAGCATAAGTAAAATATCATTTGTACTTCCATTAATAATCAGGAGGGGGTATGATTGCTTCAAAAATAATGCAAAACAGGGCAATGTGGATTAAAGGTTGGGAAACCTTGTTTTAGATTATTCACACACCTTCTCTGCTACCGATTACATTTTTTCAAGCATTCATACTACTATTTGGCAAGATATTTTCCAATCTGGATTCAAATGCATAGATAACAATTGTTTCTTGAATTTTTTTGAATTTTTTGAAATGGAACAATTGGCTTTTTGTCAAGATATATGAGGTCTTGTGAAAGTTAAAATTATCATTGAAGAAACATTTTTAAAATTTTTTCAGTCCATCTTGTCAACTCTCATGAGCAAGATTCATGATCTCAGCAAGTCATCGGTGCAGAGTTACTGACCTGGTAACTTGGTGTACGATAGTGAGTTAATCTTTTTTTCTTTCTTTCATACATTTATGTTTCGTTATCTTAACAGTGGCCGTACATGATGAGACCCCAACCAACCATTTTTAAAAGATAATATTTTGTCATTTTTGGAGCTAAAATGCTCAGTTTCTACTGCTTGGATATTATATAAAGCATGATGCAAAGTTTCCAAACTTCAAAATTAGAAAAAATACTTTCGGTATTGTTGCTCGAGAAATAACAAAGTATCAACTTTAAAAAAAAGTCCGTTCGGCAGTAATCATACATATATATTCTGTTATATATATTAGTTGATTTAAATGAAAATAAAAATGTTTTAAACATACGATGAAGACTTTCAATGTTCATGTGTTTTTCACACCACAAAACCAGCCCAGGATTCACAACATTTCAACTGTGAACAGGTTAATTTGAATAACCTCACGTAGGAGTAGCGTATTTTCAAATCATGAAAAGTAGGTTTTATTTGCACATATGTAATTATCGGAGGTCTACAAAACAATAAATATTGAAAAATCAATCAATACCGTATCTGATCATGAACATGGTTCTTCAAGGTATTGGTTGATCTGATATGCCGATATGTATTGATCATGAACGAAATGATATTGGGGATGAACTTACCAATGACGTCACTGCAATGTTTATCACATGTTGCTGCAGCCTCAAATTCATCAAAGCACGGTCTAGCTGTGGAATAGAAAATTAGAATCGAGTTTTCACATGTTTTTCTGGAAGCTAAATACAGACAGACAGACAGACAGACAGACAGATAGATAGATGGATAGATTGATAGATAGATAGTGCATGTCATAAGTATCTAAACGAATAGATTTTTTGCTTATGATCGATTGTTTGACGGTTAAAATAGAAACATTTCACAAGAAAACGAAATTCTTGACTATCAGCAGAACAAATCATTTATTTTGTCATGTTTTTTTTTTCTGAATGTTATCTGGAAAATTTTTTTTTTTCTTTCAATATAATTGAGATGTTGAATGAAACAGAAAATGTTTTCGGTCTTCTGAAATTTTTTTTAGAATCGATTTCTGAAGTTGAAGAGGTGAACTCGCATGGCTCTATTGAAGAGTTGCTAAACAAGTAACTTAATTGATATTCACCGCTGCCCAAAACAATTAATGATCTCAGCAATCGTAGGCAATAAATAACAGATTCTGTTCTTGTTCAATTACTTATGTGCATTACATTTTAGATAAACCAAGATTCATTTATAGAAAAAAAAAGCATTGCACATAAGCACACAACGATATGAGACTGGGAAAGGTAGATAGATAGATAGATAGATAGAAGGATAGATATGGATATTCTGTGATAAATATATATCAGTGCTGTAATCAACAGTTTTAAATCGTTTATTTTTGTTGTTTTTTATTGTTAAAATAATCCTTGAAAGCTCTTTCGTCAGTCACTTATCAGAGGAAAATTCATCACAAAACGTTCAAATGTGCAAGTGTTCTGGTTGCAAATGTTTGTAATGAAGTGTTGTTGAAACAGGTAAATATGACATGAAGAACAGATACGTGCTGTAAAGTGCGTGGGTGAAGATCGCAGATCAACCACGCTTGAACATAGGATATGTTTAAAACAGTTTAACTTCCAACAGTTTTCCTGTTGGCATAGTTCAGGTTCCCTGCTTTTTTTATGAACTGCAATACAGGAACCCAAACGTGAAAAGACTTCAAAGTAATCATCCTTATTTGCCCTACTACGATTGGGATTTTCCCAAAAAGGGTTGACCCATGGCTTGATCCACTTTTTGTTGACCCATGCAGAGTCAACAGATTCTTTCCTGCAAAGGAAGAACAAGCACCCATCTTGCAGCACAAATTTTATATACACAGAGAGAGAGGGAGAGTGACAGAGAGAGAACGAGAGAGAGAGAGAGAAAGGAACGGATAGATAGATAAATATGAGCTAGCCAAGTTGGATAGAACACACAGAAATAGATAGATTGATAGAAATGAACATAAATATATATATGTAATGACGGATAAGCAGAAGTGCAGATAGATTGATAGATATATAGATAGATATGAACCCATTAGAATTGATAGGTTGATAGCAGTGAACCCCTTAAACACACACAGACACACACACACAGACACACACACACACACACCCATATATATATATGTATAATAACACATAAATAGATAGATGTTACTTACTGACGAGTCCAGATGGCCATCGTAATCGCATGGCGCCGCGAGTGCCACTACGGAATTCCGCCCATTGGACAACATTTCCGCAGTGCATGAAGACGCACGATTTATACATGTTCCTTATGGCCCTCCCGCCCATCACACTGTCCCAGATATTGAAGTGACTCAGATCCCCTACAAAGGCATACTTTGTATCAAAGTAGGCGTTTGGCCGGGAAGATTGTCCAAGGACTAGCTCCCCTCCTGACGGGACTGAACGATTCTCTGTGGCGCCAGTTCCAACCTGTTTCCTTGTTCCATTAACATAAAGACTCCAGGCACCTTCTGAAATAGGAAAAATAAAAAGAAATTAGTCAGAGATTCTTAAACAAAAATACAGAGCCGAAGAAAGAAGACCATTAAATCTACCTAAGTTAACTAACCTTTATGAAATCCCCATAAGAAGAAATCAAACGGAGAAATACTCTTGGTGGGCAAGTTTTTATTAGAGCCAACTCAACTTTCAGGAACTAGAAACACTCATTAATTCTATGATGAATGGTCTACAAAAAAGGTATGTTTCACCCCTGGAACTGAAACATAAAGCCTAACTAGAAGATTGACAATCGAACTGAGAACCATACTACGCAGTCGAAACAGAATGCCCAACATTACATTGACAGATCACAAAACAGTACAGCAAATAGATATTTTTATGGTTTTTTTTATAACATATATGCAACATAAATTTCTGGTAATCATCTACAGTTGAAATAGAGGTTCACTTCACAAATATACAGGCCATCCGTCTACAAACGTGAGTAAACAGGTCTGGTTAGTCACTCAATAGAAATCGTCGAACGACCAATGTCATTTGGTAGCATGCTGTTTTGGGGATGTTCAATAGAAAAGAAAGGGAAAAATGGTGGTCAATGGATGTTACTTCTCTCGTATATTGTTGGGCAGCTAC
>OY735215.1:11313477-11408477 GCA_963457665.1 Thysanoteuthis rhombus
GAGGGTATTATAATGACGTTTTAGTTGTTATCGACGCCCCGATAAGGCTGCTCTTTTGTTGGACGCAGGTTCGAGTCATTTCTTTATTTTCTATGATGTTTAAGGCTTTTCGATTTGCTGGATGAAAAGTAGTTCCTCTTCAAACGTCTTTATAATTATCACCTCCTGGCGAACAGAAACAAACCATTTTCTCTACCCCCTCTCTCTCTCTCTCTCTCTCTCTCTCTCTCTCTCTCTATATATATATATATATATATATATATATATATATATATATATATATATATGTGTGTGTGTGTGTGTGTGTGTGTCTGTATATGTGTGAGTGAGTGTGTGCATGTGTGTGCACGTGTGTGTGTTTGTGTTTTTGCATGCGTAGCACAATGAGCTTTTGTATTCTCTTCTGAGTCAATTATTCACTCATTTCCAACTTAGCTTTAAGAAAAATCCATTTACCAGAATATCCAATCTCTTTTTCACTGTTTCCACCCACAATTCAAGATCCCCAGAGCCACGGCGCCAATTTAAATTTTCCTTTAAATCTTGGCTCTTGAGGATTGTAGTTCTCCATTCATCTTGACATACGGCTGCCTTATTTCGATTTACCATTTCCAGTATTTTGTATTCTCGTCCCTTCTTTCCTCTCTTGGATTCCATTATACCGTCTCATCGAATATATATTCCTTCTTCAACTTTCCAAATCTGTTCTACGTTAAGCATTGTCTAACTCTTAAATTCATAGGAAAATGAATATCATTATCAAGAGCAATGAACCCTGATTGAAACGAACTACTCGAGGTTGGAAATGGTGCACGAATAGGAAAGCAATTAAAATTTTCTTTCGTGAGTAGATAATCCTGTAGGTATACGTTCATTTTGAAACTAATAAGTTTTATCTCTATTTTACGCACGTAAAGCAGAATTCTCCCTCCTTTCAGCATTTCCTGTGTGCATGTTGCACAGTCGTAACGACCGCTTTTTTTTATCTGATTCCATTCCTGTGTTTCAGCACCCCTGGCAATACTGTTTGGTCTACGGACTTGAGAATTAGCATCAGTGCTCAACTTATTTTGAGAAAAAAAAAATTTTTGTGGGGTATCTTTTTAAAATTTACACCCAGATTCTTGAGAATGTATTTGTTTCTTGCCCTCTTTTAGACATTTTCCTGTGGAAAACGCCAGTGATGTCATAGACAGAACCTATTCTGACCATTGTAATTCTTCGATGGAATTTTTTGACGTGTCTTTAAATTCTGACGCCACAGTCGTTCAATGTGATTGTGATGAGTATTCCTTTATTCTATTTTGGTTGTTTCCTGTTATTTTTCTTTCTTTTTTACGATTGTTTTCTCTCTTTGATTTCTTGTTTGGTAATTATATTCCCACTTTCTTCATCTTATTATTCGTCTTCCCCGTATCCAGATTTACTCAGCTTTTTATGACACAAGGCGACTAATTGGAGTTATCCGTATTTTATGCATGTAAACTAGGATTATACCTCCTTTTGGTATTCCATATGTGCATGTTGAGCAATAATGGCCACCAAAGCAAAGGGTTCCATCTCTTTTATAAGTGCATCTGCTTAAGTGTATGTGTGTTCTCTTGCCCCTAACCATATTGTTTGGTCTATAAACATAAAAATTGGCATCAGTATCCCACGACACTCCTTCTTTCTAAAAAGACAATGCATTTTTTTATTAAAATAAGTAAACAATGGTCCATATATGGAAGATCGAAATATACTTAACTTCCTCTCCACTGCAGCCATATATAAAGTGATTTTTTTTCAGTTTTTAAATAATGTGTAACGTTGGCAGAGACATGCACTCTTTGAGTGCTTTTCTTTTTGTAATGTCTTTGTTTACCTTTGAGTGAATTATAAATTTCTGATTTCTCTTTCTCTAGCTTTTTTTTTTTTTTTCGATCAATCTTTTTTAAAACTTTCATTGAAAACCGTCAATCAAAACTGTCAGCATAGGTTTCTTCAGTTTTTAAGCTGACCCAGATAACTAGCTATGTATGTATGCATCATTATGTTTGGAAAAATATTCTCCTCTAATCATTTTTAATGGGGTTCAAATGCTATTTAAATTGATCTCTCAGTTAGTGTCACGCTTGTTTTGGGAAAATTCAGACATTTTAGTGATCACAGGCTAAGAAAAGGTGAATCCATTATCTCATTGATCCCATCTTATTTTCAAATTTTTCAGTGATCATCCCCTTTTCACATGCTCCCAAAAGATGCAACAGTATCTATTGAGACATTTACCAATATTTTTTTAAACTTTTATTTTCATTGATTTTTCCTATTTGCTTACAAATTCTTCGAATACTGTTTTAATGCAACACCGTAAACTCTGGCCCAAATCATCATCATAAATTTCTCCACTATTTCAGTGGGTCGGGCTAGCAGGCTATATATGTGTAACGCGTACAAGGCCACATCAATAGAGCAAGAGGCCTGAAATTTACTCCAAGTTACGTTTTCAAATCCATTTTTGTTGTTTTCTGAAAATTTGTCCAAAAGTAGGTCTTCAGAAGGTGGTTCGATTAACAATTTAGTTTCATGCTAGTTTAATTCCTTAGTTTGTGTCCAGCAGAATCAAAAAATGTTTAATTTAGACTTTTTAGTGATCCAATTGTGGACAGAAGAAGTAATTTATTCGTTGATCACCGCTTTTTCGATTGTTTTAATCGAACGCCCCCAACATAAGATGCTGCGAAAAGATATTGGTCACGTGCCAGTTCCTATCCAGTGACTTACCAGATCTGTCTATTTTTAAAAAGTTTCATCTTCGTTTATTCTCTATCAATACAAAATTTTTCTACTTGTTTCAATCTTCTTCAAATAGAATTTTCTTTCTTTGTATTTTATTTGCTTCTTTTTTTCTGATTCACTATTGATATTCTATCCCCCTACCCCAACCTTTCCTTTTTGGCTGTTTCTTCCACATTCTACTACTTTTTGCATTATCCATCCAAGCCAATTAATATTTACCAATTTTGTTTATATCCTGTCACAAATGTATTTTCTCTTTCTCAAATATTGAAAATATATATCTTGCTGCCGCTGCTGTTCTTCTTTTTCTTCTTTTTTTGTTATTTTCTTTTTTATTATTCCTCTTAAACCTCATTTTTCATTTCCTACTTTTACATCTCTTTTCTTTTCTTTTTCATTTCCTTTCACTGCTCCTTTTTTTCTCTTCTTCCATCTTCTCTTTTCACTTCTCATTTTCTTTCTCGTCGTTCATCTTCTTTTACTTCGTTTTCTTTCTCTTTTTCCCTGCATCTTTTCCTTTTACATCTCCTTTTCCTTCTTCAAGTTTTCCTTCATCTTCTTCTTTAACTTTTTCTTTCTTTTTCTTCTCCATCTTCTCCCTCAGTTTTTCCTCGTTCTTTCACGTCTGACAACATGGACCCCTCCAGGACTTGTGCTAGACTATGACAGGCAAAAAAAAGGGAAGGTGTGACAAACTTGAGTTCAGAATGTACAGGTTCAGCGACGCCCATGATAGAGAGGTCTGACGATTCTTGGAAAATGTTTATGCCCAACATCCAATATTAGAAGACTGACGTTGATGATGCTGATTATTATTATTGTTATTATTATCATTATCATTATTATTATCATTATTATTATCATCATTATCATTATTATTATTATTGTTGTCGTTGTTTTGTTGCCGTTATTATTATCATTTTCGGTATTCATCGATTTTCATCGATTTATATCGTCAGTAGTAAAAAAATTGTTTTTCTTTTGTCAGTTTTCATCGATTTTTATGATTGATCTTCATCGGAAAAATATGAAAAATTATTCTTTGTTTCTATAGGCAGAGCCAAAAACAAAAAAAGCAGAGAGGCGATTACAATTCTGTTCAGATAAAATTTTCTCTCAATCGTCTTAAATCTTAAAGTTTATGGAAAACAATGCTTTTATGAAAGGTAAGCTAAGATTATCAATATTTTTTTCAAGGATTCTTCCTTCGATTTTTATATTTCTATATTTAATTTATTTTGATGAGGCAGAGGTGGATGAAATAAGAGTAGGATGTTCAGCAATATGACAAATAGGTAGAAAAGTACCTCCTTTTACACTGTAGAATGCAGCTGATTAATTTTACCTTATAATACAGATATTCTTGGATTATGATACACACTGACGTTCCCTTATCTGTGCATACTCAAATTATATTCTATGCAAGGTTTCTTTGAGATATGAAAGTTTTTTCAAAGGTTATCTCCATCTGGAAAATTCGAAAAAAACCGCTCTAGGGTCTTTGGGTCGATTGGTATTATGCCGATTCTCAAAAACGGTATGATCACCTTCCTAAATATTTGAATCATCTTTGAATAAGCTCTTTTAACAGCAGTTAATTGTATGATTAAGCCAGCTCCAGTTTAACTCGGTCGGAATCAAACTGATAAGAAAATTTATAGTTGTATTTGGTATGACCGATATTCGAACAAAGGTTATCTTTTAAAATGATGAAATTCTCGTTGGTGACCATCTTTTCAATCAGGCCCGTTCCATTCATCGTTACTTGAATCTCCAAGAAAGGTTCAAGTACTTTACAAGTTTTCCTTTTTTTTTCCTTGTTCACATTTTTTCGTTTTACTTTTTCTTTTACCTACTTCTTTCTTTGTTTAATCTTTAATCCTTTCTTTCTTTCTTCCGTTTTTTTGCTAATCTTTCATTTCTTTTCTATCCTTTCTAAAAAGTGTTTTTCTTCTTTTCTTCATTATTTCTTTTATCCGTCTGTTTTGACATTTTTTCTTTTTCATTCTATTTTTTTCTTTCATTATTCCTTTTAGTCCCTGTTTTTCTTTCCCTTTTTTCTCAGTGTCATTGTTTATTTCATTTCGTTCAAGCTTAAAAAAACTTCGACCCATATTTTCATTCACTTCCAGATTTTTGTACTTTCGAGAATTTGTCTTTTTCTAATATTTTTGTCGATTTCCAACTTCAACAATTTTGTATATTTATTCCTGATCGCTTCTCCTTTTATTTCTTCTTCTTCTTCTTCTTCTTCTTTTTCTTCTTCTTCTTCTTCTTCTTCTTCTTCTTCTTCTTCTTCTTCTTCTTCTTCTTCTCCTCTTCCTCCTCCTCCTTCTTCTTCTTCTTCTTCTTCTTCTTCTTCTCCTCCTCCTCCTCCTCCTTCTTCTTCTTCTTCTTCTTCTTCTTCTTCTTCTTCTTCTTCTTCTTCTTCTTCTTCTAATTATAATTATAATTATAATTATTATTATAATAATAATAATGATTATTATTATTATTATTATTATTATTATTATTATTATTATTATTATTATTATTATTATTATTATTATCATCATCTACTAGGACTGTCGATCAAAACTGTCGCCAAAAATGTTGATACAGGTCTCTTCTGTTTTCGAGTTGGTCCGACTGGCTGGCTGGCTGGCTGGTTGGCTACATATGTACGTATTATGAGTACAAGCTGAATCGATGGGTTTAGATTGAAAATCTCAATTTTGACTCTTTATTATGTTTAGAAAAAGTGGATTTCTTGTTTTTCAAAAATCTCCCTTAAAAAGGTATTTAGTGAAGGTTGATGTTGAATTGATCACCAAGATGTGTCCGACTGAATTCACGCCTGGTTCTTGAAAAATTTTATTCTTGTAGCGATCATTATCAAACAAAATGTGCAGGAGTAGCTTATTTATTAATCTCCCTTATTCTTATTTTTTGATTGATCATTCCAAACACGAGTTTTCCTTTTCACTCTTCTGTTCATTTTTCATCCTTTCTTTTATCTTCATTTACTTTTTCATGTTTTCAAATTATCATCCATATCGGCTTTGGTAAGTGAATCAAAAGAAACCATCTACCAGGCAACATAAAGAAAAATTGAAAAAAAAAAAGAGAAGATCTATGAATAAGTTACATCAATCGCCTTCCGTTGGATAGTGATCACCAAAGGAAGTTTCAATTTTCAAAAATCAAGCAGGAGTGCTCCGTGACACGAACTCAGAAACCAATTGAGGATAGTTTTACTTTACAAACGAGATGATTTCTAAAAAATGTATTGTAGACATCATCATTATCATCATCATCATCAGTCCTTTAATATCCGTAGTCGGACATAGACCTTCTCCAGAATTTGACACAATTCTTTATCGTAGGCGTCGTGGAGCAAGTACTTTCTGAATTTGTCTTGTTCGTCACTCCGTCAAGTACTCTGCTGGCCTCGGTTGTACATGTGATCTCTGGGGATAAAAGTTTTGAGCTGTGATATCCAGCAGTTCTATACCATTCTTACGATATGCCAAACCAATTACCACGTGAGTTTTTTAATGCATTCTATGATGTCTCAGACTCCTGTTTACTCCCAGATATAATGTGCTGTCTTGTGCATATTGCATGGCTCTCAGTTTGCAACTCTATAAATGACTATCAGGAGAATGCAATAGTTTTATACCCCTCTTTTCAGAAATAATAGAATCTTCTTGTTTTTTTAAAGTTCAGCCTACTCTACCAAAGACTTGGCATTTGAAGGTGATTCTTCGCTTGATTTCTTCTTTTGATGACTTCACGGGGATTCGTCGTCCTGGATAGATATAATGGTCTAATTTCTCTGGTTTTGTGTCTCCAGTTTTGATTGTCGTGTTCTTACTTCCGAGGTGATTATGCATATAATCTTTGTTTGGCTGAAGTTCATGTGTAAGCTGACTTTGAGATTCAGGAAAACAAAGACCATGAGCAAAAATCATGTCGAAAAAGAGGACACACGTGATTGTAAGACATGATCTTCGTTTTACTGAAGTTCAAAGTCGGCCTTCACATGAACCTCATCAAAACACAGATCATTAGGGAGTAGATGTTTTAATTGTCAGCCCTCTAGCGTCATTGGTGTGTATTGTACGCGTGATATGTACATATATAGCCAGCCAGACTGCCAACCAACCCCTTTTGGAACAACGTAGGGAGGTGGTCCCAATTGTAGAAATAGGAGATTGAAATTGAAAATAGAATTTGGATTTGACACTATTATCAGTGGATAATTGTGTCCAAATGGGATTTCGTTTTGCTTTCATTGATCCTAGTACTTTTATTTCATTTGTTCGTCGTATGTAACATATATTGAGCCATGGTGTCGAACTTCACAATAAACAATCCGGGCCATCTTCCCTACAGTGGTGGGTAATGGTAAATTGATCCCGATTTCGTGCCAGTATTTATACTTGTATATTGAAAATTTCTTAGGAGAGAGAAGTAACTTATTAATTGATCAATTCTCATTCAAATGATTTGATAGATTACTTCTAACATGGTGCAAGACGTTGATCACATGCAGGTTCCTATTGAGAAATTAACGAGGCCTATTACTATCAAATTCAATTATAATTTCTATATAATGTATAGTTATTAACAATGTATTCATAACATATCACAGAATATATAACAATGAATATTAATTGACAACATTGAATGTAAATTGTCCCTGTGTCTATGTACTTGATGTTATCAGCTCATTTTTTATGTCTGAAGGACCATGACCTAAAATGATCTCAATAAGTCACTCCCTTTATCGAAGTAATGTATTATTGCACGTGAGCCTCATAGAGCCAAAATTTGAAATAGAATTATCAAAAAGATTTACATTCGACTTTTCATAGCTGATAAACAAATACCGAAGTCACTCGATCAGAAACTTTAGACAGTTTTACATGCACTAAATATTGATTTACTTGAACTCATACGAAATCCAGGAAGTAAAGTTTTAGAGAAATCGTTCCTTCTAGGATTTTAATCAAACATGAATAATTGAGGAACTACTCCCTAATCCCATACTGAGTATTAAAAAAAATACGCACGATGAAAATTTAGAATACATTTTTATTGCATTCGAGTTTCGATTTAACATTTCAACTGTGAAAACTACGGATGCACCAAAAACTCTCCACCAAATTTGAGTTCTTACGCTTCTTTTTTGTGACCACACAAACGAGAAGAAAAAGCTTGGATTATTGTTTGGAAGGAAAGCCTGGTTATTGCTGGGAAGGGACTAGAGACATTTACTGAGCAGGCACTAACCTGCACTCATCACATCAAATCACCACAGAGTAATTTCAAACGACACCTCTGATAATTTGCAATGTTGAAGGGTTATTCTCTTTCAACTGTGACGACAAACAGAAAAAAAGAAGCCTGGATTTAGATCTCAATTAAGCTTTTTCTTATCGTTTGTGTTCTTACAACTGAAGTGAAGGAGCTGAAATTTGGAGGAAAAGTTTTAACACATCTGTAGTTTTCACCATTAAAGTTTCAGCTCGAAATCTCAATTCAGTGAAAAGTGATTCTAAATTTTCCTTGTTCGTATTTTTTCGGAACACACCATAGTATATATTAACAAATGAATACTTAAATAACAAAACTTACGATAGTAGCAGATTAGCAGCAAAAATTATAAGAAAATATTTGTGTTCCTTGCCTCAAATTTTCAGCTAATTAACCAAAAATATATTTTCGAAGAAGCAAACTGTAATCCAGTGGAGCCAATAGGATCATATTTTTCATTGTTCCGTATCTTTCCTTATCACATAAACTTATAAAAGTTTTTTTCATGAACTGACAACTGTATTGTATTTTTAAGTGTATATTTTTGTAATTAAAAGAGCGTATCGGAATTCTAAAAAAAATGTTTTACTTCCCCTTAATAACAAAGTATTGATGTGCAACACACACACACACACACACACACCATATATATATATATATATATATATATATATATATATATGAAACGAGACAGGAATCCTTCATTCAAAATTACATAAGAAATAACAAACTGAACTCAATTTTCTTAATTAGCGAACAAGCCTCTCATTAATGTCATCAAAATTTTTGAAAACGTTCCAAAGTTGGTGGTTCTGTATCTTCCGACCAATGTCAGTCATTATCAAGAAAACATGATTGCAGTATTCAATTGATTCATCACAATTCTCTATTTATTTATTTATTTTTTTTGAATTTTGCTTTTTAACTTGCATAATCATGAAATTAGATAGACAGAGATTATCTATCATATCCAAGAATGTATATTTTAATACACACACACACACACGTGTATATATATATATATATATATATATATATATATATATATATATATATATATATATATGTAGGCATGTATATATGTATGTAGTGTATGTGTGTTACCACTAATCACGATTCGGTTTTTCCTAGCATTTCTCTCTTTATTTAAGTGTTTCCCAAACCTTTCTGGGATTACGGCTATGTTCTATTAACCAGACAAACAAAATGGCTCAATACTTTTCTTCTCTCAACCTTTCCCAAAATCTAGTTTACGACTGCAGAGTCACCTTGCCGTCGGCCACCAATTCCGATTTGCGTGATTAATGGCCGGGTGTTTTTGTTTTTTTGTTCATTTTACAGAGTTTCCATTCATTTACCATCACTCCAATGCCTCCCTTTCTCTTGGCCGAACAGTTTTTTATCGATTTGAATTTTAAAAAAAGCTCCCATTTATTTTCAGGTTTTGTACACATTCGAATTTTCGTTCCTAACTCGTTCTTTCCCTTTAAATTTGTTCTCCTCTCCCTCTTTCTGCTCCTCCTCTTTATAACTATTTTCTCTTCCACTCTCCCTGTCTGTCGATTTCTTCATCTACCTTTCGCTCCCTCTCCTTTTTTCTTTTCTTCAGACCATTATTCTCTCTTTCCCCTCTCTCCTCCTCTTTCTATCTCTTTATTTGTCACTCTCACTACATTTCTCCCTTTCTCTCCATTCACTATCTTCTCTCTCGACTTTTCCCCCTGATATCAACCCACACAGAAATATACCAATTTATATATATATATATATATATATATATATATATATATATATATATATATATATATATATATATATATGGTTAGTGTGTATATTTGTGCGCGTGTGTGTGTGTGAGAGAGAGAGAGAGAGAATGGGAGTGCACGGAAGAGAAAGAAAAGCAAAATGTATATTAATGTCTTCGCATATGGTTATGTAAACTGAGTGTAGTATATACTTCCATGTAAACGTAGCAAATTTGTTGATTGTATCCTCTGCCCACTATTTGAAACAATCGAATCTTACAAACAAATCCAGACCCTTTGATGAATGCTAAATAGAAAAACTCATATAGATGGATAGATAGATAGAATACGAAATCCATCTCAATAAGTATATCTTTAACAGCCGTGTAGAAAAATATCAAGATTTAGGATGCAACGCACACAGGAATAGTTAAGCCCTTTATCACGGATAATGCTGTCATTTATTATTGTTAATGAAATCAGTCATTAAAATCCTTTACGGAAAAAAAATTTTTCGTTATTATTCTTCATGTGATAACAAAGCAGTAGATTCATAACAATGAATGAAATAATTTCATATCAATAAATGTAATCTGTTTTAATGATTATATGCTTTGATTAATGTTATCAGCAGGTTATTGTTATCTAAAAGACCCTTTGCCACACTGGTCACAATTACCGGCTTCCTCTGTTTATAGAAGATTGCCAATTAAATCTTGACAAGGACGCTAGGGGATATCGAGATAAACTTTCTGGTCGAATCTTGTCAACAGAATTGACGAGAAATGAAAGTGAGAATGAAAGTGAAACTGAAAGTGAAACTTCAAAGACAAACGCATCTCAAAAGCTAAACGAGATCAGGAAGACAGATCGTCTGTCGACTGAAACATGACCAAAGACATGTTGGTCTTGTTCTACGTTGTTTCCGACATTACTCAGCCTCCAACGTGATTTCCAAGTCTCCGCACATCCACGTCCGCGTTCTTCACCCCTGCGGCACGAACGTTAACTTTACCGTATGGATTTAATTTATTTCCTTCCTCTGGTCATCCTAAGTAATATTGACTTCATTATTCTCGATGGATCCTGATCCCGTCGACTCTTTCGGACGACAGGATTTGATCAAATGACTGCCGACTCAAATAGTGAGCGCTCAGAGGATAGATAAATGGATGGAAGTAGTGACAAAGCTTTGTCGACTTTAATCCATTCTAATGTGGGAGTCAAGAACGGTTAGGATTACAACGGCAATTACACAGAAATGATGCGACTGGGACAGGAATAAAAAGGAGACTTTTATATGCTGGCGTTCAATTATGAACAAGTCTAGCAAAGATCGTTAGGATAATTCACCCACTGGATAATCAATGTCTCCATAAATTCTGGACTTCGATATTCTGTGCCTTTCAACTAGCCACGATTCGAATGCATCGGAAACAATTAAACTTTTCTGTCATTACCAAATCTCTAAATCAGGAATACATTTTCATTATCACCTAAACCTAAATTGAATAGAAACTACCACATGGCCAATATCTTTTAGCAGAATTCGGTTATGGGGATAAATTTTTAAAAATTGAGAGGGAGAGAAATGTTTTATAATTAAGTTACTACTCGCATATTTTGTTGTGCAGTGATCACTAAAAAATCTGAATTTTTAAATAACAGGCGGGCAAAAAATACGACCAATCCTGAATAAACCCACATTGTAAATTGATCCATCCACTGAAAACCTTCTAGGGGTATTTTAAAAAACAATTAAAAAGGAATGTTTTTCTAGACAAAATAAAGAGTAGATATTTCAAGTTTCACCCTCCTAGCTCCATTGGTGCAGCCTTTGCTTGGATACATATATACATACATTTCCATCAAGTAACTGGACTGACTTGAAAATAGAAATAATTTATGGTGACTGTTAGCTACGATGGTTTTTAACACTGAAAATTCTTCACATCCCAGTTTTCGACTATTTTTATCAGAGCATTCCATAACAACATTCATCACAGGTTTCGAATTGAGAGCCAGGCGGCTGAGGAAAAGTCCAATCGTCGATTTCCTATAATCTTGATCATAGTCTTATCAATTCATGATTGATGGCAAGATTCGAACATTCATGATATTAAGACATTGACGAAGAGAAATCTAGGTTTCTTTAAGACGGAACAAATTTATTGTTTATCATGTTTATTGTCTATTCTCCATCTGTAGTATTCATCAACAGTTGTGAATTGACGCTCCGGGCAGTTGCGATGAAAATCAACCAAATCATGATGAAAAATACGAATAATATCAATGATAATAATCAGAAATGTAACCTATTCACCCTTTATCCTAATTTTCCAATTGATCACTCCCAACATTCTACTAAAAGATGATGTTCAAGTAACTGTTTTTATTGAGTGACTCACTAGATCTCTTTCTAAATTCATGTCATATTCTAAATCATATATTATTCGCTGATTATTCGGCACAGTTTTTTCATCATCAATTCTTACGTGTACATCGGCAAAAAATAAAAGAAGTTCATAATTTTAGCATCTTTTTCTTCATATTCCGCATTAATGGAGCTGAAACCACGGGTAATATGAATTGTTTATTTAGGAATAATGTTCTGAATTAACAAACAGTGTGGTTTGCAATTCATCAATCTGTAAGTGGTGATTTGAGTTTACAAAAACCAGGGGTTAGGAGGCCAAAACTAACAATCTGTGTAGAAGATCTCGAGGCAGGTTTTAAAATTGAAATGAAAACTGGATAATTTTAGAATCAACGTGTCGGTGGGAATAGTCTACTTAGATCATGACTCTGAATTATAGTCAAAATGCCTTCAAAACATGTTAAATTAACCTTGAGTGATTCTGGGTCACTAAGAATAAGAATGATATCTGAAATTGTTGATGAGCTCTAGTTTTTGAGATCTTGTTCAATGTCAGTACGACAACCACTACTTCTTACATGTGCATGTGTGCAGCAAACACCAGATACACACTTTCATTGCAAGAAGAAAAAAGGGCACGGGAATTCTTGGAGTTATTGGTGGCATTATTTATTGGAAACCACGAGGCAGACAACTACAAGGAGTTAGTACAAAAGGTCAACAAAGCATATGAACGTTTCGGATGCTCTCAAGATTTATTTTTGGGATTGGAATCTGGATTTCTTTCCATCGATATGCACAGCAGTATGTGACCAGCATGGTCAGCAATTCCACCAGAATATTTCATCCAGGGAGAAACAGAGTCTATCAATGCTAGTACACTACGTTTGGACAATGATAAGAGATCTTCCATTCAATGCCATCAAGTGACCAGCTAAAAGAGAGTAGAGTACACACTGATCAAGGTATGTATTAGATATTCAGGGCAGCTGAACTAATACTGAGTGAAATAACCATGATATAGACATAGCTTTACAACCCATGATTGAATATAGGGTCTGCACACCATATACATAGTAACGTAATATTGTTAGTTGCAATACATGACTCTTCTACAGTGGTATTAAAACGTTGCTGGAAAAAATAGTTCCTATCAACCATTTGAGGATGTGAACTCTTAACATAAATTCACAATTTCTCCTATTTACACAATCTTTTCATAGAAATTCAAATATATTCTTGAATCTTTTCACGTGTAACAACTAGTGTTATTCATATACAATTAGAAAGGGGATGTTTTGGTTGAATGGATGATTTTTTTCTATGAATTAATCTCATTTTAGTTGGATACATCGGCAGTGTCATGTTAAAGTCATGATAACGCGATGGAAATTTTGAAAAATCATTTCTAATTGTAAAATAAATATAAAATATATTTTATTTACACCGATTATGCTCAAGGAATTCAAAGTAAAAAAAAAATCAATCAATCTTATTGATTCATTTAATTTGCTCTTTTCAAATTGGTTCAATGAAGGAGATATTTTTTAGCAGATTTGCCTGATTTATCTCTTGTTCCAAAGTTTCAGTTCTGGTCGGTCCACGAATTTATCTATCGTTACCCTCGAAGTAACTCGGCCCAAACAAAGCAGTTTCAATGGCATCCGACAAATTAGTCACCAAGCATTTGATTGCGGGTCAGTTTGCCGTGAGGTCGATTCATCGATTGGAAAATTCGTAACTAACACCTTAAAATTTTTCACAATTTACAGTAATGCTCAATCATTTAGATTTCCAAGTTTATTGGCTCTGATTAAGTACGGATATTACGGGATGAAATTGATTGTGCTTTGATACTTTGGACAGCAGAGTTTTAACTATTATCAAGTATGTTTTCAAATCACTCCATAGAATACAAATGCAGAATAAGTCGTTTGATATGCTGAGTTAAGAACGACAAAAAAGTAGTAGTACCCTTAATATCAGATGAAACAAAGGGAATCTTTCGTCCAAGAACTTCAGAAAACAGAAAAGATCCAACGAATACATTAGCCAAAACATTGTGTTGAAAACCAAGATGGAGTCAATGGTCCAGATAATACATGGAATCATTGAAACATTTCATTTTAGAATTGTAAAAAGTAGGCCACTACATCTACCTAAGACAACAAATCTCCATGTAATTCTCAAAAGAAGAAGAAATCAAGCGAAGAATCACTCTGGGATGGCAAGCCTTTGGAAGAGTAAGTTCAACCTCCAGAAACCTAGAGATCCCATTACTCATGAAAAGAAGGGTACACAACCAATGCGCCCTCCTGATAGCCACCTATGGAGCTCAAACGTGGAACTTAACCAAGAGACAGACTCACAAACTGAGAAAAATGCAACGTGCACATGAAAGAATCATGCTTAACTTCACAAAGAGAAACCACAAGGCAGCACAATATATCCGGGAGAAAACAGGAGTCCAAGATATCATAGAATCCATCGAAAAACTCAAATGGCATTGGACTGGCCACGTTGCAAGAATTGCAGTAAACTGATGGATATCATGACTCACAACATGGATCCCCAGAGATCACATGTGCAACCGAGGCTGGAAAATACTAGATGGAGAGACAAAGTCGACAAATTCAGAAAGTATTGGCTTGGCAACGCCCACCCTAGACGAACATTAAGAAACTCATGACGATAATGATGATCCAAGAAAATGCATAATTATAGATCTTCAGGCAACACAAAGTGAAGAATACCCATTAAATATAATGTTAAGAGCAGATGAAGGCAATCATCCATGATATGAAAATACTTCATCGCAGAACTTTTCGAAACAAGTGTTTACTCTAACAGATATTCCTAGTTTCCTCTGATGGATATTTGGTGTATTAAGAATTTTCCTGAACATCTTTCAGGTGATTTGGGGAATATGTGGACCTTCTGACTTGTTTGTCACTCGGTGGCAACAAAAACACAGCGAGCATCCCACCATGCTTCGCACTAATTATTTTTCTCCGTGAACAAAGATTCTAAATGCCCTGCAGGTGGAAAAGCAATTACGAGGCTAGGTTTATTGAGGTAGAGATTTTGGTACCACTGCCAGAAAAAACTCAGGGAGATGACGGATCCAATTTCATTTACAAATCATTTATTATTTTTTCTATTTTATTTCTTTTACATCTTCAATCATCTTAAATTTTTAGATGTGTCCAACATCTCTATAACTTACTTTGTCAGTCTGCAGTTAACTGACTTTAATCTTTATATATATATATATATATATATATATATATATATATATATATATATATATATATATATATATATATATATATATATATTCTTGTGAAAGAAATATCTGTGTTTTTTCATTTAATGATGTGTTCAATTTTTGTCATTAAAGAATAGTGTTGTGGGTTTTTTTTATTGATTCTCGTGATGAAAGTAAAATTATCTCATCACAATGGAATAGTAGATCAAAATGGTTGTTTTAGACTTAACATAATTTATATTAACCCTTGTAGCGTTTTTCAGTGGTCCCTTTATTCGATATTTATCTTTCAGTGGTCCCTGCACTTTGTCTCCCAGTGGTACAGGGATACATCATTACAATTCATTATCATTCAATACGTAGTCATCCCCATGAAAAAAATCCAACGATATATTTGAATTACTGTCGGATGGCTGATTTTTAGAATAGAAAATGCTGAGTCTGTATCAGTTGAAGAGTAAATTATTTCAAATTATTGGTAAGGGATATCTTTATCACTAAAATTATTACCTTTGAGAAAGAGTCCAGTGTTACAGACAGGGGATGAGAAAAATATACTGATCATTATATAATGTACATTTTGGCAGCAATTTTTCAATAAATAGGGGGAATAGTTTTTGTCGATTCAACATATTACAATTCATTTTTCATGTTTGCGAATAAGTCACTTTTTGCTGGGTTACAAGAATTGATTGACTGTCCAAAGTTCGTAGTGTAGTTCTTTAGGCACTTTCGGCCATCATCATCCATTTCCAGGAAATATATCAAAGATTTAAAGGTGATTTTTTTTTAAATTAAATTCTTCTGAAATACCTCCTGAAAATGGCTGATAATAGTCGAAAGTAGCCAGAGAACTACTGTTCGGACTTTGGACAGTACTTTCATAATTTAAGTAGACATTTGTTTTTATATATTCCCAGGGAAAACCATTTTATCGTGGGATATGCGCGTGAAGAAGGTCTGTTCATTCGATGTGATAGATGTGTATTTCCAACAGATTCCAGAGGTCGATTTTCGAGCCCGGGGCGTATCTACTGAAGGTGCAAAGGATAGATCATCCATTTTCTCAAAAAATTTATTATAAAAAGCTTAGCATGAAATATGATGGTATCATATGTACCATAATTCAGTGATAATAAAATATTTAATATGCTGGTAGTAATATAACAAAGTTGAATACCAAAACTATAGCTTTGCAGAAATTTAATCAACACTGCTAGGAAGCCATGTTATTATGACTGTTTTATTTTTAGATCTCCTAAATAGATATATTGTAAACATCTGATGATTTGAACAAGGAAGATTCACCACCAAGAGAATTCAGTCTGGACTCATCATTATGACCCAAAAGAAACCCTCTTTCTTGAATCCCATTTTTGCTCGCAAAGCAAAAATCAGATGTTAAATTTGTTTTCTACGGAAACTTTGCTCTGTGAACGAAGATTTTGCGGATTTTTTACCTCAAGAATGGAGTGTGAGTTAAATTCAGCAACTGCAAAAAGTTTGGGAAACCCTGCCCCAGGCTGCAAAATTATCTTGAGTCTCGCATATATCTCTTGCTTTTTGCAAAACACAATATCTTTTTATGTACATAAAAGGGAATAATTGAGAGGTTACGCTTGATAGGTGCCCAATAAACCATTTCTAAAAAACATATTTCCGTTATTTTCAGAGCTATAATGTTCAGTTAGTTTTATTTTGAATCTTGGACACTCTGAACTATAATTCATAGAGAAGTTGAGAGAGGGAGGAGTAAAAAACGTATTTACATAAAGAGAAGGAAGCCAGTGCAAATAAATTACGTTAGTCTAAGAGGGAAGAAAGCGAGAGGTGATTATATAAAGATCGGTAATTCATTAGGAGGGAAGTGAGAAAGCCAGTGAGGCAGAGAGATGGGAATAATGAAAGAATGATAGGCGGAATGAAACAAGTAACACTAGTGTATAAGAATAACAAAGTCGAAAAAAAAATTAAAGAAGATGTCCACAAAGGCTATACTATAATGATGGATGTGTAACGGGAGATAATTAGTGATGAGAATAAAAGAGAAATATAGGTGTGGCTATCAGCTAAGACCTTGAACAAAAGGAAGGTGTTTCTAGCTGATTTAGAGTGAGAGAATGGATGCCAGTTACATGTCGATAGAGTTAAGGTCTGTCAGGCATAAAAAAAAAGAGATTATTTCAATCAGTAACTTGGCTAATTGAAAAAGTATCGTCATATATCATGTGAATAAGTTCAGATAAAACCAGCAAAGGTCCTTATGCTAGAAGAAAGATCATCGTGCTGCAATCTCCTAGATGACAAAGCTTCAAAATAGAAAAGGATGAACATTGTAGCCCCCAAATATAAAAAATTTCGACTTTTCAGAAAAATATTTGCTGGGCACTTAACATGCACCGTCACTGAATTAAAAAGCTTACCGTTTTTCTCCCACGTCCACGCGATATGCGTCCAGACGTCCTTCGCTAGCGTCACGTTGGTGGTGATAATTTTATGAAATATCTTGAATATCAAATAATTTCGACTTGTAATTCTCAAGACGTTTGTGTATCCTTCATGTTTGTAGGAGATAATGGTGTCATCATCACGGTAGTTTCCCTTGGCTCTGACCCAAAAGGCCACGGTGAGCCGACTGACCTGGGGGAAAGCTTTGCCAAGGAGAAGTGTGTAGCGTACCGGCTTCTTGCTGCTGAACTCCAGTCGAGAATCCAACGCCGAAGCTGTAAAGAGAAAAATAAAGAAATATATAGGGATGAGAAAGAGAGAGGAATACAAAGTAACGTACTATAATGATACACCTTGTATATTAGAAACCTTCAACCAAAGCTGTCATTGAAACTGTGAAAGATTTCTTCATTAATCAGATTGGTCCAGCTTGCTGGCTGACTATGTGTGCATGTATCACGCGTACACGCTGCCTCAATAGAGCCAGAATACTGAAAATGTGAAGCATATCATTTTTATTACTATTACTATTAGATGTTTAGGTTTTAAGTAGGGGTTCACTTTACAATTTAAGATTATGCAAAATTTATCCCTTTGATTGCGCCCGGCAGCATTCACTTTTTTTCGAAAATTCAGACTTTTTTGACTACCCATCAAAAAGCGAAAAAAGTAGCTTATTCATTCATAATCCCCTTTTCCAATTTTTAGTTGATCACTCAAACACAGCTTGCTACCGAAAGATATTGGTTATGTGACGGTTTTTGTTGAGTGACTAGCAAGACCTATCCATCAATTAATTTGTTTGTCCTTTGTCACTCTAAGGAACACTGCTCATCTGTATTATCATTGAGTAGGATACCACATGACAACGTAGTAAAAATTGAATTTCATGTTCAGGTGGCATGGTAAATATTCTGGATTTAGCGAATGATAAAAATATAAAAGTAATAGATACAAAAACAAAGAATAACAAAATCTGGTCTCCAGAACGCGATTCTCAAAGCTCCCTACAATGCACATTTTTAATATCCACGTATATAAAAAGTAATTCATGATCCGTATATTTTATATATACTGTCATTGTTTTCGGTACAAATAAACGACATGATGAGATGCATTAAATCTAATCATTATTTTCCAGATATTTACCTCGAACCGGAGATCTGAAGTGGTCATTGTTTTTTGGTGAAGAAATTAAAGTCAAAACTCAGTAGGAGTTTGAAAATAATGCATTGAAACTCTTACTGAATCACAAAAGAAAGACTTTTTCAAGGAAAAGATTAAAACATAGAGATCCTGTTGAATTCGAGAACTATATGAGCCCAAGAATAGCTTGCTCATTGATTAAGATAATCGTTAGTCTTTAAGTAAATGAAACAATGTCCTGTAGCGAGCGATATTGAATTAAGTTACCTTTAAATGTGCTGAAAGAATTTTGCAACGCAATGATTGCGTGGGGTCAATATTCGCGCCCTTCTCTACTTCACAAACAACATTTTGTTTGGGGAAATTGCTATTAAATGCAAAGTGATTTATTGAATGATTGATTTATATTCAAATACATGAAAAAGTCTAGGTCTGTTATGGTTACTTCAGGTTGCACTAATTTTGTCTCAAAAGGTGACTCAACAGGTCACAGGGTTATCTTATAATCATTAGCCTTCTGGCGATTGTTGTTGGACATAGACCTCCCTCAAAATTGGATACAGCAGAGCCAATACTTTTTTTACTTGTCTAGGTTATCACACCACATTATTTCCAGCTGGCCACAGCTTTGCTTATGTCTCCTGGGATCTACATTGTGAGTCGAGATGTCCAGCAGTTGGCTGACATTTTTGCAACATTACATAACCATTGCACTTTGGGTTTTCTAATTGATTATATATTATGTCTGAATTCTGTTTTTCTTTAATATACTGTGCCGATCTTAGTTAGGTTTCATGTTCCAGCTCCATAGATGACTATCGGGAGGATGCATTGGTTGTAAACACATGGTTGTTTACTTTCGTATTGATTCAAAACAAGATACATTTTAAAAGCGAAGTTAAAAAAGAAGACGTTTGGTGAATTCGAGAACCATAGATTCTCATGAATAATTTGTTCATTGATTAACCCCGATCGCAATCTTCAACGTTGCAGATCAGTGCCTTTTTTAAAAAGGATATTATTTCCAGAACCAAAGCATTATAAAGACTACACGGCTTTGCTTTTCTTTCAAAGCAACTACTTCGTTCGTTATTCAATATTTTGATATAATAACAACTGTGTGCAAATCCTCTGTGGCCGAACTTTCCTGGTGAAATAACTTCGTAAATAGATTAAAGCCTGAAGTGTTTTCTTTGTAAAACATGTTAATAAGATTATCCCGTTGAGCTGTAATATTCTTAGTCTAGATGTGTTGGCTGTGAGCGATCGTGCGATTGGCATAGTCAGTAACGGCGCAGACAATGAAATTACTGACCCGAGTTCAAACTCTGGTACTGCTTTATTACACATCGGATAGGCTCGAATCCATCACTAGCTACGTGTAAGAGAGCAAGACAGATTAGGCTAGCTCTCTAGTTCTGGGCAAGAACAACAACTCTGATTCGAAGCGAGCGAGAACCCCCTAAGCAATTTGATATCCTTTCTGCAACCAAACTGATGCCGATCGTGTCTCTTTTTCCTTTTTTCTGGACTACGTCAGCTTGGATGAGAAGAATATTCTGACAACTGGACATTCCAAGATCTCCACATGCTTTGCTCAGGCAATGCACACATAGAGAAGACGTTCCATTGTCTATATGGAAGCCATTCAGTTGTGTTGGACAAGCTTAAAGTATTATCATATCACATGATTTTATTTTATCAGGATTCCAGAAGTCTATTCTGAATATCATTCGTATACAAGTAGTTTGGTGATTTCAGAATTATTTCTTATTTTCCAGACTATTGTCTACATCAGTGTTTCATACTTGCAGAATGAGTGCCCTTCTGATTGGTTGCCCAGTTACAACAAAGCCACGCAACCAGTTCCCGAAATATTAAACATGGTTGGACAATTTTCGGACAGATCAAGTGTTTTTCAGCCTTCCTATGAAGGGATGGCAACAGTTGGGGGGATACGTTTGGTGCCCATAAGACAGTAAACGCAGTAGGGAAATTAAAATGTGCGTTAGCAAGAAATTAGGTTTCATGTTCCAGCTCCATAGGGGTGATGGGAAAGATTAAGCATTTTGGTTCTTATTTGGCGGGAAAAATCATCTAATCTATTTTTCTTTTTAAGCTCCCTTATTTTAGCTTCCAACGATTTCACCTCACCTCTCAAACTTGACAACAATAAAGCAGAATCAAAATGATGTCAAGGTCTGGTCTTCTTCTGTTTTCAGGTTTGAATTGTTATACCATATTTCTCGCCATATATGGTTACTTTTCCGAAACAAATGTTCGTTCATCGTCCAAATATCACATGGAATGTAGCAAAGAAAAAACAACACTCATGATATATTACTCTAAGACAATGGGATGCAAATTATTCGTCTCAAAAGGCGGAAATTAAGTCATAAATCGCAAAAGACTGTTTTGTACAATGGTATTACTTATTTGATTCGAACTAAATTCTTTTCTCCCGCACTTCTCCCTCTATCGCTTCTCTCTGTTTCTCTGTCTCACTTTCTCACTCTCTCTTTATATATATATATATATATATATATATATATATATATATATATATATATATATATATATGATTTAATGTTCCTTTTCCTGAAATATTGAACACTATATTTCAACAAATACGTATAAACTATATATATATATATATATATATATATATATATATATATATATATATATATATATATATATATATATATATATATATATATATATATATATATACATATATATATATATATATATATATATATATATATATATCAGCCCGTTTGTATATACTTACTATGTATGTACATCAGTTCCTATCTATCTGTCTACCTTGCCTGTTTTCAAACAATATGCCTGTCGCATTTCAATGAGTTCAACTATGAGTCAACAACAGTTCATTCGTGCATGAAATTGGACTCCTCTATTTCGGGATCACTGTGTTTCTTTTCTGTCAAACATGTCTACACAAGTTATCTCCGTTATCTATCAATTGCAATGCAAGATTAATGAGATCCAAACTGGAATATCAGTTTGTGATTTCACATCTCACTGTTAGTTCTTCAAAACCGTCAACGGAATCTGTCAGCAAAACTGTTGACTTGTTTTGTTTTTGTTTTTTTGTTTTTTTTGTTTTTTTTCAATTCGATCAGTTCGTCTGGTACGCTGGCTGGCTGGCTGGCTACATATGTTCGTATGTAACACGGGTACAGACCGCACTCATGGAGCCAGAGTGATGAATTTTTCGAATTTTCCTTTTCATAATGCCTACAACTTCCTCCCCTATATAATTAGTGAAAGGTTCATTTTGCAATGTTTTTTTATGCTAAATCAGCCTGTTTTTTGTCTGCCATACTTAATTTTTGAGAAATCCGATGCGAAAAAAAAAAAAATTTTCGAGCAGGCTGGGTGACTGGCTAAGTATGGTATGTGTATTGCGCACAGGCTGTCCTAGTGGAGTTAGAGGGATGTAAATTTGAACATTTACTCCTTGTTATAAATGATAAATACTTATTCCGTTTTTTCTCAAATTCATCCCTGTAGAGATTTTCAATGAAGTGTTTAATTTGTGATGAAATGTTATGCAAAATTGATTCTTTTTTTGTTTCCATCTTGCTTGATTGTTCCAATTGATCACATCCCAATAAGAGCTTTTAGAAGTAAATCATTCATTGAATAAACATTTTTTTAAATTTTTAATTGATCATCCCCTGGCAAAGCTTGCTACCAAAGATGTTACTCACGTGACAGTTTCTATTAAGTGACCAACCAGACCTGTTTTCTTTGTTGATTCTCCGTGGAATTTACTATGCTTGTCTTTCTTTTACAACAGCCTAGCAATGCAGGCAACCCAGGGACGATCAAATTATTAAGCAAATGTCTGCGAGCCAAACCTGCAAACCATAGTTTTATAAATTGAACCGTTCGTTCCAGGTATTTATTCATTCAGGCCTGAAATGGGTTTTAATTACTTCTCTAAAAACAACCTCCAATTACAAGATTTTTTACTCAGTGTGGATAATTTAGTTTTTTTCTATTTTCAGTGTTTTGAATTTGGGAGTTGAAACATATAAATTATCCGCGCCGGACTACTTAATGCGAAAGAAAGATCGTTAGATTGGCAACAAGGGACTCCCTGATTCAAAAAGATGAGAGAAAAAAAACAACAGATAAATTAGTAACACTGCTTTGGATATCCCCATTGAATTTATGTTTTAAGATATGATGTCATCTGGCACCTCCTCAAAAATTACCAAAACGGGAAAGGAGAAAATGATCCATATTTTACTATTTTCTGACAAAATTACCCTGTAAAATATCTTGGGAAAATATAAGATATTCTTTTGATTTCCAGCTGAGCTCTGATCTGTACTGAATTATTTGCAGAAACAGAGATCGTGAAGCACTGAAATCAGTTCAAATCTTGCGAAAATCATTTCAAATAACTGTTGATTTCAGGGGGAAAGTTTCCGTCAGAAGAGATGGAAAAGATAAAAAACTATTTGATATACAGTGCCAGTTTTTATAATGATAAAATCAATTCTAATGTTTGATCTAAGGGATCGAGCATTACATGGACACTACGTTTGGAAATGTAAAATTCAAACGTGAGTCAAAATCAGCAGGACACTAGGAGCCTAACTTGTTGAAAACTATTGGTTTGCATCTCTCACCTGGAGTGGACAATTACATGGACACTAATTCTAAGAGTCTGTTGAGGTTTACGCATGCGCCACCATTAGCATTTATTCTGAACACTTGATTCTAGGGAGGTTGGGACTTTCTGCAGCTAAGGTTATGCATGTAGTCAAGCTGCTCCTTACCAAGTGTCATATCGCTTAATCATGTATCTATTCAAATTGGCGTTGAAATTGATGCGTGAATGAAAATGTTCATATTGGTAGTAGAACTATAAATCTGTTGAAAAGCCCACCATTATCCCCAAGTCAACTGTTACGTGGATACTTCTACCGAGAACCTGAAATCTATGCATGAATCAAAATTGACAAAAGCTCAACTTGTTAAGAAGAAAGGTAATTGTTTGGATTCAGTTCAACAAAGCATTATGTCAATATTTTGACAGGGAGATGACCCAGATTAATGCTTTGTGTGATAAAAAGGATTTAAACATTATCATTTAATCATTTGATTTCAATTGGAAGAAATTGTCGTCTGATTTAATGAATTTTTCTTTTTTATAACAACGCACTTTCTTGTTGTTGTATCTTTCCATTTATTACAAAAAAAAACAAACCTTAACACTAACCTTCACATCAACCGTAACATGAACACTTTGCAGTCAATTTCGATAAATACTGTTTCAAATATTCAAAGCTTTTTGCTTTCATTTGAAGTGTAATTGTTTAACAACAACAGCAGCAAATCGTGTCTTCTGTGAATTTATCTCCCTTTCAAAATATCGATTCAATTTTTTAGTGAACCAATCCAAACAATTGCTAAAACTATTAGCCCCTGTCAATGTTGGGAGACAGAAATTGATGGGTGAGTCAAAACAGCTGTAACATTTGTAGGCACCAAATCTGTCAAAGTACATCAGTCGCCATTAATATTACACTGACCTTTTATACTCGTTTATATAATACACAACTCGAATCATCATGCAGATCCAATAAGTCACTCTATAGGAACCTTCAAGTGACCTACAGCTAATTGCCCTGGGATTGATTAATTTAAGAAAGGGATCAACAATGGATAAGTTATTTCTCTTGCCTTTTGTTGAATCACGAAAAAGTCTGAGTAAAAAAAAGAAAGTACTGAATAGAGGCACATTTAGCAAAAACTCTCATAGCAACTCAAGCTCCCTTTAAAAACTTATCCCTGAGGAATTTTAAAATGAAAGGTTTTTCTTAGGCTTGCTAAAGAGTAAACATTGAAATTTTCAGCCCTCTAGCCCCAATACTGTGGCACGCATGAGCGAGATATACATATTTACATAACCAGCCGGACAACTTTGGCTTATTTTGACTGTTTCGTTGACTGCAGTGGTTGACGGTCTCTCATGAAACAATTTATAACTCTCATATCCTTGCTGGATATTTTAATATTGTTTACATCCTCGTTGGATGTTTGAGTTTCATTAAAACATCGTCTAGGATTGTTTTTGGTTGTAGGCGTACGATTTAAGTAAAGGATAATACTCCACCTTAACTCAAATATTGATCTGGTATTCTTGATAAACGGCCTTCGACGTTCAAAAACCTCTATAGCTTTATATACAATCCAACTCTTTTTTGAAAATTCGATCGTTTTTTAGATGTGATATGAGAAAATTTACTATTTTTGGAGAAAAGAAATGATTTCGTTTTTATTAAATTTGATGTCAGAATCCTCTTCCCTTCAATGAAATGTAATCTAAATATATAATGAGCATATTTACAAATTTTTCTCTGTTTGTTTGTGCTCAGACATTTAATTGGTTATGTGCCTTCTTATTATGACAAAATAAGGAAGATAATGGCGTAGAAACTCTCAAGACTATGTATTATTTAGATTATCAAAACATATATTACCCTACGAAATAGCTTTAGGGTTCTTCGTTCTGATCTATACATGAACAAGCCGACAATTTTTTACGAGTACATTTAAATCATAGAAACGCGCTTGAAAGTTTTCCTTCCCCATGGACTCTAAGCTCGATGTCAAATTACTTGAATTCTTATTATTTACTGATTCCTTTTATTTTCTTATCAAACATGTAATTAGCCCCGAAGAGACTTGGACTTATCTCCCTTGTACAGGCATTTCTGTTAACTTATATCCAATCAAATTAATAACTTGGAAAGTGGTTGCCTGAAAGGATTAGTAATTCCTCTATTCTTCAAGTTGGGGTATTTTGACAGTATTGTGCTACGACATGCCATTTTGGTTGTGCACTGTTACAAAACCATGAGCAACCACACCGATATCAGATCATTATAATATAGATGCTGCAAAAATCTTCCAGATGTATTGACAAATTCTGGTGAAAATTCCTATCACGAAATAATAACCTTTTTTCCAAACAATAAAAAAAAAGCTTTGAAGGGGGGAATATACGGTTCGAATATTCCTTTTTGCAATTTGTTGTAAAATTGTAGGGCTCTATTTTTCATGTCCCAAGGAAGAACATGTGTGTCGTCCAAATATGATTGAAAATACAGGAACAAAGCTACAAAGAATCAATTGGAAATCTGATATCACTCTGACTACTACGGTACAGTTCTCGCTTTATTTTCTCGTCATTTTATTATTATTATTATTATTATCATCATCATTATAATAATAATAATAATAATAATAATAATAATAATAATAATAATAATAATAATAATAATAAAGAAATAAGAAAAACAAGCCTGTTTTAAATTTTCAAAATATGATATATTATAACAATGCTTAGAATTTTTGATATATTTTATATCCTCTTCGGTGAAAATTCAAATGTAAAAAAACTTTCAGAACGTCAATGGTGCGTTCTGCAAAGAAATACGAAATGAAATTTAAACGCAGCAGATAAAATTCCTCTAACGCGACGCTTCTTTGAAAAGTGATTTCAAAGAATATTGAAATGGTTAAATGTGTGTTCTCACAGAAAAAGAAATCAAGCTTGAAAGTCACACAGTAATGTACTTCAAAATCTTTGCTAAATAATGGCCAATGTGTTTATGGTGAATACGAATCAGTTCGCCAAAATTATCATTCACACCATCTGGTTTGTGAGTTTTCAGCTTTAACATCCACTTACTCTCGTGGCATGCCAGAGTGTCAAGTCAACCCTCCATTGTCTGCAGGACATGCAACCGGATGTCATTATCGAAACTGAATGTGTTATTTTTATTGAATTGATTGCCCTGCTTTGTCACTGTTTTTCTCTATGCTTGTTGCATGGTTCTTAGTTTGAGAGCCAATTTCTCGCTTGAGTTCCATGTTTAAGCCTTGCAGGTAATTGAAGAAGATATCATAGCAATGATACCGCTTAATTTCATGTTGCTGATTCGTAAATGTTGATTTTAACTAACAAAGCCTCACGAAAACTCAATCAACTTATGAATATGGGACAACTTCCCAAACATTTTCTAACGAGGATATCCAACGACGCGTCCACTTTCGACCTGCCATTACTGCAATGCAATAGGTCTTTTATTTACAATTTAGACTCATATTCCATATGAGTTCAAATAAAAAATTAAAAAAACTTCGAAAGAAACAATACCAGATCAGATCGTTTCGGTCTTCGAAATTTTATGACATTGTCAGATAATTTGATTCACTGAACCATGTAATTTGAGTAGACATAAAGTCAGGCCCCAGTTCAACATTGTAATTATATGATAGATCTTATATCTTTCTATAACAAATCGTAACGTTCAGAAACAACCCGTTTTAGATTTATTTAGTTAGTTAAAGCATAGTGAGAATGCAGGGCAAAACAGATTTTTCTCGGATTTCAAACATATTGGAGATGAACCGATCAACCAACGGACATTCTTAAACAGATTCGCATTGAGGCACCTAAAACAAATATTTCATTGCATGTGTAACCATCAAGATACAAATAACTGCATCGGATCAAAATTAGTTTACTTTGAATTCATCGCAAACGAAATCAAAACATTTTATGCCCTATGGCCTTTTTTCTTGAGAATGTTTTGATACAGAAATTCTGGATCTTTAGCAAGGACATTTGAATGGAATTTAAGCGTGAAATCCTTGTAATTCATAAAGATAAAAGAGAAACAATAGAAGGAATTGAATTACTCATCCAGGAATTCATCAGGACATTGAGGAGGAACCGCTCTATTTAGAGATCCCAAAAGCCAACTCAGTCAAGCAGAACATAATATAGTGAAATGTAAGCGAGAAATGCCTTAGAACAAGGGAAATATTGAAAACTAGATTTAACACAAGAAATATGATTACAAGGATGAATAGCTCGGCAGCAGTATTTATTGAGTGATATCTGGACCAGCACTTCAATGGAAAAAGGAAAGAACAGAGATATTTGAATCCAAAAATAAAAAAAATCGATGACTATTCATACAATACATAAAGAATACCTAAGGACAAAAAAAATATCGGAAACTAGTTTCAACATCATCCAAGTGGGGAGAGTCGGTTTACCGTGAAAAACTGATTTAAGAATGTGTCAAACTATCCCAGACTCTAAGTAAACATACAATAGTCACTACATCTTAATTACTGAACATTTCTTATTCCGTTTCAAGGCTACAAACGTAAGAAACAAGCCATGGAGCATAAAATGTTTAGATCCAGTTTGTGAAGTCAAAATGAACCGATTTTGATCAGCTGCAGTCGTATGTAATCAGGCGGTTACAAATGAAACGTTTACTCTTTTTTTTACATCAAAGAGAATAATGCAAGACGCGGAAGATTTGAAAATTTAATTGCATTCATGTTAATTGAGATATAATTTATCATTGGACTTCTTAGCCCCTAACAACAGAAGCGTCTACCCGAGGTGAGACTAATTTTCAAGTACTTTTTTTCCTGTATCCGTAGCACATAGTACACCGAAGACACAAAGCAACATACACCACTGGTATTTACCCGTATTCGTCAGTGTGTCTGCCTGTCCGTGAGACAGCCTGTCCGCACAATATCTCCGGAAGATTTCAATGAAACTTTGTGGGAGGGTGGACAATGGGCTATTTCATGCATGAGTGAGCCATGGATTGAATTGTATTCAGGAATGGATCCAGGAACATTTCAACCCTTCTGAATCGCAACTATTCAGTTATTAGTGACAACGGCGTTGGTGAAAACACGAGCTCTCTGAATGCTTCCTAGTTCATAAGAGACTGTCAACCAAAACTGTTAAGATTTCTTTGAGTTTTTGAATGCGCATGGTTGGTTGGTTGGCCATGTATGTATGCACCACGCTTATAAACTGTATCAAAAGAGCAAGAGGGCTGAAAGTTTCAGCATTAACTCATTTTGACTGGAAAAAAATTTTTGTGTGTTTAGAAATTCTTTTGCATATGATTTTTCACTGGATTAGTCCTTAGTTTGTGCGTGACAGTGTTCCCGTTTGTCCCGGACATTGGCACTCTTTTATTAATCAAAGCCCTTAAAAAAAAGGCGGGAAAGAAATTTTCAATTGATCACCCCCATTATGGCGTGCTGCCAAAAGACGTCGTTCATATGGCAGTTCGTATTGAGTGACTATCGGACACCTTTCTTTCTTCTTTTTAAACCCAATTCTAAACAAAATGCAAATCTGGAATGGAATGTTCGTGTCTCAATGATGTAAATGGGAATCTAATCCAATTAAAACGATATTTTTACTCGATTAAAACCAAGCAAAAAAGATGGCAGAGACATTCAATTGAACATGTCTGCTTAGTCTCTTGAAAGAGACCATTACGCAACCAACATTCACTCGCTGAAGAGAATGAAAAGGGGGAAGTAAAAGCACGAGGTAATAGCTTTGGTAATGGAGGAAAGAAACAGAGACAAACGTATTATAAGAAACATTGAGAGAAAGAGAGACTAAATGTGAGATAGAGGGAGAGAGAAGAAAGAGAATCGTAAGTAAGAAAAAGGGGGGTAACTATGGCAGAAGGGGCAATAGGCAGACAAAAACGTATTAGGGAGAGGAAGAGAGGCTTAAAGTAAAAAGAAGATAAAAAAGAGCAAAGGAAGAGAGACAGAAGGCCGAGGGAGATATGAATAAGAGGGTTAATTCAAAATTGAACTTTCTAGAAAAATCTCATGTCTTTTCCGATCGACCCCCGGGTATTGAAACCGGCAACCAAAACTGCCAATATAGGTTTCTTCAGTTTCGAAATTGATTTGCTTGTCTATCTGGCTGGTTAATAGAGCTAGAGGGTTGAACATTCAAACATCTAATCGTTATGCCTATGTTCAAATCATTTGAATTCTAGAGAGGGCTTCAGTTTGCAATGTGAGTTTATGCTGAATTGGCATCATTTTTCTGTGTTTGCCGACATTTTTTTTTAAATCTGGACTTTTTTAGAGGTTATTCCCCCCCCTTAAAAGCAAGAGAAGTGACTAATCCATTGATAAATTTTCTTTTCCAGATTTTTTTAATTGGTCACCCTCGACACAGCATGTTGCCAATAGACGTTTGTTGTATGATGGTTTCTATTGAATGAATAATCAGCTTTTTCTCCTATTTTGAATATTCCATTCCTTCGTTCTTTATTCTCCCACATCTCTCTCATCTCTTTCTTCTCTACGGTTTCCTCTTTCTCTCCTCTACTTGTTTATCCCTCTTCCCATCCATCCCTCTCTCTCTCTCTCTCTCTCTCTCTCTCTCTCTCTCTCTCTCTCTCTCTCTCTCTCTCTCTCTATTTCACCCTCATTCAATATCCTACTTTTTCCCCACCCACTATCAACCAATCACTATTTCTCTTTCAATCATTCTTCGGCATTCAGTCATACTTTTCCCCAATCACTATCAATCAATCACTCCATTTCTCTTTCTATCTCTCCAATGCTCTCTCCTACTTTCCCCCATCCTCTATCAACCAGTCACTATCTCTCTTTCCATCTCTCTCCGACACTCTCTCCTACATATTCCTAACCCTCCATGAATCGGTCATTATTTCTTTTACCATTTCTCCTCGGCACTCTCACTCTTCCCACTATCAAATTATATCACTTTCCCTCCCACTCCTGCACTTTCTCTTATTATTTTTCTATCCTTTATCAATGAATCAATATATTTCTCTTTCTATCCCTCTCTGAGGCTCTCCGATTCGTAATTAAGGAGCCAGTGTTGTTATTGAATCTTCGCTTGAATTAATATTAAATGATGCTTTTTTCCCAGTTACATAATAGAATCGAAATATTATTAAATGTTAATTATTGATGCACCATTTTGTTTTGTGCATCTAATTTGTAAATGGCTCGAGGTCTCTTCAATACGAGAAAAATGCAGAATCAAAATATTGCCGCCATTAACTTCATTCTTCCAAACCTTCAATATGATAATGCTCAAATTACACATATCTTCTTGGAATATATATATATATATATATATATATATATATATATATATATATATATATATATATATATATATATATATGTGTGTGTGTGTGTGTGTGTGTGTGTGTGTGTGTGTAGACGAATTGGAAAAACCGATTATTTTCATATATTCTATTTCCAACAACTAGTTTTGTTGACAACATCATCTGATCAAAGTCGAATGATATTTTTAAATTGCTGATGTGTACATCATTGATATATATATATATATATATATATATATATATATATATATATATATATATATATATATATATATATATATGCACATACACAGACGCTATATGAATTGGTAGACAGTCTGTGTACACATATTGCATCATATATTAATTACTTATATATGTATGTTTAGAAAGAAAGGCAGTGAGAGAGAATGAGTACCATGATATGTATACCTAAGTAAGCTGTTTTTCTTAGTATATTCACATATTTGCAAAACATGATTAAACACTGCTCTGTTAACCAAAACATATTCATGTATATGCAGTGCCATATGTGTAACATAAGTATACTCTGTATTCTGCCAATATATGCTTGCATAGCTATGAGCAACCTTATCAAAACAAGAAAAATAAGTTCAAAGATGTGTCCACCATCCTTACGTCCATAACTGTATTTATTTTCAATTTTAAAAAGAGATTCAAAAGAAGTAGGAGTAGTAGTATCAGGAGGAAGGGAAGATGAAGGTGAAAGTAGGTACAGTCAAAAATCTGGCTATTAAAATGTAAATAGTGAATCTACATTACAGTAAGTATACAATATATCAATAATCTGTTCTGGAATCCTAGTGTATAATCATATGGGCTTCAGATGAGTACATATAACAGTTTTTGTTATAGAGATGGCTGGACATTGAAATGTTTGGTCTGTTGCAGCTATTAATAACGAACAATACTTGAAAACATTGTAAAAACATATGCTTGATACGTTATCCATTGATTCATTATAGATGCTCGCTTAATGATGTCACATATTTCCTCCTTCTTTCTGTTGTTTACAGAAAACGAACCAGCTGACCGAAAAACCATCACGTAGGGGAGCGTGGACACCTTTTTTTTTAAAATAGGGTGCCTACTGTTGAGTAATACAATTGCTAGCGCCTATTCACACAGTTCAATTCGCTAATGTAATGTATTTGATCCTCACCTAAAAGAAGATGAAATTAGAAAAAGAATCACTCTTTGCTGGCAAGCTTGTAATAGAATAAACTCGACCCTCAAAGATAAGAAATAAAGTCATAAAAACAAGGGTAAGTCATAAAAACAAGGGTAAGTCATAAAAACAAGGGTATACAACCAGTACATCCTCCCGATAGTCTCCTATGGAGCTGAAATATTGAACCTAACCAAAGGACCGACCCCCAACCAGACAACTATGCACAAGAAAGAATCAGCAGCACACGGAGAGATCGCAAGAAAGTGGAGTATATCAGAGGAGTGACAGGGATATCGTAGAATCCATAAGAAATGACAAAGCGGTGATCATGTAGCAAGAAATTCAGATAACCGCTTGACATCACGACCCACGACCAAGATCCCCAGAAATCATATGTAAAGTCTGTGGTCGGCAAAAAATAAGATGTTGTGACGAAGTAGAGAGGTTAATGAAGTACTGGCTACGTGACACCCACAAGAGAGAGGTGTGCTGAATCCTGGGGAGGGTCAATGTCCAACGACGGACGCTAAAAGGCTGATGATAATGCTGATGACTGTTCTCAAGTGTCAACCGAAGTTTTACAACAATTAGAATTCCTCGCAGAGATGATGCGTTTAATTCTTGCAGTATGGCTCATAACAATCGAATATGTCAAGAAAAGATTCAACTGACATTGCATTACCCTAATGGCTATAAGGGGCATATGGCCCCAGTTAAGCTCAAATAATGACAAAATTTAAATTCTCCAAGTATCTTTACCCAAAAATATATGAATACATTCAGCCCTGAAAGAGTTAACGATTTGAATCTCCTATGAAGGTGCATCGTATAATGTTTGCTTGGTAATGATTTAGAAAAAAAGCACGGTCTGGTTAGTCACTCGATAGAAACCGTCACGTGACAATTGTATCTCAGCACCATGCTGCGTTTGGGGTGATCAATTAAAAGCTTTGGAAAAAAGGTGCAATCAATGGATTAGTTACTTCTCTAGCAATTTGTTGGACAATGATTACCGAAAAAAAAATTTTTAAACTTTGTGAATGTGTTTTCACACGAACTGGTGATCAATTCAATTAAGCAATGACTTACACTGCAAATTGGACCCTTCATTGAAAACCTATTTAGGGCATGGAGAGATTATAGAAAAAAAGTCTTTTCCAGCTATAATAAAGAGTAAATTGTAAATTGTTGCATACGTACATAGATGGCAAACCAGCCAGACCTGTTTGAAAACTGATTAAACTCATGTTGACAGTTCATGTGAAAGTTTTATTTGACAGCTCATAGAAAAGCCCCTAACACAGACAAAACTTCCCCCCAAATGATTAATCTAAACCCCTAACCCTGAGTTATTATCTCATATAATATGATCACAGCCGAGTAACCAAAATACCTTTAATTTTCTTCCGATATTTATCTAGCAGGAAAAATTAGCTTTAATCGATGTCATTATTCAGTGTTTTGTGGTGTAATGAAAAAAGCCCATCGAGTCTAAAAGACCATTCCGACGTTGTAGTGGGTTTGCTCCCGAAATTTGTTGCCTTGAATCAAACTACGGTCCATAAATGCAATACAATAAAATGCACTAGATAATTACGAAATTATCGTATTTCCTTCAGTATAATCTGCACTTATTTCCGTATATTTTGACGTGGAAGAGCCAGAAGCGTCTAATCCATGGAATCAAAATTGCAGGTCATTTTCGATCAGATGGAAGAAGGGTTTGCAGAGTATACATTGGTTGATTCCTTTTTTTTTTTTCGAAATTGAAGCTTATTCTGGGTTGTAGATTATCAATGGTAGTGACTTATACAGATAATAGAAATATTCTTGCACACAATGCTATCAAATGCAACGTGCATCTGATGAGACCTTTGTCCAGGCAAAATAACAGATTCCTGGAAGAGGTGGTTTCGTGATTTCATCAAGTGAATGAATTCACCGGGCGAATGACATTCTTATAAAATCTTTTCAGACTGACATCAGTCCAGAAGAATCGTTACCTAGCCCTGAAATGTGCCGCAATGTTTATTTCGACATTTCCTTATTCAGATTAAGTCCCTTGTTTACTCTGCTACCTTCAACGTGTTGATTTGACGAGCTGAAAAGAGTTAGGATATTGCACTGGGCTCTTATCTTAAGTGATACTTATCTTCTTTCCACGATGTGACAGTAAGGGACATAAAGGCGCTGGTCTTGAGCCCTCGGAGGTTGTATCCACGGACCACGCCTTATCGTGTAAAACCATAATGGCAACAGCACCTGCATGCACGACCGTCTGGTCTGGAATTGTCTTAACAATGATCTGTGCAAAGCAAGGCTACCTTGACCGAAATTTGAACCCTGTCCGCCAATTTTGTTCCTATTACCATCGTGTCATTTCACAGCTGCTAATTATAAAGGTAATTTCACCGTATTAGTAGCTGTCGGCAATTGACCAGTGCTGCAATAACGAGATTACCAAACAATTTGTGTGAATTAGTCTCGAGAATGGGATGAAACCATAAGGTTAGACCTCATTTATTTTATGAGATTTTATGGCAGTTGACCCCACCCCATTCTGGACCTTCTGAATCTTCTTCTAGTAATTTGGTTCCATTATGGACCCATTAGATGGTGTTTGTTTAATGAGTCAATACTGAAAATGGAATTACCAGCGGTGGGAAGACGATTATCAGAGTATTAGAGCAGATGGTTAGATATCATATCTCTCCAAATCGTTCCATTGTTAAAGCAGGCCAAGTGTTAAAAGTAGTTCCGACTGGGATTCGAACTTGGTGCGCTGATTTCGTTTTGATAAATATTACACAATCCTGCATTTTTAAGAAATATTATAACCCAATCATTTGGACTATGTACAATGATCTCAGAGACAAGAACGTCGTTTGCTTCAGAAATGACCTGGTGACATTTACTGTCAGTATTTACGAATAGTGTTTGGGGTTCTTTCGTTGGACCAGACTGAAAGCAGACATCCACAATTTGAAAGCATGAAAGCCTAAAAAAAGAGAGATCAAGTTCCATTTTCTCTCTGTCACCGACTAGAAAAATATTTTGTGGTAGGAGCTTAAGGTCAAACTTTGACTGCAATTTGATCTGGAAGAATAAAAACATTTCAACTTGTATGACCAGTATTGTATATCTTTATAGTTGGGTTAAAGATCAGTCAAAATTTTAGTAGCCTCACCCAAAGTTGGAAATAAAAAAGAACCAATGCATAGGGTTTGGAATATTGGGGCTCTTCCTAGAAAAAGTATTGAATTGCATTTTTCCCATTCACTGAAAATTGAGTTCGTGGAGTAAATTAGACTCAAGTGTTTAATCAAGAATCGTCCATTTGATGAGGTTTAGATTTTTATCAAACTCTAGTCCAAGCTTCAGTTAACTTTATTTTCGCCCTTTAACAACAAGACCTAATCCTTACCTAATTCAAAAAGTAAACTTTCCAATGTCTATCTATCAAATCAGGGTAAACTGAATATATAAAATGAACACTCCCTTCGTGATTTGAATTAACGATCAAGTGATTAGTAGTTGGCTCTCTCAACAACTTCGCTGAACTGACAAGTGTTACATATTCATGAATTGATTCATCATATATATTCACAATACAAATGTAACAGTAATCATATTCTATAAGAATGAAATAGAATGGTTTTGACCCTGAGGCAGCCAGCTTTTTTCTAAATACCTTAATGTAGATCACATGAATTAACTAAACTTGGCAAGGTTAGGTCCTTGGTAAACTTACTATCAATCGTTTGTGAGCGTAATGTACTTCTAAGGATCGTTTGCTAAGCATTTGAAGAATATGAGAATCAAACAGCATCTATGGAAGATTTTAAAAAATGCGTGTAAACATAACCGGTAAGTATCAAAACATGCCTTTTTTTCTAGAAATTTTTGTATGCAAGAAATCGTCGAAATATATACTGACATGTAATGAACTGTACATTTATGTTCATAGATAAGAAATTATTTTCCATGAACAGTATAGGAGACAGATCTTTCCCCTCGTCCCATCATACAAAACAACTATTACAGGTAACCTCATTTCGTTTGCTAAATAGACACGAATAAAGTTAGAAGCCCTTGACACAAATGAACTTTTGCCTAAAACTAACCCCAGGTTTGTATATTGATGGAGTGATAGTGACCCAGTTCATTTATTAGAAACCCCACAACTGCTAATGTGACACATGGTTGAAACCAGTGGATTGGACCCCGCACATGAACATGCAGGCACTTGATGCAAAAGTCCCTGAGTGTGATGTCACAAAGATATTGAGCAAGGCTGGGCTTGTTCACAAGATGAATCCTACAAGACGATCCCTCAGCATGCTAGAAAAGAATCCTGGGTTTAGAAGCGATCCTGAGCAGTATTGATCGAACAAATTTTGCAAAGAACTGATACTACACTTTGGTCCAAGTAAGATTTGACACAAAGCCGGTTTAATGCAGTCGTCTTGCTGCCTATCATTCAGATCAGGGGTCAACAAATGCTCTTGGTAAGTGGGCTAGATTGGCAATGATTTTTTTTTATTTGTAGGTCAAGACACATCCAAAGTAGAACAATGAATATATTAGGTTTCTGCAAAGAATATTTTTTTGCATTCTAAAGTTTAATGACCATTTCGGAAAAAGTAACAATATTCATTGAATACGTCATCGTAGAATGTGAATCCTTTTGTATTTTTTTGAACTAAACTTTTCTTTTCCCTGTTCATTTTGGTTTATTTGAAGCTTTCAGATCAGAAATCACAAAAAGCAAATTCGATCAATTTTGTTGTATGAGTTCAGAATCTGATTGCAATAAAAACAAATGTTTGGCTTGGAGACCATATTAGTTTCAAAAGTTTCAAAACGGAGACGAGAGCATTGGAATGTGGACGTCCTTCGGTGGGCCAACGCATAAAAACTGGAGAGATTGCAGAAGAACTAAACGTTTACTGTTCTTCAGCATACCTACCAAAAAAAGCTTGACATGTACCAAAGCTGTACCTCTCTCCGATCGACCATCATTTTTTTCAAGCATATCGACTGCACACAATTTTCAAAGAATCCATTAATTCCAGGACCCAGAATTCCACGCTTCCTGAATAAAAGGACTTGTTTATAAAAATGAGTAGATTCTTTACACTTCGATTTTCAACTTTTATTCTAAGCTGATATATTGCTTTGAAGTTGATGATGAAAAAAGCAATCATTTTTTAACCAACCTAATATATTTAAATCTAAGATACTCTTATATTTTGAAACCAAAAGAATCAATGTGAATAATGAAATAGTATTCCCAGTTATGAACTTATCTTTCCGACATCATCTGTTCCGAAACTCATCAGCAATAATAGGATATTTACAAAAAAATTGATAATCTGCTTCTGATCACAATTGTTGTATTTTCTATTCATATTTCCAGATGTATTTTTATAAAAGTATTCATTAGTTATTGATGTAACAGTCGATCTTACAAAGCTGAGTTTACTAAAGATTTCATGTAGCATCGCTTTTGAATGTATTGAAAGATTACTTTTGATATTTTCCAAAGAAATGAAATTATTTTCGGGATATTACCTGTTGTACGTACAAAAAATTTTGTACATGCATTTGCAAAAAAATCCTTTGCTTATGTATCAATCAAAAGCCGTAACGACAAATGTCCGTGCTACATTACAATTCACATAACATTTGGGTAACATCTCACATATACATATAAAAAGTATTTCGATTCCTACTGCAGCCACATTCTCTTTAATTGTCTATTCTAGTTGTCTTGGCCAAGTGATACATTAAATGTGTAATGATGAGAGATCATTTTAAATTGATTTGATATAACAAAATTTATAATCATTTTGCAGGATCATGTATCCATTTCTTAATACATAACTGTCGCGTTGAAAGAAACGAAGAGAGCAGATATAGATCATGAATAAGCAAAAAATGATAATAGGAGTTCAATCAGTTATTTGCGCCATCTCCACCACGATGGTAGGAGCAACATTACGATGAAGCAGCTACCATTTTGTCTAGGCCTAATGATTGATTAGCCGTGGAATGACGGGAGATCATTTTTAAAAAGTATGAATAAAATATAATGCAATTTATAATTATATATATAAATAAATATCTTTATCTATCAATCAACCAATCTATCTACATATATATATATATATATATATATATATATATATATATATATATATATAATCAGATAAATATCCATATAAATGAATATGAGTATGATAAAAATCACTTTGCACATATAATGAAGTGTACTATGGATTCATAATACCAGATATGACGCACAGACGCTAAACGTTTCCAACAGCTTGAGAGTATGCATGAAACAAACGTGTCAACATGTCAAATTGATATTTTTTCAATTGTTTATGATACTTACTCTGTCTACGCCATATGATACATTCAGCATTTAATAACAGGTGACCATTTCAAGTACTTTAAATATACTATAACTCAACTTATAATCATTCTGTCAAATCATATATCCATTTCCTAATGACATATACATATATATTTAGAGATAGGGTGGGGGGGACATCAGAAACTGATATATACTTTATTAACTTATCCATCAACCCATGAGCGTGGCCAGTGATTCACTCCTTTTTCTGATCGCCACGATCACCAACAGCTGGTGAATATGCATGAAGCGTCCACATCTCAAGTGAGCATAACGCTCTGCCTTCCTTGACGATTCCGTCACTCGTGAATATGGATGAAGACAATAAAATGCGAAAGAAAAGGATAATCATGGAGAAAACGGAAGCAGTAATAGATTTCATTCCAAGGTCGATGGCTTCGGGCGTTGGTGTCGGTTTGGGGATAGATATGAACGTGGGTAAGCGTAGGCGTGAATGTGAAATTGATTTGACGGAAGAAGGGTGGTAGATAGACACGTCTGGATAGTAATTCAATAGAAACCGTCACATGAGCAATGTCTTTGGGCAGCATGCCGTGTTTCGGTGAGGGGGTGATCAATTACGAAAATTAAAATCTGTAAAAAGGGTTGATCAATGAATAAGTAACTTCTGCTGGACACTGAAACGTCTGAAATTTCAGAAAAAGAGTGTGAATGCAGCCAGGCAGAAACAAGGGAATAATTTTAAACTTGAATTTTAAATTGAACCAATCCACCAAATACTACTTTTGGTTAGGGATTTTAAAAGAACAAAAATGTTTCTTTCTTCGAGATATGATGAGTAAATGTTGAATTTTTCAGTGATCTGCACGTGTGATACATATGTACATGAATAAATAGCCAGCCAACAAAACGACCAGAGACTAGCTTAAAAAATGAAGAAATCTATGTTGACAGTTTTGGTTGACAGTTTATATATATATATATATATATATATATATATATATATATATAAGTTGACAGAAAATATAGGGGTCTGGTTAGTCACTCAATAGAAACCGTCATACGACCAGGAGAAAAGGCTTACAAATATACAAACATCTTAGAAAAATTCCATCGATTGAAATCTTGAAAACCATCGTTTTTAAATGATTTTTGCATCGTAGCAAAAGGAACAAAACGATTTGAATCAGTAAAACATCAGATTTCAGTGAGATAAATAGAGATAAGACACATTAAGGAATCGTGTAATCAACAGGGAACACCATTTCTTTCTTCATTCTCTTATTATTATTATTATTATTATTATTATTATTATTATTTGGAATCTCACACCAGTTGCCTGGTGGTTATTATTATTATTATTATTATTATTATTATTATTATTATTATTATTATTATTACAACAACAAATACTGCTTAATATCACAGATTATTGCATAAACTGTTCATATTACAAGGTTATATATTATGAAAGTATGTGTGATTTTTTTTGTGAGGATCATCAGTTGTTTATCATGTTACTGTTTCAGGGATTCAAAAACAAAACGTACATTAAAATGGCTCCATAGAACTGTAGATCAAACACCACTTCTCTTAAGGATATGGTTTTAGTATTTACCATTGATTTATTTTTTCTAGGGTCGTGTCATAATACATCTAGTTTGTAATGATACTATATTGTATATGGATGTTATTGTTTACTGCAAATCATATAATTTCTCAAATCTAAGTGCTTACTTACGTAGATTACCCAGAAAACTTATTTAAGGGATGAGTGAGTATGACAACAGATGTGACCCATCGAACATATCACTTCCGTTGATTATTTACTTATGCTAATATTGAATCCGTTATCTCCTGTTCAATCCCTGACTGCATCTAAACGAACTTATGATGCCAACATTAAGAATACTTGCTAGTCGGGGAAAAAATCTTTGAGCAAATTATATCACAATGGGATTTCACATGTATATGTGTGTGTGTGTGTGTGTGTGTGTGTGTGTGTGTGTGTGTGTGCGTGCGTGCGTGTGTGCATTACAAACGTCGGATAGTTTCTTTTTAACTCCATGGAAAAGTCAAACTCCAACTTCGGTTGTACTTTGAGTTTTTATTTGCCGATGGAGAATTTTGTTCGTCATTTTAGCTTGAATCGAAGGGAAAGGGTCTATCTTGGCTTCAAACTCAGACATTCAGTCCATAGCTGCTTTTCAAAACTTTTAGGCTTTAGGCCAGAAAAGAACATAACAGCTGTGACACAAAGTTAACAAGATGACAAATTTGGCCTGCGCCCAAGAGACAAAAGTGTGTTGCCCCCATCAACATGTAACAGTCAGTAGCCAGAAGAGTTCATTGCACTCTCTGAGTCAATTTAACGTACTAAGTTGCCAAAGCACGAAAGAACATTGGTTGGCAAGAACAGTGGAGTTTTGTCTCAAAGTTGAACTGGAGTTAAATTCGTTTTTACCGAAACAGCGAGAACGAAAACATCGAAAACGATCATCACCAAATTTAGAGAAGTAAATTCTTCATAATTTTTCTGTCCCGTCTCGTCAGATTTATCAAATTAAAATTTCTTTACTGTTTTTGGAAAACACAACCAATTGATTAGTAGGTGGATTTTTACCGACTGAGCTAAAGCGGCAGTTATGACTAATCGATGAATTTATATACCACATATAGAATACAAAACTTGCCGTTATCATCTTCAGTCGGAATAGATGTAAGAATAGTTTGACCCTGCAGTAGTCAGGTTTGAATACTTGCAGTTAGTTAATAACCAATAATCCTTAATTGAAGATGTATAAAGTGATTTATCTACTACATAGGATTAAATCTAATGGTACTAGTGGGTTATTCAGTTGTTTACCATGGAACCGTTCCGGAGACATGAAAACAAAACAGTTAATCTATGATAGCCATATATATGACAAGAGCAACGGACGGGTAATTCCAGATGCCTGTCCCTGCCCTCTGACTCGAGTTTCTGTCAGTTGAGGGCAGATAGGTTATAAAGGCAGTATTCTTACTTAACTTTGAATATGACTTGTGACAACGGAATCATTTGTTTGCCTAGAGATTTGATCTTTTCTTTTCCCCTCTCTTGTCTGGACATTTCCAAAATTCTTTTCTTAACTTTTCTGTTCACCCCAATCTAGTCATTGTTGTAGACTGATTGGTCTATGGTCAGTGTCCGAAATTCTTGCCAGCCATGGAATCCAATTAGTTTGGCTTGTTGAAAGACTCTCAAGGCAATATACCCCCAATCTCTCCCGTTCCCTTTATATACCTCTATTTTCTTCTCTTTCGTTCACTCTGCAGCACTCTCTCTCTCTCCTAGTTTATTTCTCTGCATATGTCTCTGTCTCTCTGTGTATCCCTCTCTTTCTTTATAAATCCAAGTTGCTTTCCGGCCAGTCATTTCTTAATCGCTTTTCAGGATCTCATATGCCACGAGAGAAACAAAAAGAGGAACTTTAAATTAAAGAAATCTTTTATTTCTTTTGATCTATTTCCCATCATTGATCTCGACTGAAATCTTATCGCAATTTTTTCTCTGAAAGTTTCAATGTTGTCAAGATTTCACTTTGAATGTTGTCAGGTCCTCCATACATCTGTGCAAGTTTGAATTTCAGCGAAAGTTATGAAGTCAAAATTGTTCAACTGAAATCACACGTGGGGATACCAACAGGTGCTGAAGGTTCCTGCCGAAACTACAATGAAATTTGACTATCACAGGATTTCATCTGTTGTTTAGGAGAAAAACATGACAGCATTTTCTTCTTGGGAAAAAAAACTACGAATCAACTTTGTCTAATACGGATTGGAGAGTCACGGTAGATTTAAAACGTAGAGTAGCCTTTTTAATCAAGGTGAACTTAAACACTCATCACCCTAACCTTATCACTAGGTTGTTTAATTGAAAAAAGTTCACATCCTTGAAAATTTAACAAAATGTGGGAAATACTGAGTGCACACATTGATGCAAACAGGAAAAATATTAAAATTTTCAAAGCTTGATAATGAATATATTTCCAATCGAGGATGAATGTCTGGGTGTTATTACTAAACTTACTTCGGCATATCTTCTAATATCTGCATCCGGAAATAGGAAATACGTAAAAAGGTTCAAAGATCATCAAGCATTCTCAAAACAAGCAAAGCCCTTGGTGGTATTTCGAGGTATTGCACCCTGGCTTAGTATAAGTAATACCTACGCCTAAAACAATACCTGAACTACAAGTCTGATGAAAACTTGTTGTAGCCACACCCGATTTATGAAATCCTTACAAAATCGCACGATAGCTTTCATCAAACAAATTAAAAAGAAAAGCAAGCAAATCAAAAAAGAAGCCAAACAAAAACAAACAAACAAACAACAAACAGAATGTATGATCATTAATAATCTCAATAATACAGTCATAACTACACCTGCTATTAATTTTGATGATTCAAGTGATATTAGTTTAAACTCATCTCTCAATGGTGATGGAGAAAAGACAATGGAAAAACAAGGTTTTCTCTGAAAACCTTGATTTTTACATGTTTTGTTCACACGTTTTGTTCTTTAGGAAGCTTTTATGAACCAACAGTATTGAAAGTACAATATGAGAGAAAGGGAATGGAGGAAAAGTTGGGTTTGCGATTGATGGATGTGATTTATCTGTGAGGAAAACTTGTCCCCGTCTGAGAATTGTAAGATATAGAGAGGAAGAAGTTAGAAGATTTAGGTTTATCACCTGGGGTTGATATGCTTTCAAACACTTACGGGAAACGATGTATGTGTATTTTAGATATCAAACGTGTGTATGTGTGTGTGTGTGTGTGTGTGTGTATCTATTATAATTGGCATGTTGGTAAAATAGTGGCCAAAGGGATGAGTATGTGTACGTGTGTCGTTTCGTGTATCTGTGTGTATGTGTGAGGATGAAATTAGATGTATATATATTTTTGTGTGAAATGTTTGTGTGCGTCGTGGTGGTCGTCTTTTTATGTATGATAATGAGTCATTCAGTACGTCATGTTTGTTTGTGATGTATTCTGCGTATTATTGAGAAGTAATTCTCAAGAGTGTATATTGTTGTGATATTTATGGGATGTACGAACCTTTTTCGATTGGGTATTGATTTGCCGTGTTTGTGGTGGATGTATATATGAGCCGTTAAGTGTGTATACGCATGTGCAGAAATGTATGCATATTTAATAGATGCTAGACGTATGTGTAAGTGTATGGTAATATATTCCCTTTAAATGATAATTCATTTTTAGTTTGAAGTGAGATATCAGATTTGCTTTTTCGGTAATTCCGGAAAAAGTAATAAATCTGGCAGAAACTTTGATTTCTCGTGTCCATCGATTCAGTTCATTACTTTTTTTCATTTGCTTGCCGTATTTCTTCAATTTGCCCTGAAAAAGGTTTTGAAGTGAAGTACAAATCAGTAGAAAAGGATAAAAATTCATCTTGCAGCTTTATGATTGAGATTGGCTTTTTATATATTTTTTTCATGAATTTTGAAGCTGGATCTCAGAAAAAAATTTCAAATATTTGATGCTGATACTTACACATGCATTTATATTTATTCCATTCAAACCCGGGACCACATTCACATCCGTAGCCCGAGGGGTGGTCAATACATTTGGGCTCTGTATAGTACAATGCATGACATTTGTCATTAGGATTCTCTGTAAAGACAAAAACAATGGAAAGCGATCAGTGATGAATAAATAAATTTAATATATATATATATATATATATATATATATATATATATATATATATATATATATATATATATATATATAACAACAAAATTTAACGTGAGCAAATCTAAAAGGTCAGGTTGAAAACCCTAAATCTAAAACACTGAACACCAAAATGTTCAAAATCCAAAAATTCAGCATGGCATCGCAAGTGAAAAGTTCCACTCCTGACATCACTGTAGTATGATTGAAAGACGAGGAATAAGGCCGATTTTCAAGGTATTTAAATAGTTTTAACGATAGTCAAAGCTTGCTGTTTTTATGTGACTGTTTAGATCGACAAAAAATATATTTATTTCACAGGCGTTGAAAATAATTAAAAAAAAACATTGTCACTGCCATTCTTTTAATACATTACAAAATACCTTTTTTGTAAACGATAATTAAATGGAGACAACACATTGGGGATGGGTTCTAATTAAAGAAGAAATCTTGGATTTCTTATGAAAATGAAAATCTTCCATAATCCGAAAAAAACAGTAATATTTCTGGTGCCAGGCATTTCGGATAAGGAATATTAAACCTGTATAAAATGAATCGTAAATTAAGAAATATTATTCAATCTTACTATATCCGATCTAGCACTACAAAACGTCGAACGCCGAATAGTTTTCGATTTTTAATTTTCCCTATCTCCAATCGTATAACAGGTTAGTTTACTATTCATATTCACATCCTCCACCATCACTATATTTTGGGTAAACAACAACATATGAATGTAAATTAATGTGTTTATGATGATGTTAAACAAAAATATCATAGACAATTTTAAAATAAAAGTGTAATTCATTTTCATAAACAAGACCCCCAAATATAATCTACGATCATCTTCACGTTGTGTTTTTTGGTAGCAGTGTTCAAAGCCCAGCATATCATGGTAAAATCACTCGCCTTTGTCCCCCGAATTTAGTCTCATATTCTCCATGAATTTTTCAAGGTTAACAATAATGACATTGACTTCAACTGGCAGCCTACAGTCTGTTTTACGGTAGTGCCTCCCCATGATCTCAACCACGTTTTTCAACCAAGTTTCAGCTTTTGGTTGCCCTAGAAGGCCCGAATTTCTATGATAATGTTGTACTTTCCCTTTCATAATGCGCCTCTTTGGAAATTCCTAACCTACCAGGGATGTTTATCTGTGGGACGGCTTTGACCTTTGGTTCCGACAAAATCAATCAGAAAATAACCCAGGAACAAAAAATAATCGAGGAACAAGAAAAAAGCTTTTTAAATGGGTTGCACAGTGGAATAATCAGCTTACGAACATAACTAAACAAAATGATACTAGTCTTATGCAACGACAGAAAAAAAAAAGGTATTGTCGATTATGTTTGGAAATGTTAAACTTCACATTTGAGGATGCTACAACTACGGTCAGCAATCAAACATATTAGTGGACTCGACTAAAATAATCACTTTGAAGTCATAGGGTTATGTTTGTTTAAAGGCTCAATTTTCAGCAGTATTCGACATTTCGTGCTAGCTACGTCACCTCTATATGTAGTGGTTCCATTCAATTTGTTAATGGGACTCATATTTTAGAGTTTAAGGCAAAAATGAAAATCCATGGGAGGCCATTGTGTTGAGTCTGGACTCTTAGGCATAAACACTAAATGTAAACCTCGAAGTATATCCTCTGTAGTTAAATTTCATAAAATAAAATTTCAAATGCTCAAATTTCCTGCTCTCATTTTTTGATGATTAGCAGTTACCTCTCTTTTTTCTCGGCAAATCTTGTCCAGACAAATAACTATTGTTTCTACGACACTGAATAATGAACTTGTAAAATCCAAGTAATTCTATTCGTACTGCTGACTTGATCAGCAGATTTGCGGGGAATTAGACGAATGATTATTTTTTTTAGAAAACCATCAATTAACATAGTCAAATAAGTTATTTCAGTTTTTTAGTAGTTCTACCTTGTTAGCTGGCTAAGTATGTTTCTATGAGATAATATGTTGTGCGTACAGGCCACAGCAATCGAGATATTGGGCTGAAAATGTAAACATTTACTCCTAATTCTGACTAGTTTTTTTTAAACCAACCTCAAAAATAATTCGTCGAAATATTGGGAATAACGAATAATCTCCTCGTGATACTCGAACTCACATCTCTTTACGTCGGATAATGAGCCTATGCATCGCAACTGTTCTACTCAAAGAGCTTTTACGGTTCGCAAAAGATCAAATCAGACCATTTAATTTTTTCCCCTATCTTTCTTCGATCGCTACCGATGTTACTTATTAAATGAGTAATAGAAACGACAATCGCTATCATCAATCAGTCTTTTGAAGTCTGTTGTTGGACGTAGGCAGCCTTGGGTAAACCAGAAAGCAAAGTAAGTATGTGCTTAGGGCATCAAAGGAAAAGGGGGCGCCACAGTTTTCTTGCAGTTTCCTACAATAAAATACGAATGCTACGCCTAAAAGCATTGCATTTTTTGTGGGAAAATTCATTTTTTCCAACTTATTTTTAAGAATGATCCATTTTTGAAAATTGCATGGGCGATGGGATGGGTGGGCAACATTCCAGGAGCTGTGCTTGGGGAATGAAGTGACTTTAATCTGGCCCTGGATATAAGCTTTTCCCAAGGTTTGCCAATTTTTAGCACTCTAGTGTCATGGTGTAAAAACATTGTAAACTTGTCTAATCATGCCATATTATTTTTGCCAGTCACAATTTTGTATATAATCTCAGAGTGGGTTGCTATTCTTTTTTTTTTCTTTTCTTAATATTTTCCTGACATAGCCAGCCATTTGATCTTCCTAAAATATTTTAGGGTATCTCTGACTGGTGCTTGTTTTCTGATGTGACAAGATTAAACCCGATTTATTAGGTGAATTTTACAAGTATCAGTATAGGTTTGTAAAGTAACCAGCTTCTTCTTTTAAGACTTTTAATTACTTGGGTTAAGCAATTATGGATATTTGGGGAATAGGGCAATGAAAAGGAAAAAAGACAGGAAATTGCTGGGATATGATAAATCAATACGTGGGCATAGAATACAGGGTGTTCACCGATGTCCGTGTCCTAAATGTTGACCTACAGGTCAGATATGCAAATGCCCTGGATGTAATCGAATAATTGGTAAATAACGGGTTGGAGGTTGGTCGAAAGTTTGATATCATTTCCGTCAAAGATGGGGTTGGATATTTCGTTGAAAAACAATTTCTCAATCTTATATTTCTTGCTAGAGCAGCAGTAAACTCCATCTGGTACTGGCTATGGGCCTAGATTTTTTTTTAAAAAAGACCCTTAAGAAAAGGAAAATACCAATCACATTTCGCTTGATGCTAAATCTTTATCAATCAAGACCGACACCCAAGCACTATAAGAGAATTTAACGAGTGAAAATGATAGATTTTCTTAACCCCACCTTCCTCTCTTAATATTTTCCCCATGTCTGCCACAGGTTTATAAAAGAGCTGGGAAAACAGAAAAATAGAAAGAGTAATGGCCGATTGGAAAGAATTCGACTGTTAGAATTTTACTTCCTAACGGTCACGAGTATCAACTAAATTACGGCCCAAAAAATAAGATGATACACACCCTGCGTATGTACATTAGCATATAAATGAATTGTGTGGTCCCATGATCTCTCCATGTGATGTTTATCATGATTTCCTCGACTCCACCTTGAATGGTTCTTAGTTTGAGAGCCAATTTCTTCCCTGAGCTTTGTAGGTGACAATTAAGAGGAAGACCTTACCATTATTAGAACTAATGGAATCTTCTCGTTTCATAGCTCGAACCTACTCTACCGAAAGCTTGCCAAACTAGATTGATTCTTCACTTGGCCTTTTTGGAGGATTCCATCGAGAATCATCGTCCCATATAGATATAGTGATCTACTTTCAGAGAGAGTTAGCCTCCAAAAGCTAGCCAAAAAGAACTATGACAAAAAATTTAAGTAATATATAGACACTTTTTGAGTCAAAGAATAAAAATAGCTTGTACTATGAGCTCTGCAGGTAAAAGCTAAAATGTTTTTTCTAATTTTCAAAAGGTATTGTCATTTATATATACAAGTATATTATATTAATGTATGTCGCTTGGAATAAATCCTAACCTTAGCCCTACCCTAATCTAACCTTAACCCAAGGTAGTTACATGTTATTAATTCTACCTAGCTATTAATATGCTTAGCTCAAAGAATGAATTAACGATTGTTACCTATCTCCTTTTGTGATAAGGTCATAGTGCTGTAATGGCGAACCTATGATACAAGATGGACATTTTAACTTATTTTATTATAGTCTTTCAAGTATAATTTAAAATGACATTTCATTTAACTCTTACTTTTATAGATATTACAGAAGAATAGACCAGTTATCTATGATGTTTTAGCTAAAATTAAAATACATGAATTCATGTAAATGACAGTCCGATAAAAGAATTATTCAAAGAATTTAAATTTCGACGCACTGTTCTAAAAAGGTTTGTCATCATAGTGTTGGTGAATACATCAACTTTTTTCTGATTGTTATGTCATGAACGGTGCGCAATGTCAAAAAATTGACTAGATGAGAAAATGGCGTTGTCAATATAGCTTCACTGTTGGAGCCAGGGCAAGTAACAGATAAGGTGTGATTCAATTGTATCTTGCCTTGAAGGTAGTTTTAAAACAATTACGCAACTCGTGCGCTTCTTCTGTTACGTTCTATTAGGCCAAATGTGTTTCTGTCATTTCTTTAGAATGTATTATGGAATTCAGAACAAGAAAACAAAAATAAAGATGAAGAAAGCAGAAATAATGTCGACGACGATTTCAGTGATTGAGCAAAAGATATCACGTTTTGCCCAAGAGTAAGTTAATTAATCGCAAAAGAAATTTCCTTCTTATCGATTCAGAGAGAATTATTAAAAGTCGAGTTTTATTAAAACCTTATCGTGCGGAAAATCATTTCTGCCCTCCTTGACTTCATTTATGTATGTTTGCATGTTTCTACAACACCATTCATCACCATTTATTATCATTATTACTATTACTATTATTATTATTACTTGTAGTAGTAGCAGTAGCTTCCTAGCCTCCATGGTAAAGTTGAATGGTGGCACCACTGCTTACTGAAGCATGATAATACAAAGGCCATCATGATGCTGATGTCCTGAATCAGTACAATACAAGGCACCAACAACATTTTTGATGATGATTCGTATGATTATTATTGTTAGTAGTAGTTGTAGAAGACTAGTAGAAGCAGCAGCAATGCTATTTGGCTTATTTTCCTTGCTCTTTTTCCCCTACATAATTTGCTTCTTCCTCTTCTTTTCATTTCTCTTCTTTTTCTCTTTCTCTTTCTCCTCCTTTCATCTTTTGTTCCTTTTCTATTTTTCATTTTCTTCCTGTCCCGTTCCTTGACATACTGATTTTCTCTTCCTCTTTTGATTTCACCTTCTTTTTAGCATTGAATTGCGATTTATGACTGTCGTTTAGAAGATATTTCCGATGTATGTTTGAAAAGTATCCAGATCGAATATTTTCAGAACCTGTAGTGCGGCCTAGATGTAACTTGATAAACAATCGGTTGGCATACTCCTGCTCATGCGTGAAGAGACTCTCTTGTGTGGGGGTTATTCAGTCGGCAGTAAGATGCCATTGACTGAGATAGTGTACTTCTGTTACCTTTGCATTCACAACGATTAAGCCCGCAGATTCTTCACGTCTCATTCAGGGTTTTGTTTGCAAAACATCGCATCATTCAGGTCTGCCATTGCTTTACAGTCCATATTGGATACCCTGGATTTCCGAAAAGAGATTTCAGAACGTGTATGAGATTAAAGCGAACGCAACGGGACAGTTGATGATAATCCTGAGAAAGGACTTTGCTGACTGATCTGAAAAGTGGAATGGATGCTTGGGTGTGTGAGGTCTCGGAGTAGTCCTTTGAATGGGACAGATGCCATTAGCGTAAGTAAGCTATTTTTCTCGTCAAAATTGAATAGATGGATACTTTCTGGACAGAATTCGTATTGAGCTCAACACTACCTGGGATCTGCAAGGCATCACTTGATGGAAGGTACATGAAGTTGTTTATTGAACCACTGTAGCCCAATAAATAGCCCGACCATCCGGCCAAGTGGACTCCAGATGCTTCTTTTCTTAGGTGTGTGCGTGCGTATGTGTTTCCAGGCACTACTGATCATATTTTGTGGGCTACAACATTGAACTTTTACATGAGTACACAATTAGGACCCATCTAGATAGATCTTTTTTGCTTTATTCAAAAACGTGTCATTCTCTTTATTGTCACTTTGAATCAACGATGCCCAACTCTTGAGCTGGTATTTTTACATCATTTTAGAGAAAAAATCAATTTTCATTAGATCATTTTACTTTATTTTGTCTATGGTGATTGATTTATGTTGGGTACAGATATCAAGCTTATCTTTGTTTGGCGTAGGGCCAAAGAAAGTGAAGTCAGTGAGGATCAAACTCACTACACCAGCTATTATCTGGTGGAAGTTAATGGCTAACCATTCTCTATATCAGTGGTTTTCAAACTGTCTTCTACGCAACCTTTCCTGGGGATCTGTGAAACATAATGTCATTTTCATAATATATCTTATACTTCTTCATTGCATAAATGATTCCTTGGTGATTCATTAAACTCTGTGATGCTTAATTGTTTATAATGTTCCTAAGACTTTATGACTCTTAACAAAGTTCAAAATATCTGTTTTAGCAGTTACATTAGATTCAAAAACTTATTGGTTTTGTACGTGACACAACCGCCTTTCAGTCAGTAGTCCTTCAAATGTTACTTTCCTTCAATAAGCCAAGCTCTTACTTATCCATTCGACTGTAGTTTCTATTTGGATTTATATACATTTGGATAACTCCATAAACAAGTCTAAAATCTATATGCATATATAAATTATTGTATCATATAAAAAGTTACTTGAAATGAATTCCCGTCCTTACACGGTCAATATATCATTCAATTTAGACAATGTAAATAGAATAAACAATTAAAGAAATTGGGACTGTTGCATGGATCGAACCTGGCACCAATAAGTAGCCACACTTAGCATAACTGCGTTCAAAGTAAATTCTCATCATGTGCGATGGGTTTATTTCATCAAGTGCCCAATACATTGAACATTAAGTTGAGTTAGAGTAGAACTTGAGATATGATGAAATAAAAGATCTATTACACAAACAGGTTTATGTATCTGCCCTGTTTGGGCTTCTCCAGGCGAATGTTTTGGTCTATTTTAGATCCCTACTTGGAACGATTTTCCGGAAGTGTCTATTTTTATAGGATGTAGGATCTTTCTCTTATTCTATTTATGCATCTTTTTCTTTTTTCCTTCTCTTTGTTTGGCGGTTGGTTGTTGCTTGATATGTTTCTCTATTTTGCAAAGTGGAGACGATGTGCTCATTGGTAGTTATAAATCATAAATTAGCATTAGATAGTGTAGGTATTTTTTCATCAGTATGTTGTTAGATCATCAGCTGTTTGTATTCAATTCTCACTTCAATCAATTTTCCAGTTTTGGAGTCCACTTTAACATCATTTTTGTTGTATTTAGACATCGGTAAAATGGGGTTACATTATATATATATATATAAGGAGGAGGTTGTTTTTAAAAATGTTTTAGAAAACTTACTTATTGAAAAGAGTTTACCAAGTGGGTAAAGTTTGAAGACCACTGATCACTCTGAGCCATTTCTATTACCCTGTACTTGTAAAATCTGTGACAAATACTTAGGCGCAATAAAATTTCTGATGTTAATCAATCCTTAAAAACATGTTACTATTTGTGTCCAGTAAACAAACTTAAACGTCGATTAATGTCAATAATTAATGTATATTTCCCCTCTCAATCGAAGATTGCATTCGAATGACTGAGATAACTGATCGGCCTTTCACCCTGGGCCTCCTTCATTACTCCGTCTATCAGGTCGTTGTCTACGTTCAACTGGACGGGTTGGGATCGGCCGACATGTTCAGAGGTTATCACATTCAATACTAATAACTTGCTTTAGTTCTAATTTCTTTCTTGTCTTTCTCCTTCCTTCCTTTCTCTTCTTGTATCTTTCTTTTTTTTCGTTCTTCCGCTTTTCCAATATTTTCCTTTCCTGTTATTTATATATGACTTTGTTCTTTCCATTTTTTACTTTGTATATCTTTTTTTATTCTTTCTTTCTTCCTCTTGAAACCGTCAAGCAAAACTGTCACCATATCTGCCAGCATAGGTTTCTTCAGTTTTCAAGTTGTTCAAGCCGACTGGCTGAGTGGGTTGATGGATAAGTATGTATAAATTATAAATGTGTGTATCACAGGTACAGGCTGCAGTAATGGGACCAGAGTGCTGAAATTATCAATGTTTGTCCACGCCAAATTGATCCCTTTAATCTAAGTCCAGCCGCATTCAGGTTTTTCAGAAATATTTCAGATTTTACAAATGATTACCATCCAACAAAAAGTGAGAGAAGTAATTCATCCATTGATCTCCCCCAGCATAGACTGCAGCCAAAATACGTTGGTCAGGTGATTGTTTCCATTGAGTATTTCTCTTTTTTCATTCTTTATCGTTTCTAATTATCCTCATCTCTCTCTCTCTCTCTCTCTCTCTCTCTCTCTCTCTCTTAGTTCTTTCCATTTTTCTCTCTTTATTCATTTATCCAATTATTTCACTTCTCCTCTGCCCTTTTTTCCTACTTCCTAATTTGCCTTCTTTCTTTTCTCAGGTACATATTTCCTTTTTTTATCGTTCTATTTATCTATCTATCTATCTTAGTATGTTTACATCTATGTCCATCTTTTTTGGTATATTCCTTTATATATCTATCAATATGCTCATGTCTACATCTATCTACCTTTCTTTCTCTTAATACCAATCTAACTCTCCATCTTTTTAGTGTTCCAGCACAATATTTTTTGACTACTTGTGTTTTTTCTATTTTTTCCTTTTTTCCTCCTTCCTTCTTTCCCTTCTTTCGCTGTTTCTTCTCTTCTTTCATTCTTTATCTTTGTTTTCTCTTCTTTTCTTTCTTTTACACTCTGTCTTCTCATTTCCATCTCTCTATCTATCTATCTCTCCCGCTCTCTCGTCTCCTCATCTACTTGCCCCTTCCCAACTGCTCTTACTCACAAAAACTGCGATAAGGCTTTGGAATTCTAATTAATGATTCTGCCCTCCTTTTTGAAAAGAGATTTCTGATTTATCACTCGGGTTATTTTGCCAAGTCCGGCTTTTTTTCCAAAACTTTACAGTTAAAAATCTCAAAAGCTAAAGCCACGAAAGTTCATAACGATCTTTGGTCAGAGAAAAAGATCAGTTCTAGTCAATAAAAAAGTTCAATTACTTCAGTGAGAATTATTCATGCAATTTGGCTTATTTCAACATTTACCCAATTTTCAACATTTACCCAATATCAGATTTAAGTATGTTGGAACTCACAAGAATATAGTATTATGATGCAATGTATAAAAGAATTAAAATCCAATATTGCCAGTACAGACATAGAGAACATTATTAAATATACATGACTGGAATGGATAGGTAATTCACTGGGAACTGTGCAGGCATCTTGACCTTTAACATCCGGGTAAACAGTACACGCAAAAAGTCAGAACCCGTCCTGGGAAACAAAATCTTTAGAACTCATCTTGATACATTTGTTTTATGTTGATTAGTCGAAAATATGCAACTATCTCAGCCACCAATCGAACCCAACGCAATCCCTTTCATCAACCCTCCAGCGTCTTTCATTGGACCTAGACTTTCCTCAAGATTTGCAAGACCTATATATCATTGGTGTCAGGTGGTCCATACTTTCTGAACTTGCATAGTTCGTCTCGTCACCTTATTTTTGCTGGTCACATATTCTCATATGATCTTTGAGGATCCGCTGTGTGAATAGTGGTGCCCATTAGTTTTTTAATGGATTCTATGATATCTACGACTCCTATTTTGGCTCTAATATACTGTGCTGTCTTGTGATCCCTCCATGTAATATTAAGCATGATTCTTTTACGTGTGCATTGCATAGTTCTTAGCTTGAGAGTCAGTTTTTTTTGTTGGGTCATACGTTTCAATATCATTAACACTGAGTTCCGAGTCTACATTCTGACTGGCATAGTTGTGTCTTCTATAGTGCCGTCAGCATTCTTTGTTCAAGCTCAGTATTCCAAACTCAGATTTTCAAAGCAAGCAAGCAGAAATCTGCTGTGTAGAGGATTAGCATAATCTTTCCTCAAATTTTGCTGTAAGCCATAATAGGCTAATCTTTGTAGATATCAGAACCAACGCTACGATCTGCAGTATGTTTGTGGTGGTTGCCAGTTTTCTACAATCATAGGCGTGCGATCAGAGGTGCAGGAGTCAACTGCTCCTCAGATTTGGTGAAAACACTCTGATGTTTCAGCCAAAACAATTTAATTCGAGCAAACCCGTGTAAATTTTCGGGCAAACCAACTTGCTTGCTCCCTTCAACCAAAGAGTTCTATACGTCTATGTTAAAAGCCATAATTTCGATTTTTTCAAAGCAGCAGATACTCTTCACTTCGAATATCAGCTCAACACAATCTTCATACTTCAATCGTTTTCACAGCCTGTTCCTGTGCCGATATAAGTTAGACTTTGCCTAAACCCTGGACCTAATACTCCCCAGCAAAAAATGATGAAGACTCTTTTTCATAGCAATACCACGGTTAGCGATTAGATGTAATCCTTAAAAAATAAAGCGGTGAACGTTGCAGCGCTATATAAGTTCATTATAACAGCAATGGTTTTTAGATATCTCTGTTGACGATGGAATGGACTAGCTGTGTGTATCTGAATTGGTAGTTGCTTCCCAGTGATGATGAAATATCATTAAATATCGATACTTATCGCTACATCATAAATAATTGTGTCCGCGTATGTGTTTATTCTCATAAAACACGACACATTAACCAAAGTGTACAAAGCGCTGTTATTTCGGATAATGTCCATAATGTTGTCTATTATCATCATTCATTTCGGAAATTCAGCATTTCAAGTTTATTACGAAAAATAAGTTAAGAGCACTATAGTGAATCATCTTTAACCGAGGTTACGAGTTGATTGCTTACATCAATTCGAGATTCAGCGTTTTTAAAAAGAAAAAAAGAGTCTTACTAAGTAGGGAAGAGTTAGATTCGCTTTTATCTATTTGATTTTTGATTAAATTCAGAAGATTAGAAAAGATACGGAGTGTCAAAGATGATTATGATAAGCCTTGACGGGTAAAATTCCACCCAAGGTCAGGATCAATTAGAAGACAATTGTTTCAATTGGGTTTCACCCCAGGAATGCCTCGCTAATCTAAATTTTTCATCTTCCTCTTTTATTTTCTTTTTTGTGTCAAATTTTCATTCATTTCCATTTTTCATTTATTCTCTCTTTCGTTTTGAAATTTGTTCCTCTTCTATCCATTCAAGTTCATTTCTCTTTCTCTCTATTTTCTTCTCCTCGCTTGACGTCTCCTGCTTATCTTCTATTTTCTTGATTTTAAAAAGATTTTTCTCTTCCTGAAAGTTCATTCGTTTCCTTTTTTTTCTCACAATTCTTTGGGATTCTTTATTTCTCTTCTTCACCTCGGTGATATCCAAAAATCAATCACGCACTCCAAAATGGAGCAGTTGGTTTCTAAGGAGTTGCACATTCGATGAGCCCCTCATCGGGGGGACTACACTTAGACTTGACTATGTGAAAAAAAAAACTGCTTCACTTCGCCGTCCCGAGATGGATTGGCAGACTAGATTTTTTAAGGTATCAATATCAAAAACCCTGAAAAGGGTTGTTCTTGGGTTATAAAAAAAAATATTGTTAATTTCAATAACCAATCAACTTCTGAGTCGCTTGATGCTCGAAGCAAAGCCGAATAAAAAGTGCTTCCACCTCGGCCTTCCAGTTACATAACTGTCAAAATATTTTAAACTGAAATATTCCCGAGGAAATGAATGTTATATTCATTTTAAACTCATCAAAATACGTTAAGAAGAATACATATTCCCACAAAAATATATTACTTCACAAAACCAAATCTTTACCAACGAAACTTGTTTTTGCGTGATGACCTGTTCAGTACAATAGTATTCGTTAGAACAATTGAATCATTTGATCTTTTGTAATAACTCAATAAATTTTGAATTCAAACTGTTGTGTTGAACGATTGAAATGACTTGAAATAATTCAACATGATAAATTGCAAGGAACCTGTGGCACCCACTTCTCTCGCGATGCCCTAAGGGCCGTTTCTGGGAGTCACACCGCTAGAGAAAAGACTTTCCATTCATTGCTATACCAGGAAAGCTTGTTGCACCTTGGGAATGTATATACTCACCAAGAAAAAATGAAAAAAAAAACAACAACAAATGTCCTCCTTTTGTCTTCTCCAAATGACAAAAGACTTTCTCTACTGCAAAAAAAGAAAGAGTCTTCCATTGCATGTGTATTTTCTTTACACTGAGCAGAACGCTGTATACTTTGTACAAACTAGAAAGGATCCCGAATAAACTTCTGTCGAAAGACAAGAAGCCAAAATCAAAATTATAGCTGGACTACATCCAAATTCGGGATTACTTAACACGATCACACAATTCTTCAGACCTGTCGTTCCCAAATTTATTTTATTACGGAACACTAATATAATTTCCCAAAAATTGCAGAACCCTTACTTATAATTTACGGACAACCTATGTCAGCCAAATTTTAATAAGACCATTGAATGAAACAAAAATTGTTTCGGAGAAGGAATTTATTTTTAAAATAAAACATATAATCAATAAAACATTAAAATAAAATAAAAACTCCACTGTCTTCACGCCAAAAACCTAAAATCATCGAAGTGGTGAATACCATTCCTTTTAAAACACATTTTATTGAAAGACACCTTACCTCGCAGAATCACAATATTTCCTGGAAATCTTTTTACTCAAAAGAAAGCACTTTGAGAAATGCTGCTCTAAAAAGTTGACACCAAGCCTTTAGAAAAAAGGCTTGGTGTAACTCACCAAACTGAGCCAAAATTATTCAAAAAGGTCAGAGGTGATATAGCATCAAATGAAATTTTGATTGAGCAGATATCTATGAGTACTGACATTTCAATGCCTATTCAAAGGATATTCTGACGATAGAAAAAATTCTATTTACGATTCTCATAATAAAGAAAAAGGAGTGGCTTTCCTCGGAGCCTGAGCTGACAATTATCAAATTGATCTATATTCTTATACGCTTTTTTTTACATTGTAGAATAATTAGAAAATATTTTTTATGTATTGTTGTTGCAAAAAAGAATTTGGAAGTGGTTTATATCTATCTATCATTTCAGCTTCGTGACCTTTTAACATCTTGTCTTTGGTTTCTCGATCTTCCACAAAAATGAATTCAGCGTCTTCCCCAAGTACCATACCAAGTATACATACTTATAAGGTCGCATCATATCTCGCTGTATACAATATTCAACACATGCTTCCAAAAATACACGGTTAACGGGGTTCTGGTGGAGCTTAGACGGCTCTAGCAAGTCGGAAGTGGATTGTAATAATGAAATACCCTAGTAAAATAACACAACCTGTGTTTTATCTCCCCACGACGTTTTGAGTTAAAGCGGAAAAATGTAGAAATTTCTGTAACTAGGCTGAATTTTGAAATGCAAAAGCAAAACGTTTTCCCTACTCATTGAGGAGAGTGTGTGTGCAAAATTCCAAGTTTCTACGATGGACAGTTGTGGCTGAGAAGAAAGAAAGAACGAGAAGAAGAATTATAGCAAAAATGAAAAAAGGAAGAGAAATAATTAATTATGATGAAAAGAATCGGTTTAGTAACACAAAATCATTCAATCTAGCATCCATATATTTCCTCTCTTTATTTCTCACTTTCTGTCTTTTTTTATCTCTCTCTCTCTCTCTCTCTCTCTCTCTCTCTCTCTTTCTTTCACTGTCTTTTTTGTTTCCCTTTTCATTTTCTTTCTCTCTTTCCCTCTCTATTTCCCCTTTCTCACTATCCTCTCTTTTCTTCTCTATTTCCCCTTTCTTACTATCTTCCTTTCGTTGATTGATAACTTAGAAATAAAATCTTTTCCCTCCGTTCTCCTCTATCACTATCCATCATTTAAAACTTTTCACTTGTTAATCTTAACCGGAGATCTGAACTTGTCATCGTTGTTTGCTTAGGAAAATAATAAAGTCAACTCAGTAGGAGTTTGAAAAAAAAACAGGCAATGTCTGTCATAGAATGGAAGAAATGATATCCATCGTATTTAATTCCTCAGTCGACTTGGGCTGTCTAAGTCTTGACGAGAGACAAGAGAGAAATAGGATTGAATTCTCTGGTAACTTTCTGCATTGTATTTCAAAAAGGATGTTTTCCAATCATTTTTCTTCTTCCAATATTCCATTTATTTCTAGACTATTGTCTTCATTTTTTCCGTTTTCAACACAATAATTTCACTTATATATTCGTCAGCCTGTTTACGGAGAGCAATGTCTATCTGGAAAGTACCGTGCCATAAGATATCAACAAAAAAAGACTACCTAGGGCAATAGTGCCTCAATCACCTATTTCACGGTAGCCTAGGTTGATTCATGATCATGATGATGACCATCATCATCATCATCATTTCAGTGTGCGTTGTTGGACATGGACCTCCTCAAACATTCACCAGACCTCTCTATCACGGGTGTCACGGAGCCGATTCTTTCTTAACTTTCTAGTTCGTCAAGCCATCTCATTTTTCGCCTCCGCAGTTTCTCAAATGATCCCAGTAGATCAACATCGTGACTTGCGATGCCCAAGTTATTTGACATTCTTGCAACATGACCAGCATATTGACATTCGGGTTTTGTAATGGATTTTCTAATTTCTCTGATTCCTGTTTTGTTTTTTTTCTCTCTCTCTCTAATTCATTGAGCTGTCTTGTTATATCTCCATGTGATGTTGAGCTTGATTCTCTCTATATCATGGTTCTTGATTTAAGGGCCAATCTTTTAGTTGGGTACCCTCACCGTACGTTGAAGCACGTTTCATAAAAGTAATGGTCTACCAGCGAAATAAATCTTTCTCCACAACGAGGCACCCGGGTGCAGATGGTGGTAAAAACAGAAAGAGAGAGGAAAACCGGTTCGAGAGAATCGGTGCATAACTGCGCAGAAACGTCGATGCGTATAATCTGGTATAGATGGATTAAAACTACCACCAAGCAATTTCCAATCAGATAATGAATTATATAGAATGAACCAAAGGAAAGCATGTATTCCGTGAAAGCTAGTCATTAATTTTTCACCTTTATTCACCATCACCAACAGATCGATAACACTTCCCTATTCGATCGAGGCCCAAATAGACTCAACTCTGACAAAAACATAACCAAAGTGGACAGAACAGGTTTTATACTTTGTTTTTGTTTTAAATGTATCTGTATTCAAAGAAAGAAGGCGAACGAAAATACAGAAATAAAGAAGGAAAGAAAAAAAGGATGCAACGAGAAATTTTTTAAGAAAAGAGAAAGAAAGAAAAGGAAAAACAATGTGAAAGAAAGCACAGAAAGAAATTAATAGATTCACATAAATGGGAGCAAAGAAAGAAGAACGTAAAAGAAAAGTAAGAAAAGAACAACGTTAAGGAAAATACAGAAAGAAAGGAAGAAACACATAAAGAAAAATAAAGTAAGAGGGAAAGAAAGAGAGAATGTAAAAGAAGAGATAAGAAAGAAATAAGAAATACACAGAAGAAGAAGGGAAAAAGATGGAAAGAAAGAATGAAAGAAAAAAGAAAGAAAGATGAACTGTGAAAGATAAAAAGAATTTTCTGAAGATTGGATACACGAAAGAGTAAGCCGACGTAATAATAAATATTGCTTTGTGAAAGAGTGAAATATCTGTCGGTGTCAGTTGGGTGCAAAGAAATGACAAGACGAGAATCAATTTCCCTGTTGTCATCATCTGTCCAATTGAAAGGGGTCAACAATGACACTTTCTGTCCGACAACCTGTCAAGTGCATCTCCAAGGAAAGTCAGAGTCTTCAAATATGAAGCACTTAAAATCAGACAACAACTTTTCTATGGCAAACAATCATCATCTAGGAATTGGAAAGCATTGGAAGCGTGCATAGCTCTAGAAAATGAATGAAAATCACTCCATATATAGTTAGTGTGCAGGAGATTTTCCCCTTACATCTCCAGTCATCTCCAAGATGTTACTTGCCTTCAATTAGAGTGTTTACAAAAAACGTTTTTTATAGTTTAAAAATATTGCAGTGACAATGATTTGTATTGATCGGTTAGACAAAAAAGAATCAAGCTCTTACTGTAGTTGGAACAATTTGAATGCCTTAAAAACCGATTTTGTCTCTCGTCCTTCAATCATACAACTTTGAAGTCAGGTTTAGAATTCTCCACTGGTGACGCCATGTTATCATTTAAATTGTTTTCAATTTTTGAACATTTCCTTTTTCAGATTTTCAGATAATAGGTTCTCAACCCGTATTAAACTGTCTTCTAATATTTTTCCTTCATCCACTTCTCAACCCATCGCAGGTTCTTGGATTCGAAGTCGAGGATGTTAGTTTAAGACTTTCTGATTGCTCTTGAGGTCGAAGGGTCTAGTAGTGTGATGAACAAGTCGTTATTTGTTCAAAAGAAATCATTTAAAACCTAAATAAATCCATGCTTACATTTTTTTTGACGGTTTGTAATAATGACATATCCATGATAGAGAAGTCCAGCAATCTTAGGAAAGTCTTATGACCAACTAAACGGCTGCTGCTGATGACGATGATGAAACCTTTTGATCTTGACTCGTATCTATCTTAGGTACTGGTAGTTTTGGGAGGCGTTACGTAGCAGAATGATTCGTTCTTTGAGTGAAATGCTATGCTTATATCGCGTGTACAGACAGGTCAATAGAGCAAGTGGGCTGAAATATCTAACATTTATTCTTTTTTAGGTCTAGATCTTTCTTAAAAACAAAGATGACGTATGTTCCATTCATCACATTTTCACTTAGCCAGTGTTCTGCTTTCACTTGGAGAAAATATCCATTGCATAAATCTTCATATACATCTATAAATATGAACGATTTGGCTAATTAGCAAGATAGACAAATATAGACGGACTAAGATAGATAGATAGATAGATAGATATATAGATAGATAGATAGATAGATAGATTGATGGATGGATAGATAGATAGATGGATAGATATACACAAATATAGATGTACTGAGACAGACGGGTCCAGTGGCTTGTAGGATCGATGCACCAAGAGCAACTCTTGAAATCCTTTTAGGAAATCTCCCTATTCAAATTTGAATGATCAATCTCGAGACCTATCACTCTGTACATACTGCTTTTAAGACAAAACCCACTCGACCAAAAGAAAGGTCAAACGTATGTAATTTTTTTTCACGTTGCCTCAAGTTATTAATTCCAATTCTTTTCGTACATGATCTTGTTTCCATGTTATATTTCAAGAAATACCATTGAATTTTCTCTGACCAAGAAGCAGATACGCTTGCCTTCAGAGATACAAAGATCAAGGGAAGATTTGTTTTTGGATGAATTCATTTAAATTAATGAAATGTGCGAGAAACCGAAAATAAGATTAGAACCGTAAATCTGAACATACTACGTAGACTATATTTGTATACATTTTTTGAAAGTTGATGTAAATGAGAACAGTATACTGACATGACATATATATATATATATGTGTGTGTGTGTGTCTGTGTGTGTGTGTGTGTGATGATTATGTAGATACAATACACACACATATATAAATATAAATATGTGTGTGTGCATGTGTGCGTGTGTGCATGTAGGATAAACATACTGGACATAGATACTTCGAGTACAATATATGTGTGTGAGTGCTTGAATGCGTGCGTATTAAGTTCTACTAAGTTACCCGTAAATCTACTATTCAGCAGGGGAAATATCACCATTAGTCTTTCAGAGTCCATCATTCTCCAAGATTTGCCAGATCTCTCTATCCTGGATGTCACGGAGCCAGTTATGTCTGAATTTATCTACTTAGTCACGCCATCTTATATTTTTCCACTCCCAGATTATATGTGGGTCGTAATGTTCAGCAATCGTCTGCCATTCTCGCAACATGATCAGCCCATTGCCATTCGAGTTCTCTCTTGGAGTCTATGATATCTCGAACTCTTTTTTCCCTCTAATATAATGCTGTCTTGTGATCTCCCCATGTGAGGTTGAGCATGATTTTCTCTTGTGCACGTTGCATAGTTTAAGGGTCAGTCTTTTTGGTAAGATTCCATATTTCAGCTCCATAGATGCCTATCAAGTGGATGCATTGATTGCATACGCTTCTTTTTGGCATTAGCAGAATTACCTAACATGGAAATAAATCATATCCTTATCTATCTAATTATCTATTAACCCCCCTTTTCCCCAGCCGATTCATATCTGTCTCCGTATGTCTGTCCCTCTTTTCATTTCAGTCCATTCATATCTCTCTATCTATCTGTTTCCCTTTCTGACTGTATTTCCATCTGAATTTGTCTACGCCTATCTATTACTGTGCTTGTGTGCAGATGTAAAAGTATATATGGTAATCTGAACACCAACTGGATAGATAACTTGATAGATAGATAGATAGATAGATAGATAGATAGATAGATAGATAGATAGATAGATAGATAGATAGATATGCCAATATATGTCTAATGTCCCTCTTGTATTGAAATGAAACAGAAGTAATTTCTTGCAACGAAAGGATGGACTGAGAAATGAGCTATGGTCAAAGATCAACTTGGACGATGTAATATTCTGAGATCCCCGGACGTGTGACGAAAACGATGTTTCCCACCAACCGGACATTTCTCTGAAAATTCACTATATACAACCCCACCATTTCGTCCTCCTCTTCCTTTACAAATCAACTCAGACGATTAAAAACCTTCAAGCAAAACTGTCACCATAACTGTGAACATAGGTTTCTTCAGATTTTAAGCTGGTCTGTCTGGTTTGCGATCGACGAATGTATCACACATACAGGCTGCAACTATGGACTCAGAGAGCTGTAATCTCAAACATTTACTTTTCATTGTGTCTAGAAAAGTAGTTCTTTTTTTTTGGGGGGGGGTAGTGGACGAATAAGTTTACAATCTTGGCTCATGCTAAAATGAACCTTTATTTTGTGTCCAGCAGTATTTACGTTCGTTTTGTTTGTTTTGTTATTTTTCTAAAAATCACACTTTCTAATGATCATAGCCCAACAGAAGAGGTAACATTCATCGATTTCCATTTTTCTGAATTGATCCCCCCTGCACATCATGCTACCAAAAGACGTTGGTCACGTGACGGTTTTTGTTGAGTAACTAATCGGACCTGTTAACATTTCACTTTCGTACTGAATGGGGCAAAGCTGAGTTCATTGTTGATCTCTCTCTTTCGACTGGTCTGTATCCAAAGATATGTCCTTGCCAATCTAGACAACTAACTCAATTACACTGTCGCCTCAATTCGTCAATAATAATGTCAGTTGCAGCTAGGCAGACTTAAACTGGTTTTTATCAAAAGGAAAATGCTATTTTCTACTTTCTCAGGCTCTCTCTCCTCCTCCTCTTCCTCCCCTTCCTCTCTCTCTCTCTCTCTCTCTCTCTCTCTCTCTCTATCCATCTATCTATCTATCTATCTATATATATATATATATATATATATATATATATATATATATATATATATATATATATATATATATATATGCATCTATCTATCAATAGGTAGATAGATGGTTTTTTACATTCATTCTCATACATACACGGATGAAGTTTAGAAGATAAAATGGTTATAAATGCGAATGCTGAAGATTGTTTAGCGCACATAGTCGAAGTACTTACTTTGAAAAATCATATTTTTTTAATGGCTTTTAGGACTAGTTTGAAAAACGAGAGAATCATATCACTATTGAACTCACAAAAAAAAATGCACTCGCATCTATTTTCCCAAATATACATGGGGGGGGGCTTTATCGTTGAACGTTACTTTTGCACTCATCATATTATCATTTTATGCAGGTTATTTAGCAGGTTATTTAGCAAGTTGAGAAAAAAAAAAGTTGAGAACCCCTTCTATCAGCCATACAGTGGTTGAAATGTGTAAAATAGCTATTTGTAATGTGTGTGTACTTATTTGTTAGTTTTCGAGACTAAATAGACGGATAGAAGAAGATTAATAAATACTTCTGTTATATGAAATGCACACTGAGTGTATAAATAAACACTTATGTGTTTTACTTCTCTTTCCAAAATATGGCATGGGTAGGCCAAGAGAGAGAAGGAAGCGGGAAATCGTTTCCAACAAGGATTTCTTTCAAGATATTTTTGTACTTCTCTTGGTTACTTTTTGAGAGTTTCTTCCTTGCATTTCCCACAAACATTCCGCTTGTCTTTTATTCCAGCATAGTATGACTTTTGTACCTGATCTCAAAAGACAACCAGGGCCAAACATTTTCGTCAAACCCCTACTGAGATTTAACTTTATCGTCCTAACCAACAATGTCAAGTCCAGGCTTCCAGTCAAAACAAAAAAGTGAAGAGTTCCAAGTGATAGAAAGAGAAGAGAACAGAAGAAGACAGATTTCATTACTGCGTCATCAATCAACGAAACGACTGAAGAGAAGATAAAAATAAAGATAAGAAAGGAAAAAGAAAGAGGGTGAGGAAAAAGGAGGAAAGAGTCGAAGAGAGAAAGAGAGAGAGAGAAAATGGAGAACAGATGGAGGTTACCTTAAAGGTTGAGAATTTCAATATTTACTCATTATGTATGATAAAAAACGTTTTTGTCCCCCAAGCTTTATAGGTGTTTAATGGGGGTTCAGTTAGCAATTTAAATTCATGCTAAATTGACCCTTTAGACTTTTGTCTATTGATCACCGCCCAAGAAAGGCTGCTAAATACATGGTCATGTGATGGTTTCTGTAGAGTGAAGAATCAAATTTGTTTCCAATCGATATTTGAATTGCCTCAAAACATATCTAAAATTATTTAGAGTTTCAGGCCATTTATCAAGAAAAAAATCTACAGAATATTCCACTAAGTCTCTTCTATGGCCGAATTCAAAAATCTTTTTCAGTTGAAGGAGGGATGTTTTGAAAGGTTGAAATATCTTAAAAACTTATGTTAGAGAGAAATTTGACCCTAAAACAGTCAGACTTGTTCTTTCCCTTATCTTCGAATTTTTTTTCTTAACTTGCCAACTTTCTGAGATAATGGACATTAAAATACACTGACCCATTGAACCCCCTCCAACTGTTTTGTGAAAACACGACATTGTTGACCATGGAAAGGAATTTTTTGAAAAGAAAAAGTAAGATGATTTGGGTTGTTGCCATGTATGCATTTGACCTTTGTGAGTCTGATTGAATCTTTGCAAAAAATATAGGCAATCACGAAGCTAATATTTCTATAACCTTAGGCTGCGGTTTACAAGCAAAACAACACACATACACACACGCATATATATATATATATATATATATATATATATATATATATATATATATATATAGATATATATTGATTTTACATATATATATATATATATATTGATCAAATTCTTAAGAGCAATACCTTCCATCAATGATGAAGTATATATATATATATATATATATATATATATATATATATATATATATATATATATATATATATATATATATATATATATATATATATATATGAGGAAGTATTGCAAATAAGTATTTGAAAAAGCGCAAAATCTTTTTTTGATTGCCTGAGATAGCAGGGGTCATTATATATTTCTAGCAGAGAGAGAGAGAGAGAGGGAGAGAGAGAGATTTACCAAGTCGGGAACAATGTGATTTCACTTTTTTAAAAATCTTTTTGATCAATTCTGAACAATATTTTAGAAAAATAGAAATTAAAAATATCGTTTTTCAAATTTGACCATTTGATTCTACTCCCGGTTCTGAAATAAATACTTTTTTTACATAATCACTTGCTCCAATGATTGTGTAATACCTAATGTATATATGTATATATATATATATATATATATATATATATATATATATATATATATATATATATATATATATATATATATATATATATATATATATATATATATATATTTATATGTATATATATATATATATATATATGTATATATATATATATATATATATATATATATATATATGTACATTTATATGTGTGTGTGTCTGTGTATGGGTGTGTGTATGCACTGCACACCCGTGCCTTTGACTAAGGCAGGAATTCATTATTTAAGCCTTGTCCAATCGCTAGATATCATGAAAGATTTTTTCGTTACTGGTATACCATGATGACTGACTAAAACAGGAGTACTTAAATGAGTACATGACTCAACCACCATGTCGTTTGCTCTTATTACAAGTAGCAGTAAAAGGCTACTGTCTACATCATCAACCTTAACAGAAGACAGTCTTTCTCACACACACTCGCACGCACACACAAAAACAAATATGCATAATAACTTTATAAGCTGTGCGTATGATCTGATTTCATAAGATATGAAATTATGCAATGGATTCTGTTCTAATTAAGCAAACATGCTTTGAGACTCTCAATTATACTCTAAGAATACGATTGACACTATTTAAGATCGTAATAATAATTCTTACTAGAGAGTAATGAAATAATTAGTGATCTTATCTGGTTACTTCTCCAAATATTGTAAGTTTTTCTATATCAGCTCATTCTACAAAGTTTGCAACATGTGAGAAAAAACATAAAGGCGGGTGCTGGTCACTTCTTTGTAGGCTATTTAACCTTTTTTGCGATGACAAGAAGGGCTTAAACATTAGCCAAGGGCATTAAAGTCAGTGTCAGTCACAATCCCAGTCAACCAGTTAATTTTTCTGCACTGTTAACCAGTTGGACACTTGGTACTTCCCACAAAAGAATAAATCCTGATATTTTGAACTGTGTCTGATGGGAAAATATCTTTAATCTACTTAAACCATACAGGGGTTACCCGCTCTTCTTTCAGTGGTAAAGCATATACAATATAAATTATTAAACAGTTACATCCGATATTTACAAACTTTAGCTTAGTTTGACACATATAAATATATGCACACACGTGTGTACGCGCACACACACTCACACACATATATATATGTATGTAGGCAAAGCCTATTTGAATGAGGATCAATATATATATATGTCTGTGTCTGTGTCTGTGTAGATGTACGCGTGTCTAATGAGTAGTTATTGAAAAAGGATATCTGGAGAAATTATGTTAGTGTGTAAGTATGAATGGTGAAATCTTTGTTCTGTCAACTAGTTGACACCATATGACGGGAGATTCTACTGAAAAAGAGAACTTAAGTCGATAAGTCTTTCACATTTTGTATGTTTTTCCCCTTTTATCTATTTATATACAGTCCTCTTCCAAATAGACTTATGGAAAATGTTAAAAATGGCTTGGTTAGTCATTCAATTGCTGTCCAGTGACCAACGTTTCTTGACGAGATGTTATGATGGGGATGATCAATAAAACGCTGGGAACATTTTTGATCATAAAATAAGTTACTTCTCTCGTATATGTAATATATGAGTAGATATGAAAAGAGTAAAATGTTTGAATTATTAGATAACAAGCGTGAGACCAACCTGCAGACAGAGAAGCATGCAACGAGCACATAAAAAAAATCATGCTCAACCTCACATGGACAGATCATAAGACAGCACAGTATATCACAGAGAAAACAGAAGCCCGGGACATCATAGAATCTACCAGAAAACTCAAATAACTATGGTCATGTTGCAAGAATGCTTGCTATGTTGCAAAAATGGCCGACAATTGATGGACATCAAGACTCACAGCATGGATCCCCAGAAATCACATCAGGGCAGCAGAATACAAGATGAAGAGACGAAATAGACAAATTCAGAAAGTATTGGCTCAGCGACGCCCACGATAGAGATGTATGATGAATTCTGGGGAAGGTATATGCATTACCATAGACAATAAAAGACTGATGAAGCATGAATGCTCTCAGCCATGAAGTAAGGATTAAATTAAGGATAAACTTATATTTTTGATTGAACTTGCAAATAAAAACCAATTAGCAGCGGTTTCAAAAGAGTTTTTTTCTGGATATAATAGGGAGTAAATATAGAAATTTTCATCCTTTTAGCCCTACTTGTGTGGCTCGAACATACATAGCCAGCCAGCCAGCCAGACCAACTTGAAATTTGAAGAAACAAGCAGACAACTTCAGTGACAAGTTTGATTGCCGGTTGTAAATTTTAGTTCCCCCACATAGGATTCTAAATTCATCTACAGATCACAGACTTTGTAAGCGATTCTCTCAGAATTCTCAGAGTTGGGGATGCATCTTTTTCCCTCCTGAAAAAAAAAACAGTTCTTCTATCTTAGGCAAAAGTATTGTCAACCAATGACATTGCGAATAGAACCAAAACTCCGGCCGATCTAATTACATTTAACAGGAAGCACTGACAAATGAGACGGCTGGATGAATATGTCCACATAATACACCAAGTTAATTCAATCGGCACACAGAGTATCGACAGGAATAGCTTATGGAAACCATTGATTAGGAAGAAGACTGTGAACTTGGGGTTCCGTGGGCGTGGTCCAAGTGAAGCGGGTATGTGCTAGTCTCCATGGGAGGTCAGTAAGTCAATACAAGGGTCAATAGGAGATAATTTTAAAACACAAAGGGGCTAAAACGTACGTGACGTGTATATGAGGGGATTCAAAACTAATACACCCTCCTGGAAGTCACCTATACAGATTTGAAGCATGGGACGTAACAAAATATTAACCCTCAAACTGAGAACCATGCAAAGTGCACGGGAGAGAATCAGGCCTAGAATCACTTGGTAAGATCACAAAACAGCTCAGTATATTGGGGAATAAACAAAAATCAGAGATATCATAGATACCATTAGAATACTCAAATGACAATGGACTGGTAATGTTTCAAGAATATCAGACTACAGCTGGATATCATGACTCAAAACCAGAGATCATATGCAGAACTATGGATGATTGAAAATGAAATGGTATGTAATCTTCAAAAAGTATCTGCTATGTAATGTTATAGATTGAGATATCTGACTGATTTTGTTTCTTGTTTTGACATTGTGAAAAAATACTTAATCAAACCACATGCTCGAACATTTTAGTCATATTTGCCGCCTTTTTTTGGTCACTTTTAACGTTTGTGGGTTATTTTGTTTTTAAAAGATTTTTGATTGTCGAAATCGTGCGGAAATATTCTTTTAGTTGGCAGCACTGTCTGTATCCGCAAACATAGAGGAATATTTCAGCTTTAAACATTATATATGTATATTTTCTCACCAGTGGCTCCAATGCAGTGTTCCTTCCTATGCTTTGCTCACTGAACTATTTCAATATAGCATACATACCGATTCCTTCAACCTTCTTATTTTCCACAGCCTATTATGTAAAGGTGGCCAAATCTCGTATTTTCCGAATAAGATTGAATCTTATGAGTTCTGGGCTGGAATCCCATCATAAGTCACCGTATCATTGTATAATATTTGTTCTATTGAGAACTGCAGGATGGATCAGTTGCTAGAAGCATAATTTTCTACACGAACCTCGCCTGTGAAATTTAAAACTCGATTATTCCGCCCAGCGGTTACATCTTTTCATTACGTGACACAACACAGAAAAGTCCTGAATAAGAAATCGAATTGTCAGCTCACAGCAGCAGCCACAATGGAAGTGAGACTGAAAAAACATTTAGACTCTTTCAACCTGAAAGAATACAATAAACGATTGTCCTATGATCATTCGACCTGTTAAACTGAGTATGGAACAGCAGGAAACTTTCCCTTGGAAGTTCTCTGATTCAAACGTTACATCCTTCATGGCTGCGAAACCTGGCGGCTCAATAACACCAAGGAGAGGAAATTGAACGCTTTTGATACTAGAGGCCTACGTAGAATATGGGCATCAAATGGAAAGACTGTGTCATAGAAAGAGGTCAATGAAAGATCACAATAGCCCTTCGTATCAACCATCGTCTGTAGACGGTTACTCTACTGATTTGGGCTCCCCTCAACGAAATTGGCAAAAATATTCGTTTTGTGCTCACCAATGCCTGACTGTCCGTCTATCTGTTTGTTAGTTTATCTATTCATTCAGAAAGTTCTGAATGAATTTTGATGACATTTAGTGAGATGGTAGGCAATAGAAAAAAAAACAATCGATCAAATTTTGGATTGACCCTAGTATGTTCATTCAAATTTGCTAACATTACGGGATGAAACTATTTTTTGATTGTTTGGATTGAATCACACAGTAATGACGTCATCGCATATGACATCATCATAATCGATGTATCGTGTGGTCGTGCAAGAACGGTGAAATAACTATGATAATCTCAATCTTGACGGATGTATGCTTCCTAGTCTTTTCTGTAGCTGTTTGAAAGTTGGCGTGTCATATTGTTGACAAAGCTGAGGTCAGGGACCCCAATCTCCCCCCTGAACATTATGCTGACAAGAGAGAGAGTTTGATTTGACAGCATATGCGGCACTTCAAATATTCATTGGACATGCCAGGAGCTGGCTTCCTCAGATGGTGCTGTCCAGCCCAAAGAAGACAACTTCGACAGAATCTCCGGTGTGGCGAGGGATTCATGACACACGACAGAGTGAATCGAATTTCAAGGGAGAGAAAAGTGTCTTTTATGCTGTTATCGTTAATGACAGGTGATGAAAGAATCGCTTTAAGCTTCACACGTGGTCATTGTTGGGCCACCTCTATCAGAGAGAATACGTCATTTGGTACACAAGGATCTTTTTTAATCTCATAGAAATGTGAAAATAATGAGATGGAGACTGTCAAATTTGGAACCATCATTATCATAATCATTAGCTATTTCAGTTCCACTGCTTGACAAAAGCTTTTCTCATCTTTTTTATTTCGATGTGCCATGTTTTACCAGCAAACCCATCTATCACATCTCCTATCTGGTCTCAGTGACCATCTCGAAACCTTCAGAAAAGAGGTAACTCTAACCCAGGGTTCCCAACTTGTTGGACTTGGACAAATAGACTCTCTTAGACATGTTTTAGCTTATTCATTGATCATTCTTTTTCTGTTTTTTTAATTGATCTCCCCCAGCATGTCATGATGCCAGAAAGCCAATATCACATGACATTTTCTATTGAGTGACTAACAACACCTGTCTAGTATCAAAGATACTGTCATAATGAGTGCTATCTTCACGGGGAGCTCATACTTACGACGTTGTGCTAGAATGTATTGAACCAAATAACTATCTATATTAGCAGTTTTATTCTTAAAAATTCTTATGTCATCCGAAATGGTATAAAGCGATGAACCAATTTATATAGAAAAAGATTCGATTGTACGAAGACCTTAAAAGTGCTGATAATAGTATATTACGCCGAGTCGTCAGAGGTTGAGATGTTGTAAAGTAAAAGAGATTGGGGTGTTAGAGAAAGGGAAAGGATGTGTGTGCTGCTTCTATAATGTTTTGCTGCAAAACAAACACTGATCATTATTTGGGATTCTTGCCCCTTTTTATAAAAATAAAATTGCATGTAAAGCGAACATTTGAAAAGCGGGGGAGACCTTCGTGAATCCACTCAGTTCATTCATCTTTACCATGTCATGAGAGTCGGTTTATCCATACAATATCTCCAATTGGAACGTTTGGCCGTTCGCTAAGAGAAAATGAATCATTTTGATTGGGAAGTGTTTTTAATAATTCAAAAAGAGGTTCACAATAGTATAAATGTCTTTGAATGTACAGGCCACACCAATGGAGCTAAAGGGCTGAAATGTTAAAGATTTACTTAACATGTCGTTTTTCTTATTTTCCATCCCTAGATAGGTTTCAAGGGGGGAGGGGCAATTTGCAATGTAATTTCCAGCTAAATTGATCTTTTTGTGCCTGCTTGATCTTTTGCAAAATCAAACTCTTTTGGTGATAACTTCCCAAATAAGGATGAGAGAATTAAATTTGTTTCCCCCTTTTATATAAGGGTTTGATTGATCAGTCCCAACATGACATGCTGTCAAAAGACGAGGGTTCAATGATATTTTCTACTGAGTAATTAACCAAACTTGTTTTGAAAGTGTTTTGAAAAAAACCAACTGAAAATAAGATTGTATCTAAATGAGCCGGCTATTAATTAGTGTTGTTTGTGAGTTTAATACTTGTACCATAATGGTGGCATTACAACGCCCAATTAGACACTATTCGTTCACGTATAAGAGACTAATCCTTGAGAATTTAAATTAAACCACATGACTTCCAAAATGCACAATTATGAGAAAATGATTTAATGGGACCTCATTACCTCATCCATTCGACTGGAAAGAAGTTAAAATTCGTATGGTCGACCAAAAAGATAATCGAAACAAAAAGAAATTGACGCAACGTTTCATTTTTTTTCCTTGGGGCGCTTTACTTTTGGATAGCAGAGAAACCGGATTCTGTTTTACCTTATAAGTAATCGATATACGATAAATCAATTTTGCATGAATCCCTGATTATGTAAATTTGGCTAGAACACCAGAAATATAAGAAGAGGATCGATGACCCTCCTTGAAATCTCTACCAATTGCATTTATTTCAACAGTGGTCAAATCAATGCACCAAACAATCAGCGGATAATGACATGGAAAATGCTTCTTTGTCGAGATTCCTGATATGAGGAATTATCATTACTAATGAAATATGTGTTGCTTTGCTAACAATATGCATGGGAATGGGTATATAGAGAACTGTAGTATCTGAGATATCTCTGAAGATTGAAAGGGACAACAAAGCTATAATTATTAGAAGTGACATCTCAAGTACGTACTAAGTAATATTTAACTGATACGAAATATTTTGGCATTGACAGTAGAATGAGAATAAACTACCTCAATAGATTGAATACAGGCTTCGCTTTGAAATACCCAGAGGGCTACTTACAACGACTGACAACTGATGAAGGCAAGAAAATACAACGGCCAAAATATTTTGACTATAAAGTTTAAGACACTAGTCAGAGTAGATCTATCTAGAATTATAATTCCCCATTACAGAAATCCAGTCAAGTCTATAATGATATCAATAAAGCCTCTGAGAGTTTGCAGGTTTTTCACGCAAGCTATTCTTCCACTTTCAAAGACTGCAGACTGTACCAAGATTTTCTTATAAATGTCCAAAGAATCCTTTAAAAAGACGCCATTGTAACGATGATCTCGGACACCATCGTGCAAAAGAGTCATCAAGATTGTTACCACTTAACAACTGGTTCCACCCAAAATTAAACTAAATGTAATGGGAGATATTCTGTCTTTGGGCTTGGACGGCGACTACCTCCCGTGTTAACTTCCTGGAACATCACCGTCCTAAACACCGGCCAGAAGAAGGCTGCAGGTTACAACGTAAAATTCTGAATCGAGATGAGGACAGTAGTTTGAAAAGTAATACATATTAGCTATGAGACAGATTTCTACGGGAATCCTTATTATTTTTTACTGATACCCAACTAAACTGACAATGAATTTCTACACGAGTGCCTGCTATTGAGAGATAGTAAATAATTAGTCTCGGAAGACACAAGTATTTAGTTTAGGCAGCACTAGGTATTCCACTAGTGTGCCCATGTGCCTGACTAAGCAAAGCGTAGAAAATACAGGCATTCTGCTCTATTCAAAAATTCACTTCATGCCACTTTTCGCGTTTATGAAAAAAAGTTTTTAAGGCGTAGATAGCGTCCAGCATTTTATGCTACAGTGAACTATTACAGAAGGTGTGTACATTATACATGTCTCTCGAACACCCAGTGTCTTGTTCTTCCCACCAAATTAACTTCCGACGACGGTTAGCATACAACCATCGGTGTACCTCCCCAACAAATTTCCCAGTATAAGTTGATGGTAATTGCTTTTTCACTTCAACCTGTTTTGGCTTACAAACGCTTTCATGTGGACGATACTCGACTTCCAGATTGCAAGGCAAACCCTATCTCCTTTACTAGGAAAGACACATTTTTCTTTGAACCATTTTCTTTCCTCGGATACATTCCCACTGTGCATGTTTGTCGGTCCGTCTCCTCATAGGAGTTCCATTCCAGTTCACTAAATTTCGTTACAAGTAATCAATACACGATAAATCAATTGTTCATATATCCCTGATTATGTAAATTCAGTTGAAATCTCAGAAATATTTGAAAAAAATATAAAATCAGTGTTTCTGCGTGGAGACTCTACCAATCATGCTTCTTTTATGTAGCAAAGGTCAAATCAAGGTGACGAAAAACCAGTTGAGTATGACAAGCCATAATCAATTTGATAAAAAAGACTACTCACCTAGGGATGGGTCTGAGAGAAGCACTCCGATGTACGCCGATAATAACAGTAAATTCCATTCTCCGTACAGCAGGAGCCAACCAGTGTCGTACAAGCGCGAAAATTTAGGCATGGTGTCGAATTTCGCTTCTTCTTTCACACTGTTTGACCGTCAGAGGGGGAAGTGAAATAATTGCTCAAATAACACTGGGCCACACTTTGATAATTCCAATCACATCTAGTCGACAGTTTTCGGAAGTAATCGCACCCCATAACCAGGTATTGATTTTTGGAAAGTTAAAAATAAAATAAAAAATTTAAATTCTTTTTTTTTCAAATAATTGATTGATTTTTTATCCTTTTGATTTTTTCTTCTTTGAATTTTACAAGATGAGATGAGTCACGCGTGATCCGTCCATGACCTGAAAATATAAACAAAAGCGAATATAATGCATCATTTATATATATATATATATATATATATATATATATATATATATATATATATATATATATATATATATATATATATATATATCAAGGCAATAAGCATTCAAATTTACGAGCGATCTCCTATAATAATAAGTGTATCATGGACCGTCAACGTAAACTGTCATCATAGCTTTCTTCAGTTTTAAGGGTTTCTAGATGACTCTCTCTTGCTCTGTCGTGCATACAGGCAGCACTAATGGAAGCAGAGAGCTGAACTTTGAGAATTTACCTCTTCGTGTCTTTTTGGGATATTTTCTCCTGAGAATGTTTTCTGATTGAGAGCTCAATTTACAATGTACGTTGATGCTGAATTGGCCCTTTACTTTGTGTCCCGTAGTGATTTCGTGTGTCTTTTGAAAATCCAGACTTCTTACTGATCCGACCTAAGGCAAGACAAGCAATTAATTCATCCATTTTTTCATTTAGGCATGCTGCCAAACGATATTGGCCACGTGACTATTTCTGTTGGGTGACTAACCAGACCCGTTCATAAATTATAATTTTGATTTAGATAATTTTTCATGAGAGATCTTTTATTGATAATTTTTTAGACAATTACTTCTAGTACACGCGCAAACTACGGTGAATTAGTGATGCAAGGAATGGATATCAATAATGATGGTTGTTTTAGAAAAGTTACAGAAGCAAATTTTGAACAGCGGTAATCTTGAAAATAGGAAACCACGTTGGAAGCAATAAGGAAACTGGTCTGATTAGTCACTCAATAGAAACAATCATATGGATCAACATCTCTTTGCTGTTCAATCAGAAATATTAAGAAGGGATAATCAACTGATTTGTTACTTATCACACGTTTTGTCAGGGAAGATATCATCTTTAACAAAAAGTCTGGATTTCAAAAAATAAGCGTGAATGGTGCTGGGCACAAACCAAGGTACCAATACATACATTTCCATCTCCAATTGAACTTCGATTTAACAACCAATTTTGGTGGGGTTAAAAACCGAACATTTTTTTGTAGACATGATAAGTAGTAAAGGTTTCTAGTTTCTTGGCGTGACTCGTACATACATACGGGGATGGTCAGCCAGATATATACAACCGTTTAAAAAGCGGAAAGACTGATATTGACAATTCGGTGACACGTTTGGTTGACAGTTTCTCAAAGAAAAAGAACAAGCAGAACAGGAAAAAGGAGAAAAATAAAGGGAAAAAAGAAGAAATCGTTTCGCTAAAAAGTTTGATGGTAACAGCACATAATTGCAAAGGAATAAGTGAAGATTGTTGTCACGAGTCATGTGACAGGACCATGTAACGGTCTCTAATGAGTTCCAAGTAATTGATTCCATTAGTCGTGAAGAGTGCTGTAAAACAGTGCAACTAAAAATGCTTCAAAAATCGAAGCCAATAACTCATCGGTAATTGAATTACACAAAAGTTCTCGGCCTGTCAATCAAATTTGTATAACCATTTGTTTCCGACTAATTACTACGAGAGAAGAAAACAATTATGAAAATCAAGAAGAGGAAGAATGGTTGAATATCTTGAAGTATTAATTTGTCCACCCCTCCGTCTTTCACCCCATTTTTCACTCTCACTCTCTTTTCAAGGACTTTAAAAAAAACAAGTGATTGTTTCCAAATTAAACCTTCAATAATTGTTATTGGCCAGTACTCGAATTTAAGCATATTGCAAAAAGAGCCTACTTCAAATCCGTCTTCTTTTTCAAATTGAGCATCTAGTGATTAAATTGAATTTTCTCAGTCAACAATTAAATTATACAAAAGTTGTTGTTTTTTCCTGTGGGCATAAAACTTATTTTCGGTCATTTTACAAACACGAACATTTTTTGAATGCAAAAAATGAGATAAAGTTCTAAGTACAACTCCGTTCAACGGGAATTTTTTGTTCGTAGGTAGTGGGCGTTATTTTTTCATTTGTAAAAAAAAACAGAAAACGGCTATTGTTCCCTCTAAACATTGCTTTTGTGGTCAGGATAGTGATATTCAGTCGTTGTTTTTCTCATTTTATATGATCAAATGTTCCAATGAATTCATTCTCCAATTGGATATAAGTAAATATCCGATTATCAGTATCTTGTGCACAAAAACATAGTTTTAGGGGAAATAATTGGCATTTTAGACATAATCAAACAGAGAATACCCCATATTAACCAGTTCTTAAAATTTTTTTTAGCGTAACAAAACCACCCATTTTATCTCGAAACCCTCAACAACGAAAATCAAAATTAGTTGCGCCAAATAATTTCCATGCGATACAATCAAAGATTATACTGTCTGAATACCATTTTAATGGCTGATCTATTGATTATTGTACAAACATTGTAGCAAAGTGGATATAACGCCCACAGCCGGAATTCAATCTCAGTTTGCCAATACTATTCTCACAAATGTTACGCCACTCGTATCTTTAGTGTATGATATGCTGATCCAAAATACAGCAGAATATTTGATCTTGCGTTGAAATCATCATTTAAATTTGATTTAAATTTGATTTGTGTTCTTTTAGCTTGGTGAAAATGATTGCAGATTCTAGCATTATACTTGGAGTAGATTATTAATCGAGATAAGAACCTTCAGAATCTACCAATTTTTGCCAATTAAAAAAAAGTCGATTTTCTCCAGAAGCAAAGAAATCTGCAGTCCTGAAACCAAAGGATTCTTCACAGGCGTTTTGAGCTGTTGCTTGATTGATGAAAACTTTCCCTTGCAACAAGTGGCCAAAATGTTTGAAAAAGTGGTAATTGATCGGAAAGAGGTCTACTTTTAATTTGGGGCCGTGCCAAACTTTTTTTTGCTTTCCAAATGTGATGCTTATGTCAAATTACGCATAAATAGTCAACGTTTAGTTTCTCTGCAATCTCTCGAGTTGTTTTGAATGGGTTCGCCTCAATCTTGGCTCTCAATTGAATACCGTAAATCATAGAAGGACGTCCACATCTTCAAGGTTCTTGTCTCCGCTTTGAAAATTTTGGAACCAATGTTGAGCTATCCGCTCATTGTCGGTTCCATGGACAAATACTTTGTTAATATTGTAAGCAGTTTCCGCTTCTTTGAGCCCCATTTTGAACTCATACAACGAAATTGCTTGAATTTGCTATTTTCCATCTTTGATTTGACAGCCTTGAATAAACCAAAATTAATAGTCTGAGAAGGAGGTTCAGCTCCGATGAATGGAGTAAAATCGACGCTTTAAAATGGTATATTTCACGAACATCTAACCATATAATGAACTTATCCGCAAACGATTCTTTTTATCTGTCTGACAGGACTCAAATGGGATGCACAGTTTGGTTGATTTACTTTACCATCCAAATAGGAAGTTTGATTTTCCTCCCAATCATAATAGGAAGTTAAATCAACCAATCGAAATAAGGCGTCTTTTGATCTCGCATTATTATATTTTCAACAATTTTTTCCACACCGACCACAAATTTATAAGTGATACAAACAGAATGGTTCTTCATGTTAATGCTTTATTTATAATGTATTTTATATGGATATTTTTTTTTGTTCGAAAAGTTACTGATTAAAATTGGTCAAGGATTATCTGTAAAATGTTGGTATAGATTCGATTATTTTTTCTAAAAAATCCTATCGAGGTTCCGGGACAAAATAAGTTAGGAAATTACTGCTTTAGCACAATCAAATGCGCAAAGCGATCGGTTTTAATATTTGTAAAATCTACAATAACCAAGTGATCAGAATAGCAATATCACTTGGCTACAGAATCAATTATGCTATAACACCAAAAGAAAGCGAAGCACCGGGAGGACACAAAGGACTCGTCATCTAGTGGAGCGAAGCAATAATGTTCTTTTCTCTTTTTTCATCAAACGTAAACTCTATATTAATCCGTTTTAGTAATCCAGGCCAATGCAATCCAGTTTGCTAACCTCTGGAGAGACGTGAATGTTATTATCGACGGATTATGAATGAGTGATAATTTCCAGGAATATTTCTCGAGTTTGGAGCTCGAAATAAGAAGTGTAAGTGACAGCAGCGTGTGTTCGATTAAAATAACAATGATCATCATCATTTTGGTGTCCCTCGTTGAACACAGACTTTCCAAAGGATTCGCCAATTCTTTCTATCTCAATATCTCTTTCTAAACTTGTTTAGTTCGTCACACCATCTTTTGCTGGCCACTGCCATGATCCCTGGGAATCCAAGTTGTTGGTCATTATGTCCTCTTACAACATGACCAGCCCATTGCCATGTGATTTTTCAAATTGATTTTGTGATGACACCTTTTTTTGTTTTTATTTTTGTTTTGTTTTTTGCCTGTAATATACTCTATATCGAACACAATCCTCTCCAGTGCTCGTTGCATGGTTGTCAATTTGATGGTGAATGTGATGGCCAGGCTCAGTATTTCAGCCCCATACATCACTATCAGAGAGATGCATTGGTTGTATGTTAATTTTTAGGACGAATGAGATCTTGTTCTTGAAGGTTGAGCTCGGTCTATAGATAGTTTGCCAACCTAGACTGATTCTTTGCACGTTTTTTTCTTCTGAGGATGTTATGGAGATTTGTTGTCTGAAGTAGATGTAGTAGTTTACATTCTTCAGCTCTGAATTTTTGATTCTGACTGTTGTGTCATTGTTTTCAAAATGTTTGTTGTTCATGATATTTGTCTTATTCTACTAGTGAGAACAGTGTTCGAATAGAAGTTATGCCAAATCTTATTTTTGACTTGCAATATAAACAGTTCCCATCCAATGGATCATTATTTGGGGGGGGGGTCTCGCTCACCGTAGAGTAGTGATTTGCAAATGGTTAATACTGTGTTGAATTCTATTTTCGCCGGGTGCCCCCACACTCATGGCTTTGTGATATGCCTCGCAAGGCTTGATGAATATTAATTTCGGATCCTCGCACTAATACACTTGGGAAATGTTCGAATACACTTCCCAATATCTCTCAATTCAAATGAGTACAGTGTAAGACGAAACATTGTGTGGCACCCTGAGAAGATCTGCAAGGCTATCTTGTAAACCACTAGTGAATAACAATCACTCTACCATACCTGATTACAATCGAGAGAATTATGGCTGAAACTGTTTGATAGATTGATATAGGATGGAATGCGCGGTCGATTGTTTCATCATGGGACCGATTCGGCGGAATATTGGTTGATTTATTCCGAAAGTCAATCTGCCAATCCAAAACGATTCACAGCCGGAGACCATTTGAATGCAGGCGATTCACATCACTCTGTCGATTTTTTTTATCCAAATGACCTTGGAAATTGTTTTCTATTTTATTTTTCAAGAACAAGCACCCTCTTCTACACGCAGAATCGATCTGAAGATTTGAGCTGATCTCAACCAGTTGAAAGCTTAGGAATTTTGGGCCGATTTTTTCTCTGTGAATCTTTCGTTGAGAACCATCAACTTCAAACGAAATGTATCGCTACGGTTCTGAATTGAATGAAAGTATTTTCCACTTGAAACTGTGGGATTTAATAACGCATGTAGATCAGAGGATGATGAAAGATTTAGATTAAATGGCTTGGTTCAAAATGGAATCTGAAAATTGAATGAAAAATAAGATGGAAACAATGAGGTGATGGAAGAGTAGGAGGGTAAAGGTAGTGGGAGAATGAGCAGAGACAGATTAGGGAAAAAATAAAGAACGAGAATATGAAGGAGGGAGAAAAAGATGGTGAAAGGCTCGATGTGGAAGAAAGAACAGCAAGACTGAATGAAGAAGAAGAAGAAGAAGAAGAAGAAGAAGAAGAAGAAGAAGAACAACAACAACAACAACAACAACAACAACGATGACGACGAAAAGAAGAACAAGAAGAGAAGGTGAAATAAAATGATAGTGAGACAAGCAAGCAATGATGATGATGATGATGATGATGATGATGATTACGAAAAACGCCGCCCTCGGAAGCAATTAAATACACCAAGACCCTGAGGAGTCACGGTCCCAAAATTGGAAACTGGAAGGTGTTAATTGAAGTGAAATTAGGGCCGGATAGGTCTATCGGTCAGAGTGTTGTTTTGGCACTGGAATAGAAATCACCATCTTTTGGCAGAATGTTCTCCAATTGGCTACAGCAAAATAGAAACTCTTCTTCCTTTCCTTCTTTTTCCTCCTCTTCTTTTTTTCTTTCAGAATCTTTCTCCTTCACCTCCACCATCGTTAGCATCCTCCTTTCTCCCCCTCTTCCTTTTTTTTTCATCCCTTCTCGTTTTATTTGTTCTTCTTCTTCTTCTTTGTCCAACAACAGCGATGACTTTGGAATTAATTGGTCTGGGACGATAGCCATGGAAATCTGCCAATGTTTACCAAAGTCGCAACTTTTCTTTCTTAGACACAAAAGAAGAAAGCAAAAAGCACGAAGTATCTCGACGTCCAAACTTCTCCGTCCAGACTTTTTCAATGTTTCCATCCTGTACGGACTTACAAACCAAAATTCAGCAAATGGCCTCTTTAAGTAGAAGCAGACATCACTAAGGGCCGATATATGTTTGGTTCCGTTCCAAAGTAGCCGTCTTATTAAATGTATCGTAACAAACGAGGAAGAAAAGGTGAGAAAAAAAAAACTTTCATTTCTAGGGACAGCTAGGTATAAGAAACTGTCAATCAAAAGTGTCACCAAATCTACCAAAATAGGTTACCCCAGTTTTTAAGCTGGTGCAGCTGGCTTTATATGTATCACACGTGCAGATTGCACCAATGGAGAACAGGGTTGCCAATTTTCGATTCTTGAAGTTACTCTCATTTTCGAATTGAAAGAAAACACCTCAATGGACAACACTGGACATTTCAACGTGAAAATTGTTTTTGTTTTTTGCTTTTTTAATTTGAATGTTGTCAACATTAGACTCACAAATTCGGAAAAAAAGCAAAAACCATTTAAATTGTAATCCTGATATAGAAGGCTGGAAATTCACACTTTATGCTGAGGATAAGGAGACAACAATCAGAATCGGAAAGGCAGAGCAGAAGAAGGTGGACCACTACATTAACCTTGGATAACGAATCTCAATGGAATCTCCAAAAGAAATGAAATCAAACAATGAATCACTCAAGGTTGATTCGCTTATTGTAGAACAAGAAAATATCATTTGTTCTAAAATGGAAGGTATACAACTAATATCACCTACATGATACATGGAATCTTACCAAATGATTGATCCTTAAACAAAGAAACATACAAGGTGCTCGGGAGAGAATCATGCTGAACATCAGACTGAGACACTATAAAACAGTACAGTATAATTGAGAAATATCTAATGACTGATGGACACAACCCACAACATGGATGATAAGCGAAAATGCGCCTGGCAAAATATAAGCTTATATGACGAACTTGACCATGTTTTTTATCCAAAATAGAACAAATAGATTACCAAACTATTTTTTCGCATCTCTCTCTCTCTCTCTCTCTCTCTCTCTCTCTCTCTCTCTCTCTCTCTCTCTGTGCATTTTCATTGAATTATGTAATTTTCTCATCTGTCCTGTTACTCTTCTTTGCCTTTCAGTAAACTCCCTGCTCTTTTAGCTCTCTCTCTCTCTCTCTCTCTCTCTCTCTCTCTCTTTCTCTCTCTCCGTCCTGTTACTCTTCTTTGCCTTTCAGTAAACTCCCTGCTCTTTTCGCTCTCTCTCTCTCTCTCTCTCTCTCTCTCTCTCTCTCTCTTTCTCTCTCTGTGCATTTTCATTGAATTATGTAATTTTCTCATCTGTCCTGTTACTCTTCTTTGCCTTTCAGTAAACTCCCTGCTCTTTTCGCTCTCTCTCTCTCTCTCTCTCTCTCTCTCTCTCTCTCTCTCTCTCTCTCTCTCTCTCTCTCTTTCTCTCTCTGTGCATTTTCATTGAATTATGTAATTTTCTCATCTGTCCTGTTACTCTTCTTTGCCTTTCAGTAAACTCCCTGCTCTTTTAGCTCTCTCTCTCTCTCTCTCTCTCTCTCTCTCTCTCTCTCTCTCTTTCTCTCTCTGTGCATTTTCATTGAATTATGTAATTTTCTCATCTGTCCTGTTACTCTTCTTTGCCTTTCAGTAAACTCCCTGCTCTTTTTCGCTCGCTCTCTCCTCTCTCTCTCTCTCTCTCTCTCTCTCTCTCTCTCTCTCTCTCTCTCTCTCTCCGACTCTTTTTTTGAGGTACTCATTTTTCTCCACATTGGTGTGCCTACACTCTTATAAAAAAAAAGAGAATATCAAATGCTAGAAAGATAGGAACAGTCCCAAAAATGTGAAAGATATTTCAAAAAACTGATGTTCAGTGATGCACCCACCATACGTAGTAGTAGTAGGAGGAGGAGGAGGAGGAGGAGGAGAAGAAGGAGGAGGAGGAGGAGAAGGAAAAAGAGCAAATAGTTTTTCTTTGAGAATAGTTTCTCTTGTAAAATATTGCGATGTGGAGATCTTCTGCAAACATTATTTTCAGTAGCATTCATAGATATTTTTAGCGTTTTTGGTCATTTTTGGCCCTTAAAAAAGCAAGAATGCTGACTAGAATAATTCACCGGTTTACAAAGATAGCATCAGATTATTAATCTTAGTCTGGCACAAGGTCATGAAGGTAGTGTAGTGTGATGAAAGATTCCCACAGAACTAGCAAAGACTTGTGAGATTAAATGAAAATTGCTCTTTCCAATCGCCTGCTTCATGATCAGAATCATAAAGCCATTGGTGAGGATTTAACACCACACACTAGTGAATGATTATATGCTGTCACTTAGCCCTGTAAGGCGGTCAAACCAGAAGACGGTTAATCTGATGGTAAAACAAACCAGAAGTAGAACTCCAAACGCAGTCTGGTGGTAAACTACCTCCTTCCTGGCAACTGATGCAGCCGAAACGGCAACCAGATATGAAGTCTCATCGTGATATTGGTAAACAACTTCGGAGGCCAAAGGAGTGGGATCATCCCAATTCAGAAAACATTCACGCACAGGTTGAAATGTAGATCTCTACACAGCCATAAACATCATCGGAATGATGGTCAACCAATGTGGCATTGCCAAGCCTGAAAGTCAGACCATACATGCACCAATTTGATCTTCAGTGCACTTCAAAAACCTTTCTTCCAGGAGCCGATTTCTGTCAAAGCTCCCATCTTTGAAATTTTCCTCCCCAGAAAGCAGCTAGATTTAACGTTGATATCGTAATGAAATAGAATTTCATCCATGCAATTGAAGGGTGCTGGTCTTCTGACGTAGTAAAATAGAATTCCACGTTCTGATAATGTATTAATGAAATGTCCCTCAAGCAGCATAAAATTCATAGTATGGAAGGGAACGCTTTGAGGAGATGGTGAGAGGCGTTTGCTATGTCGATCTGTCAAATTGGTAATGATTGCCATTATAAATACTAGCACGTCGGAAAATCTGTAAAAATGATGTAGAGAAAAATATTGTCCAGTCCAAGTTGACATCGTTTCTCGACTTTGAGAACAACAGGCCTCACCTAAATTTTCAATTTTGAGTTGACTTTGTTTTTCTAACCAAACAACAACACGAACAGTTCACTGTTTGTCTATCGAGGCAAGGTAAACGAAATCGATGTATAAAATTTAGATTTCCCTACCATTATTCAAAACTGTGACCAAATGATCAGCAGATGACTTAGTAACGGACAAACTGAAATGTCATAATTACCTACGACAAAACTTATGTTAAGAATATGCAAGGGATTGTTTCATCTTAAATTATAGATAAACACATCTATACTTGACGCATCGTTTTAATTTTTAATTCATTATATCTATAATACGAAAGTTCCAGTCGGAACAGATGTTGGGTGGAAGAAAACACTTCTGCAGCCAGGCTTATCAAAACGTTCGCTTCATTTGAATCAAAAGTTGGGTTCCTTTTTACTTTAACCAACAGAGTGATCAAGTCATGAAGGTAAAACCGAAGTCAATGAAAAGAGGAATGACTTGGTTTTCTGATTGATTTTCCCAGCAGCCTTGAATAATCGGGCGTCAAGATCGAACCTATCCCCCTTGATTTGTTAGTAACTGACTTTTGCATTCTCCACTGAATTAATATGACATCTTTCCATCGCCTGTCGTCATTCTGTCATTTTTGCTCCGCTAAGATCAAAGTGTAGTATCTGTACTTTGACGCCCACTGGCTGAGAAGTCGATCAATGTTCGAGATTGTCCTCCATCCCGAAATCACTGACCAGCATGTTCAGGCCCATCCTGAAGGCATCAACAGGATCCGTCCTGTGAACTAAGTCAAGATTGTACCGACGCCTTTGCGAAATCCTGCGCAAGAATTCAGGTTCATTGCATCCTGTGCACGCACGTTTTTGAGCAAGCGGAACCCCACCTTGATCCGACTTTGTGCCATATTTGTAGTGGTTGCGATGCAAATAAATGAACTTCGATTGCAGTAGAACCTGGAAAGTGTCGGGATGAGCGAGCCCTTTATCATTAAAAGGAGCCCCGTTTAACCTCATTACACGTTTCCCATTGTAGCGATAGCCTGTCGTGATGTAAGCACATTTTCGGTGGGGTCAGTAATGAAGGTGACATCAATATTTCTGAGCCATACTGTAGGTCCTGATAATCAATCTTTCTGGGCCAAATCCTCAAAATATTCCGAACTAGTTGAAATAGCCATCGACACCGGGTAAAATACTTGAGTATTTTTCAGACATGCAAAACAGTTTCATCACTTTTGACTCTTGAAGAGAGGAAAAGTTCACATCTAACCCTTTAAAAGAGAAAAGATGGTCTCTAAGTTGACTGTTCAAGGAGGAGAAAACTTCCTCTTCACTATTGATGACTTTAAGGACGACAGAGGTCTCCCTTTGTAGTTGAACCCTCGAAGTTGGAAAGGCTTCCTTCCACTTTTGATTCCTTGAAGGGGGAACAAGTCTTCTACACTTTTGAACCCTTGAAAGTGGAAGTGGAAAAAAACTTCCTTTACCTTTTACCCCGTGAAGAAGGGGAAAGGTCTCTCTTCACTTTTGATCCTATAAGAATTATATATAAGGATATCAAGAAGATTTCTATATGCATACATATAAGAGAGCTTCCACTTCAGGATTATAGTTGCATATTTTAAACAGAATCATTCCTCTAGAACTTCTATTTTTCTATTTTTCCACTCAGAACTTTCACTTTGGAACCTTCCAAGGCCTATTTAGTATGTATGCCATGATTTATTGGGCTGCGTCCATTTTTGAGTAGTTTTATTGCGTGATAAACAGACATATACACACATACACAAAACATACACACACACACACACACACACACACGCGCGTGCGCGCGCGTGCACACACACATAGAAGGTTGCCAAAACCAGATGTTTGTTTTGTTCGGGTTTTTTCTCGAATTTTTGAGTCCAATATTGGCAATATCTAGATGTTTTTTCTCTTTAATTTTTAATGATTTCCACTGCAGTGCTGTCTATTGAGATGTGTGTTTTTTTTACTTTTCGAATTTGTGAGTGACTCCTGATATTGAAAAACAGAAAAATCACCTCTAAATTGTCAACCCTGCACAGACGGTGTGTCACTTTTATATATACAGATAAATTTCAACAAGTATATTCTTTCATTGCAATTTCTTAGTTGCTTTTTATTGCAACTTACTCAGACCGTTAAGCTGTGACAATGAGTAAATAGTCCAGATCAGAAATTAGAGAATGAATAATATTGTGTAGCAATACTCGAATTTGCGTCACTTTTATCTCAGGAAACTGCCTGTGTACAACTCAGCTACGAGAGGCCTTAACAGCTGGCAGGAGATTAAATTTGATCCCTATAATCATTTTTAATCCTCCCTAAATCGTTCGGTGCCATATTTGATATAATTTTTTTGTGTACTACTTGTAATAGTAGTAGTAATATTACCCTGATTTGTTTTTCATAAGAAGAAGAAATGACAAGCTCTATAATTCTATAACAAGCATTTTCTCTCATCTTTCATACGATGGTAAACAGTGCTTCATCTAATGTAATATAACTTCAGATTCCATACAATTCTAAACCATCACTGGTGAAGTAAAATGTACACATGAGTTCGTCAGAAAAGAACGTTCAAGAAAACTATGCGTAGATGGGAGCCAGTGCTCAGATGAACTAATTATATTTAAAACGAGGCGAGAATGACTCTTTGTTATGCTACAGCGTTGCTATGAGAAAAAAATGAGAACAAAAAGACCTAAGAACTTATCAACTGGAAGCTGCGTTGAAAACTTGAAAAAAAAAGATACAAGTCTGAAAAAGATCTTATGGTAATCTAAGGAACGTCAAAAATATTTCATGTAAGAAATTCACATAAATTAGTAAGTCTGATGATTATATCAGTGATCTGCATTACTGTTTCTAGTAGAAATGTTTGCAGGTGATTTGAATTCATTCGTTTGGTGAAATTAATGTAGAATAGCACAGGAAGACTTAAAAATGTTAGATTTGTTGGAGTCTACGTAGATTTCAGAATTTAACGCGGAGAATGTATCTCAGCATAGGTAATAAAAGTGACAAATACATATTAGGAATTCAACCATTGCAAAAAGTATCAGAAGAGAGTGACTGAGGTGTAGAATTTAATGCTCAATTTTATTCTGAAGACCATACCTCTTCAGCCGTATCGAAAGCTATCTCCAATATTTGTTGGCTTAGCAGAAATGGTATAACAAGAAATCCATGCATTATGCTGAAAAAATATAACGCGATAGTATGAGCACATATGGAGAATTCTGTACAGGCTGGGGCCTCACACAATAGATACCGTAATGGGAAATTGATTTTGAACTCAGAGATAATAATGATAGAATTTACCAAGATGATGAGTGGCATCAAAGGTTTAAGATAGACTCGATAACTTGGGCGCGACTAAATTGTCTTTGAGGACAAGAAAATAAACGTGTTCGTGAATTACGGAATTCTAATATTTAATAAGTCAGATAGGACAATCACAAGCAGAGTCTACTTCAAAATCAAAGTTGCAAATAACAGATTGATTGTTTCTCCGAAAGAAATTCTAAATACAGAACTATTTTACCATTTTATGTAGAAAATACTACAAATGTAAATATTTTGAGAATAACTTGGACAAATTCAAATCTTCTGAGATTAGAAATTTGGGGAATCAGCAGCTGAAATATTTAGAAGAATTTAGGATAAATGAATAAGCAGAATGTACCTGGTAAATGTTTCTCTGTATTGTTAAGATTGCAAAATTTTTTATTAAGTTCCATACATGTTGGAGATACAATTTAGAATGATTAGAATAATGGAAACACATGGGTTTGAATAGGATTGTGTAATCCGCAAGAACACTATTTCTTCTTTATAAAGGAGTGAATCATTTGCTTTAACAGTGTAAATCCCTTTGATAACGTTCATCGATGCACCCATTTCAGAAATATGCTGAACAAAATCACATCATTTCAAAGCTTGTTTCATTGCTGTACAACGCCTGATCCTTGTCCATAAAAGTAAGCCAACCAATGTCCAAACGCGTACTAGTCCGTCTACAGTAGGCAGACGTGAAAAAAAAATAGTATCATCAGACTTAACTTCGGAGTTAAAGTCTTTTTGAGCACACTCTCATCTTTTCTTTTTGTCCAGCATGCTTTAATAACGTATGTGCATTATTGTATTTATCGTATCAATCTTTTATATCATTGATGATCTGTTCCTTTTATTTCTCAAATACTCTCATTTGTTTATAATTAAATGTGTATATTTCTCTAGAATGATACCTGTCTATGTTTGTAATTCTTTTGTACGTATTGTACTATAATATTTGGCAACTTTTTATTGGCACATAGTACTAAAAATCGCCAACAAATTCAATGATTGAACATTCGTAGTGTCAAAATTTGGAGGCGTAAAAAAATTCACTCAAGACTGCACATGGTTGGAATGAGTTCTATTTATGACATCAATGGAAAATATAGGAGAAACAACCAGTTTCTACAGAATCTAGATGTCATTATTAAACCCATCAAAACAAGGCCCCCAAAAGGTCAAAAAATATTTTTCATGAAAGTAATGAAAAAACTTTAAAACAGGCCAAGTAGAGTCCTGATACCAATTCTCAAGTATATAGACAAAACAGTATGGCCAGATGTGCTGGAACACATGAACATGCAAACTCTAAAAAAGATGCACATAAAAAAGGGAGAGAAACCTTCACCATTTATGTAGCAACGGTTGTTCAAAGTCAGCATACATTTCACTACAGACAACGTTTCATTTCATTGATGACACAAACTACTCAATTTTTTCAGAGAAATATATGTTGAAGAATCCATCTCATCAGGTCAAATGAAAATACACAAAACTTCATTTTCAAGAGGACCAGCATGTCTTGTGAAATATGCAGAGTCAGATCAATGTAAAAATATCATCTATCATCCGATCTGATTGACTTTTTCCTAGATCTATTTATAGACGTACTTCATCTCAAATCATTAAACTACAAATCAGAGGTCTGCCAAGAAAGTATCCAGCCATTTTGAATATCAGGAGAACCTGTTGTGCGGCCTAGCTGCAGCGTAGCAAAATGAGGGCTTTACTGCGCATGAGTAGATGCAGATCATTCTTTCGGATTGCTTCGTCGGCTGTGGGATAATATTGAGTTAGCTTATACACTGCATGATTGTCGAATTCACAATGCCGTATAGTTTGTTTTTTTTTCGGGTTTTTTTTGTTTATGATTTTTTAAAAATATATTGTTGCCCCAATCATACAGTCCAGATTTGACTCGCTGGGCTCCTGCTACTGCAAAGGTAGGGATTTCAAACCGTGAACAAGATTGAAGAAAACAAAATGGAACAGCAAAGGGAAATCCCGAAAGAAGACTTTCGAAAAGATGATTTTGCTAGAAACCATTAAATATATGTCTGTCACTGTATAACCAGAGATCGGCTGTAGCCACGGTCACCAAATTTTCAATGGTTACTTATAGGAGCCCTGGTAATGAAGTGAATCTCTATCTATTATTCTTATTATTATTACTATTATTATTATTATTATTATTATTATTATTACTATTATTATTATTATTATTATTATTATTATTATTATTATTATTATTATTATTATTATTATTATTATTATTTAAGAGGTATAAAGTAGACATCTAGCTGATAATCCTGCCTCCAGGTCGGGAATCTCCGTTAGCCTGAATAACAGATCGAATAATCAGAAAGCGTAGGCAGTGTCTTTCACTTGAAAATAACATCAATGGTTCGAGACAAGAATCATCGATGTCTTTGTGGCGTTCTTTCGAACAGATCAAAAAGGTAGAGAACAGATCAAAAAGGCAGCAGTGGGCAATAAGCAAGCGAAAAAGGCGATCAAAAATAATGGATGAAATCTTTACAAAGCGGCCATCTTTGATCTTCTTTGTCCATAAAGTCTGTCAAATCTCTTTGCTTTGACACTCGAATCTCTACGACAGGAGAATGTTGCAATCATTGTAATTCGTTTTCTCTACAGACAGCCCCAGGCATAATAGGAGGAATTATCAGCAATTGTTCGGACGAGGTTCCGAAGAAAAGGGGGGGTAACTACTAATTACAGAGCAAATGAAAGCAAAAAAACATTGCCATTCAGAACTGTATTTTTTTGAATATAGCTACTTATGATATAATTTTTGCTTGAAATAAACTAAAAATTAGTTAAAGTTGTACAAAGCATAACAATAAAGTAATAAGGAATAATACTAAAGGAGAAAATACAAATAAAATAGACTGCAATTGTACAAACAACAACCGATCCTATTTGTACACGTCTTGAATTGAATATTACGTATCAAGCTGAAATATTAATCCAAGAGACATCCTTGGAAGCAGAATATTATATAGAAATATCTAAAACACCCTTCAAACTAAGATAAGCTAATCACATCTCATCATTTACTAACAACAAATACAAAAAAAAAACGTACATAACTGTCATCAAATTACCGGAGACTGACAGATAGCAACCTCACACCGACAGCAAAAATGGAAAATATCAATACAAACACTCATATGCCAGAACATTGAAAACCCACGTTACCTATGCCTAAATGAGACATTTGAAATATTCACCTCTACCAATAGAACAAAAAACAAAAAAAGTAGAATTATTATACAGAAAAAATGAAGTAACATTAAAATGCCGGCACTGCTCAAATTTTGTATTTAGATAATTAACATCCTTTTTACAGGTAAACAAAAATTAACCACCACAGCTATCTTATTCCTCTTGAAATCATCAATAAAAGTAGTAGCAACATTATTATTATTATTATTATTATTATTATTATTATTATTATTATTATTATTATATACCCCTTGCCACTTTAAGAACAATCAAATCATACTTTCATAATTATTTTCGATATGTAGAAACAAACAAAACCTACAATATATGTATAAAAATAATATTCATGATTAACTACGATTATCTAAAAGTGAACTCCAACAGATAAAAGTAGGAATACGATAATTCCTGAGCGGAAACATACTACAAATGGCTGATAGTTTAATGGCACACTGATGGATAAAATGTCTACAACATCCACTGTTGATTTATAACTACCAGATAGTAATTTATCTCCTCTATGTGAAACAATACAACGTCCCCTTATTAAAGTGCGAAAATTTTTGCTATGATGGATAATTTCCTTTCAAACAAACAGCCGACAAAAAAACTATATCTTTCTTTTCTGTTTTCCGCCATCTTCTTTAATTACAAACAATCTTTTCTTATCACTTTCAACCTTTGTTGTAAAATATAAATCGACTTCATAATAAGCGGAAGATTAATCATTAGCTCACTCAGGAGTTTTTATACCATACCTCGGGTGGAAAATAACAGTCAAATTTAGCATTAGATTGACATTGAGAACAGAACCTCCTGCGCTGCTAAAACCTTGAAAACATTTTTTTCTCAAAAGTAAATAAAGAATACACTAGGTTGGCAAACTTTTGGTAGACCAAGCTCGACTTTCAAGAATGAGAAAATCCTACTAGTTCTAAACAGAAAGGTATATAACCGATTAATCCCATGAATAGTTACCTCTGGAACTGAACTTGACCGAAATATTGGCCTCAAACTGAGAACATGCACAAGAAAGAATCATGCTCAGCCTCACACGGAGAGATCATAAGACAGCACAGAATATCAGACAAAACACAGGAGTCAGAGACATTGTAGAAACTGTTAGAAAACTCAAATGGCTGTGGGCTGGAAAAGTTGCAAGAATGGTCGATAACTGCTGGACATCACAACTCACAATGTGGATCCCAAAATATTAGGTACGAGGCTGGGGCTGACTGAAAGTTAGATGGTGTGACGAGCAAGGCAAATTCAGAAAGTACTGGCTCTGCAAAGCTTACGATAGAGAAATCTGTTGGATTTTGAGCAAGGTCAATGTCTTACAATGGACGCTAATAGACTGATTAAGATGAAATAACTTCCAAATGTAAATCTCAACTCTGTTAGTCTAATGAACTGATTTTCTTTTTTTCTTTATCAATTTTTAACTAATCGACTGAAGTCTATCTTACCCGCCGCCCGCCTAACAAATAAACGGAGGCATATTTTGATGCAATGTAAATGTTTTTTTTTTCTATTGATTATGAGCATCTGTATATCTATTGTCTCAGTATTTTATTACATATTGCAAAAAAAAACAACAAATAATACATTGATAATATCATTGATTAAATGGAAATGGATTTTTAATTTGATGCCAAAAATGGCGAATAGATAACAACAACAGAACAATTTCATTTATTAAAACAATGATAATATCAATTATGTATATACATCGGTTTTTCTTTCATCATTTGTTTTTATTTTTTCACCAATTTTAATATCGAGTGAAGTAGTGTGCAAACTTTACAATCTACAATCGGGAATCCCTTCCTGGCAAAAATGTTAAAGTGCTTTATTTAATGTCTTTCATACTTAATGATTAATCATAATATGATAGAATATCAAATTAATGTCATAAACGGCAAAGAAGAAGAACAATTTAACTATTTGATTTATTCAAAGCAATAACAATATTATTTATGCATTTACGTCTGATTTTGTTCCATTGATTTTTTTTTTTTTTTGTTCACCATTTTCAACATTGAGTGAGCGAGTGTGTGGAACTTTACAATTTACGATCAGGATAACCTTCCCGACATATTCAACAATTACATCAAAGGGTGAAGAGGTCATTAACAACGTAGTGGATAGTCTATTAATGAAAGGGGACGATTACGTCAATGTTCGCAGCGACTTCCGTTGTTGTCAAACTTCCAAAAGTGGCACGTATCGTCATCATATTTCTTAAAATGATTTTCAACTGATTCATAAAATCTGCATCTCGTCAACTGGGCATCGATAATAGCCTGACAAGCCGGAATGTATTTGTTGTTTACAACTAAGGAGGAAAAACCTAATGTTGCACACTTCAAGTTCTTATTTTAGATCCCTAGTAAAAGTGGTTATGGTTTTAGACTTGACATTTATAATCTATGCATTTGTATGTTCACAGCAGATGTCAGGTGTTTATCGATGGAGACTTCTAAAATGTCCAGAACTTCTCTCATTATTATTGCAAAACACTTTATTGAATTTTTACTCCATCCAAACTTGATTCTAGTGCTTTATTTTGTTTTGGCACGATAGGGTTTTTCTCCTTCCCAATCATGTTTATCTTCTTTACTTTTTTATCTTTGAAAAAAAATGTGATGATGAGTGTCACTGATCGGTCATCTGGAATACGACACAGCTTGCAAATCGATGCACTACCAACTGAATGCGACCTGATGTATATCTTATACTTCCCTACCCGCTCATATGGTGAAGTTAATGACACTATTTCGGGTGCATGTCGATTCTATATCTATTTCCGAATATCGCAAACCATGAAAAACTAGACAAGACAGAAAAACCTGTGATATACGGAGCCGTAGCCAGCGTGAGGGCATTACTCCACCCTTCTCATCCTTTAAGCCGACTTTTTTATTCGTTGAGGGAAAAAAAGAACAGACACTAACTTGCAAACAGGCACAGATGTGTGATTCCCAGGAACAGGAATTAACAGGATTTTTTTCTTTTAAAAAAGAGGGAAAAGCTCTACATCCCGTTATCGAATGAAAGACAAAACAGGTCTAGTTAGCAACTCAATAGAAACTGTAACATGACTAACATCTCTTGACAGCATGCTGTTTTGGGGGTGATCAATCAAAAATTGGAATAAAGGGTGATCTCGCACCTATTTGTTGTTGGACCAGTAAAAATCTGGTTTTAAAAAAAACAAATAGGCACAAACTAAAGGCCAATCTTTAAAAAAAAAATAAACATAGAATGTAAATTGGTTCAATTTAAAAAAGTGAAACTTTTTTTCTGAGGTTGAGTTTTTAAAAAAATGCTCTTTTGTAGACGTAATAGGCAGTAAATGTTTGAATTTCCAGCCGTTTATCTCCATTAGTTCGGCCTGTACGCGTGATACATGCATACATACATACATAGCCAGCCAGGTAGACCTGCTTAAAAACTGTAGAAACTTATTCAATCTTGGTGACAGTTTTAGTTGATGGTATCAATCTCTAACCGGAAACATAGACTAAAAGAAGGTTTTCCCACAGCTGTGAATGGCGTAACAAAAGATACGTTGTTTATCATCGGAACAGTGGATTTCTTTTCTCTGGAAAGCAAAGAGCGCTTACGAGAGGGGAAGGTGAGTGAGTGCACTAAAAACCCTTTGCATTGATATGGATTTTCCTTGGAAGTGTTCTTCTTGATTGCTTTTCATCTGTTATACTTCTCACCCTTTTTATAGGCACCATATTTACTTGAGTACAACGCAATCTCGAATATGATGCAACCTCCACTT
>OY735215.1:11413477-11470977 GCA_963457665.1 Thysanoteuthis rhombus
GCTACCGGGCTATTTTCATCAAAACTGAAATTGGAAGCAGTTCATATATAGCGTTAATGCAGAGGAGATAACTGTAAAAGAAAGTCTTTGATCCAAAAGATTTATCAATTCCTCCTCACTCAATCACCCACCATTCAACAAACTGTCCTTAAATTCATTGAGTACCTTCTGGGATATGGCCTGGACAAACATGACTAAAAACAGAAATATGTGAAAAAGAATGAAAAAATTATTTCTCAGTTGAAAAGTATTCCTTGATATTGCTGAGACAAACTTACAGATATTGTTGAATATATTTATCTCTATCCAATGAAGTGTATTAAATCTATATTATAGATCTGGTTAGTCGCTCAATAGAAACCCTCACATGACTGTCATTTTTTGACAGCATGCTGTGTTGGGGTGATTAATTAAAACATTGGAAGAAGAGGGGTCAATGAATCAGTTACTTTTTTGGCCCTTTGTTGGATCGCTAAAAGGTCTGAATGAAAAATAAACAGGCACAAATTTAACATAAAATTGCATTTCAAACTGGACTCCCACTGTGGTGTGGGGGAAAAGAAAAACAAAGAAAAAAATTTTTCAGTCAAAATAATGAGTCAATGTTTACGTATCCTGCCCACAAATACCATCAGTGTGGGCCTGTATGTGGGGTACATACATACAAGTGACCCAATTTGAAAACTGGAAAAACTTTGTTGCCAGTTTGGGGGTCAGTTTTCAATAAAACGGCATATTCTCTTTCAAAGCAATATCTCAAAGTTATTTGTATAGATCACAAAGTTGATTAAGTTTCCTTCGCTGTGATTCATACACCAAAAAAGTGTTTCTTTGGACCTACTTGAAAAAATCACTTTGGTGAAAGAAATTGTTGATTTATCATTAGATATGATATATATTACCTTGAGATAAAGAATAATTTTACGCATAACCAATCAGAGTTTCTTTTAAGTTTTTTTTTTTTCAGAATAATTAGATTCATAGATATGCAGGGTGCCATTCTAAAGTTCCTGCAATTTGAACAGCACCTACAGACCGAAGGTAGTTCTCACATTGGCGGGTAATATCTTTTCTCAGCAGGAGATTAGTTCGAAAGAGTCGATGGAAACTAGGTGTTAGAGTGAGAAAATATTTTTTATTGCCAAATTTTCCGACTTTTTTCAAATAACCTCGTATTCAGATACATACTACTTATCTTCACTTGAAAATGGTGGATTTACCGTTAAAGATGGGGTAGGTTGGTATATTTTCAATTGAGATCTCATTTGAACAATTTTCAGACATCAAAACGGGTATGACTCTAAAAAGACAATTTTTGCTTGAACCACTGTAATTTCTCTAAGAATGGAAGGCTCTATCATAGTTTTAGAAGAAGTTTTGATCACATGCCATTCAAAGATAATATGTTACTGGAGGCATATCGTCATTATCAGGCTTTTCTCTCTCCCCCGGAAGAAGAAGCCTTCCTGCCTCTTACCCAATACGTATATGGTTGCATCATGGTTTTTGAGTGAAAGTACGCTTTGCCTCCGGTTTAATGAAGGATTGTCGGGGAGCGTCAGTCTGGTAGTCCCGTAAGTCAAAATATTCCTGTATACCCAAATATTTGTTGATGGGTGTGGAAGCTGGAGAGAAGAAAGGTCATAGCTTCCTCGAGAAAATTGATGCAAAGTGAACGTAAACAGTCTTTGCCAGGGTTTGAACTTAGTTCTCTCATTATATCATTCACAATGTTAACTGTTACGCTGCTTGCACCTCCATGTGAACATATTAGTTCAGAAGAACACATGCAAGAGGGACTTCTTTATAGTATCCACTGACTGCTATTTGGACAAAATAAAGGCCGTTCTAGAGTAGAATGGATATTGATGCGATAAAAAAAAACACTTGACTGGGACACGTTGAAAATAATTGGTCTATGCCATTCCGAACTCATTGGCCATCATAGATTCACTCATAAACTTGTTCCATCTTACTCTTGAATCCCATCATCAACGAATCATCAAAATGCTAGATGAAAACCAACCACAAGAAAAAGCTTCAAAACCATTCACCATCTCCATTCAGGGTGATCAACTAAAACAGAAAGCAGCAGAATATAAAAATCCACTTGTTGTAACATTTGTCGGCTTCAACTGAGGGAAAATCCCCAAAGTCATCGATGCTATCATACAACAAGGCATAAGCCCTCTATATGTCAGAGTATTGCAACATATATACCGACACAAGTTCATTTATTAGGCTACATAAAGACTGAGCCCTTTTAGCCTGAAAGGGGAGTAAGACAAGGTGATACTAACCTACCTATCCCTTTCACAGCCAGCCTCAAGATGATCCCCTGCGACCTAGACTAGGAAAATAAAGAAATCAGAACAGACGGCAAATACGTAAGTAACCTCAGAATCGGTGACGAGATCATCTTTTTTGCAAAAAAAATCTTCACAATCTCAAAATAATGCGAGAGGAACTAAACGAAGACAGCAAGAAAATTGGTGTTCATATGAACTTCAGTAAAACGTCCTGTACAACAGACAGATTGAGAACTATCACAAAAAACCAAATCGAAAAAATAAACCTGGGAAGAGTCGACCACTACATCTCACTAGAACAGCTAATTTCAATAAACAAGAAATCAAGCGAAGAATCACTCTAGCTTGGCAAGCTTTTGGTATCGCAAAATCGCACTTTAAAAACTAAGAAAATAAAAAGAAGGGTCTAAAATCTATACATCTCCCCGATAGCCAACTCTGAAGCTGAAACAAGGAACATAACCAGAAGATTGACCCTCAAACTGAGAACCATGCAACAGGCACCTGAGAACACTGTATATTAGGGAAAAAAAGAGTCAGGTATATCACAGGACCCATTAAAAAACTCAAATGGTAGTGGACTGGTCATGTTGCAAGAATGTCAGACAACTGATGGGCCCCAAGACTCACAACGTGGATCTCCAGATATAATATGCAAGACTGTGACCGTAACAACCTAGACAAGTTCAGAAAAGTATTGGCTCTGCGGCGCTAATGATAGAAAAGCCTGGCGAATCTTGAGCTCCAAAAGACTGATGATGATGAAATCTCATCCAATATCAGGAGCAGAAAGCTGGATGACATGTAGCTGGATCTATAAAAGGAAGGCGACTAAGAAGACTGGTTCTAAAAAGTTATTAAGTGAATATCATGTCCGAACCGGTTCTCTGTCATGGATCTTATAGAACATGACTGGGTTATATCCAGAAAAACTTTCTACTAAAAGAGGTTATTGTGACAGAAGCATTCGATTGGACGATCTTATCTCTTATTCCAATCTTTGATATTGATACATTTCAGGCGATTCTTTCTACGGCCTCTTTATGGTGTGATATGTTATATCCGTAAGAGGAGATAGTTTATCTCATTGGTTTCTTTCCCTGGTTGTGCAAAACAAAAACATACTCGTATAAAACAGAAAATTTGAACGTTAACTCTCTTTCTTTATAGAAAATGTATATTTTACCTGAAGAAAACCTCAGAATAAATCGGGATAAATTGTAGTGTCATCATCAAATATGTATACAATTCTTATACGATGCCTGTCTTGGGAGTATCTTTCTTGGTATCAAAGATGCTACGTTGGCGGTGAGCAATTAAAAAATGGACACAAAGTAGTGATCAATTTAGCATAAGCTTCTATTGCAAATTAAAAACCTTATTAAAAAAATTCATGAGATAAAGGAATTTTTTAGACATATCGAAGAGGAGATGTTTAAATTTTCAATGCTGTACTCATTGGTACAGCCTCTACGAATTGTACATACATACATACATACATACATACATACATACATACATACATACATACGTAATACATGCATACATACATACATGCATTCATACATACAGACATACAGACATACATATTATGTCAAACAGACAGCCAGACGGACCAACTTTAAACTGAAGAAACCAATGTAGAATCTTTTGGTGAAAGTTTTGGTTGACAGTTTCTAAAAATACAATAGCAATTGGCAAGAAAAAATATCGTTAACATCTGAAGGGGGCTTGAAAGTCGGTCCATGGTTGTGTAAGTTCTTTTGTCCTTTGAAGTTCTGGCAAAGACAGTTGCCAACTATATTTTCAAATCCACATCTAAAATTGAGTAGAAAAACATCCGGAAATATGTATATTTTCCAAATATATATCTAAAATCCCGGAAATATATTACATGATAGCCATGAATTAAATGTGACTTCAATTGTCTATGTATGTATCATTAGAATATTCCTCAAAAAGGAGCAAATTCTAACTCCGAGATGTAAACAAAATCTTTAGTTTTAGATGAAAAACTCACTGAGCTAGCGACGTAACTCACATTTTGTTATGTCAGTCAGTCAGTGATGACAATAGCTGCTGAAGATGCTAACGCATCTAAGAACAAAAATTTAAGATAGAAAAAGGGAAAAAAATCTCAGTATTTTTTTTTTAATCTGAGAAATACTTCGAAGCCGTTTTAGACTTTGTTATATTTGCATGAAAAGGGAAAAAAACTAAAAGAAGGCGTGAAAGCAATTATTTTCTATTTAAGTTGAGAAAGAATCACAAGAAATAATTTTAAAGCAAACCAGACGGGACAGAAAGAAAACGAGACATCGATGGTGAATAATCCGCATTCATCAATTTTCTACAACTATCTCTGTGTATTTATCCATCTCTCACTCTTGCTCTGTCTGTCTGTACATCTCTGTCTCTCTCTCTCTCTCTCTCTCTATATATATATATATATATATATATATATGTGTGTGTGTGTGTGTGAGTGATTGTGGGGGGGGCATGTGTGTATTGACGTATCCGTTCGAAATGCTCATTTTCAATATATATATATATATATATATATATATATATATATATATATATATATATAATGGATTCCGCTTAATGTAACCAACGGTTATCAGGCCTATCCGCACAATCCGATTTTGTAAGAACCGATTCGAGCGCTAATTCATTCCGTTCCTTTCTGACTAATACGCCGTTTATCAGGCCAAGCAAAACAACAACCGAATCAACATTTTCCAAAATGAAATTTGATTAAGAAAAAACTAAAAATATAATTTTTATTTCTCAAAACAACTATTCTGAATATTTTTTACACATTGTTTTGGTGTCTCGGTTGAATTGAAATTTTCATATTTTGTGAATGAAAATTCCTCAGCTATTCGGATCACTTGGTTATTGGTTCGTAAATTGTTGTTAGCAAAATGGTCTTCTTCATAGGAATCATATATGTATTTGTATTTTGTAAAAATATGATTATAAACTTTGTTATACGATATGGAAACCTATTTGAAATGATTTTCCGTTGTTATATGGTATGTATCAATCGGACAAGACAAAGTATATTAAATAAACAATTAAAGAGAATGGGGCTGCTACATGTTTCCGATGTTGTCCAGTCCGAGTGATACATTAACCGTGTGACGATTGGAGATCATCTCATATATTCTGTTGGATTACATATATCCATATATATATATATATATATATATGTGTGTGTGTGTGTGTGAGTGTGTGTGTGTGTGTGTGAGTGTGTGTGTGTGTGTGTGCATGTGTATGTGTGTGTGCGTGTGTTGTTTGTTTACATAAGTTTCAGTTTTCTGTGTATTGATATTTTGAGGAGATTAACAAGGAAATGGTAAGGGAGTAAAGCTGACTGATGAAGTTCTAGCAATTAGGATTACATTTTACATTGGTGGTTAATCATGAGCTAGCTTGGTGTAATAGCTAAGGTACTGGATTATCAACTGCTATTAGGCAGCGTTCGAATCACGCCAGTTCTTATCAATTTCGTAAATCTGTTTGGTTGAGCGTGACTCACTGAGCTGAGACAGACAAACAAACAAAGAAATCTCGTGACACTTGTTATTATATGTATAAATTGGTGACTGACTACCCGTTCATGTATTCAAATATAGTTAGCAACCCATTTTTTTGGTCGTTAACATCTGTCAGTATATTTCTGGTCATTAGCATTTCTGTAAGAAAAAAATCATATATGTGTACGCATATAAAATTTGAATGACAATTTCAGAAAATCATATGAAGTACGAAATGATTTCTTTGATTTGTTCCAACGTCTCGCCGGTGCACAGTTGCTTCATCGAGAGAGTATAATGAATATAACAAGATTGTGTGTTTATATAGAGTTGATGACTAGTAGAAGACAGGATTATTAATTATAGAAGTGGATTTTGAGTGTATCAAGAAACTAAACCTCGGTAGAGTTGCGTGTGAAGTCATCAGAAGGATATCGGATTGTGTCCTGCTGTGGAAATGAGCGGTGGAAATGGTCCCAGATGATAAATGAATTTCTGCGTAAGAGTGTCTGTAGGCAGGAAGATGTCAGGATGTCAGTATATATATATATATATATATATATATATATATATATATATATATATATGTGTGTGTGTGTGTGTGTGTGTGTGTGCTTGAGTGCATTGGCTGCTCAATAACCACAAACCCTATTTCTGATCATCGAATATTGAATTTAATCATTATTCTTTCAGTTACAATTACATGTATCTATATGTATAGCAACATCTTCAAACGCACAAACTAAACACACACACACACACACACACACACACACACACAAACACACACACATGAATCCCAGCCTATGTACGTATCCATACTTTGATGAGGTATGCATGCATAAAGGAATAATTCCCGCTTATCAATTTCCACGAAATGAACATTTTCGCTCTGAATTTAATTCCAATTCATTGTCTAATGCTGAATATAGAAACAATATTTTCTTGGGGCATTCTTCGTAAGAACCGATAGAAAAAATCATAATAAGGACATAATCAGTAATTAATCAGAATTTAATCAATACTCTAATAATGAATGAGTGAACCCGGCTATGAATTTGAGAAAAAGATTTTTTTTTTTTTTTAAAGGAAAAATGTCTAATTATTACCTGAACGACGCCGAAAATATTTGAGAGTTGCTCTCGGCCATCGGCGATTTGAATTAGCAAGAAAATAGACTCACCTAAAAATAGAAGAAATAAGAGGGAAACGGTTTTAAAAAAACTAAAAAACAGACAGGAGAGGAGGGAGATAAATAAGGAGGGAGGGAGAAAGAAGAATATAGAATGAAAAGAGAAAGAAAGAGGGAGAAGGAAAGCGGAAAAAAGGGAATGAGAGAAAGAGAAAGATAGAAAACGAGACCGAAAAGAAGAAAGGAGAGAAAGGAAGGGAGGGTGGGAGAAAGAACAGAGAGAGGGAGAGAATGAAAGACGAAATGGAAAACAGAAAGAGATTGAGACAGTGGGGGAGAGAAAGAAAGAGAGAGAGAGAGAGAGATGATATACACTGGGATTTGTGAGTGTTTCACAGACAACATATTCACAACAACAGGATCTCTAAAGACAAATGCAAAAAAAACTCAGGTTTGGTCAGTCATTCAATAGAAAGTGTTATATGATCCATGTATTTTGGCAGTATTCCATGTTGATGTTGATCCATTTAAAAACTATTTTTTGAAACAAGATGAAGACTAAATACTATAATTTCGATCCCTCTAGCTTCATTGAGGCAGCCTATACGTGTGATGCATACATACATAATCAGCCGGACCAACTTGAAAAATGAAGAAACCAGATTTTGATCAGGAATGTGTTCAGACCTATGGGTGCGCGGAAACGCGAAAATATTTCATGTCTGTTATAAGCAACGGATAGTAAGAAAAAAATGTTTTGGTATAATGTAGGGATGTTTGACCTAATTGTAAAAAACAAAACAAAAAAACAACGAACTTTTTTAAAAGATATCAGCAGCAACAGCCTTTTAGCGTCCGTCGTTTAACATAGACCTTACCCAAGATTTGCCAGACCTTAAAATCAAGGGCATTGAAGAGCCGGTGCTTTTTGAATATATCTAGCCCGTCACACTATCTTACTTTCTATCAGCCACAATATCGCTTATGATCTCTTGGGATCCACGTTATGAGTCGTGATATCCAGCGGTTGTCTGAGATTCTCGCAACATGTCCAGCCTGTTCGAGTTTTCTATGAAATCTCGACCTCCTGACTTTTCTCAAATATACTACGTTGTCTTGTGATCTCTCCATGTGATGTTGAGCATGATTCTCTCATATGCACATTGCATGGTTCTCAGTTTGAAGGTCAATCTTTTGTTTAAGATCCATGTTTAAGCTCCATGGGTGACTGCCGGTTGGATGCATTGGGTGTATACCAAACTTACTTGGACAAATGAGATTTTCTTGTTCTTAAAAATTGAGTTTGCTCTACCGAAAGCTTCCACACATGTGATTGTGATTATTCGTTATATTTGTTCTTTTCTTGATGACTCCATGGACACTTGGTGTCCAAAGTAAATGTAGGGGACTACTTTCTCCAAGTCTGTATTTTCGATTTAAAAACGGAGTAAATGTGCAAATGTTCACCCCTTCTAACTCCATTTTGCTGACCATTTGCATGATATAGATAGCCAGCAAGAGGGATAGACCATCTTAAAAACCAATTACCATTGCTTATTATTATTTCTAATCATTAAACTCATAATTGTCATCATCATCATCAGCAGCAGCAGCAGCAGCAGCTGCAGGAGCCGCCGCCTTTTAGCATCTGTAGTTGAACATACACCTTCCCTGAGTTTTGCCCAACCTTTCTGTTGTGGGCGTAAACAAAACTCCTCTAGTTTGTCGGCCCCTGTTTTGCATGTGATCTCTAGGGATACACTAACTGAGTCTTGATATCCAGCAGTTATCTACCATTCTTGCAACATAACCAGCCTATTGTCATTTGAGTTTTCTTATGGATTCTATGATATCTCAGACTCCTGTCTTTTCTCTAATACACTGTGCTGTGTTTTTTCTTTCGATGTGAGCATGATTCTCTCATGTGTATGTTACATGCATCTCAGTTTTTCAGGTGTTCTTTTGGTAAGGTTCCAAGTAATGGCTCCATAGATGACATTGTATTGCTTGTATACCCTTCTTTTTAGACATGAAGAATCGATATATTTGCACATAGTGAATGTGAAAGCTGAAGAAGTACCCGATGACGTTTCATTGGCGTCTGAGTTACCCAACGGGGGAGTAGATGTTCCTGCATGCGCAATAAAGTTACCAATTCTAAAATTGATAGTTTAGGGGGGGTGCACAATCCCATTATTTGGATTCCGTGCGAATTATCTTTTTAAAGCAATTATCCATCGATTCTGTCCTTCATAGGCTAAGCATAACACCAAACATAGTTTTGTTACACCCCATTGGAAAAGTATAAATGAGCTGATACCGAATTATAATCATGTTTGTTCATTAAATTCACTCACTCTTCAACATAATTGTAAAATAGTCGACAATCTATGGATTATGGATTTAATCATCAATGGACGCAAACACACACACACAAACACACATACACACACACACACACACACATATATATATATATATATATATATATATATATATATATATATTGCAGAAAAGAGAAGTTCATCCTCTTTGCAACTGCGTATTATCTTAATTTGTATTTGTTGGACATGAAGTTACCACCCGAAACGTGCAGCTAAGTATTCAGCATTTTCTAGGGAATTTCAAGTATACGTTTACCTCAGTCCAAACCCAACGGATTGTTGATTTAATTTCCGATATACATATGCATATTGTTAGAAAGCAAATCCCAACGGCTGTAACAAGTTAATTTGTGTTTGTTGGGCATTGAAAGGTACGACTGAAAAGGTTTATTTAGCTATTCATCATTCTTTAGAAGGTATTTCAATTATATGAAGCTCAAAGTTGACAATCAGTAAATTCTTTATATACTTCCTGATGGATGCTTAGAGACATAAAAATCATTTGAAAGAAATTTTCAGCAGCCTTCCAACAGTGTATCATATCAATTTGAATGTATAAGGTATGAAAAGATACAGTTAGAAACATCGACCAAGGTATATAGCATATATTGAGGGGTATCTATCACTGTCTTGTCAAAATGCAAAATAACCATGAACAGCCCTGATCAGAGTTTGAACTGAGGTCAACGGTTCTATTGTCTGAATGGTAACGGTTACGACAATGGCATATCCCAGACTTTCTGGATAAACTGCATACAAAAAAAAACCTTTGCGGTCGGATCATCTGTTCTTGTAATCACCCATACAAGAAACAATCAAGTTGCCAATACCACAAAAGATTTATCTCCGTTAGCATGATGAATAGTTTATTACAGACTGAGATAAATGAACATGAGAAATGATTTCACACTGCTGTGCCTGGGAAGGAAGAGCATCAGATTGTCTTGATTTTTGAATTGAAAATTAACCTATGAGAAAACAAATGTTTCCATTACTGCAGTCTTTCAATCGTGGCCAACGGGTCCAAATCACAATTAGTAACTGTCAACCGAAACTGTCATCATAGATCAACGTAATTTTTTTCGGTCTATATTTGGTTTATAATTGATTCTGGTTTGCTGGCTGGCTGGCTGGCTGGCTGGCTGGTTATGAATGTATCTGTGACCCGTTTAATGGAGCTAGTCGGTTGAAAATATATGCATTGACTCATTATCATGTCAACAAAAAAACAAAGAGAATTTTTTCCATTTTTTTTTAATGTCCTCCAAAAAGTTTTTATATGACTGAAAATTTACAACCTAAGTTTATGTTAAATTGTTGCCTTAGTTAATGTCTGGCTGAATTCACGCCTGATTTTTTTGTTGAAATTTTCAAATGCTCAGACATGCATCAAAGACAAAAGAGATTAATTCATTATTCATCCATTCTTATAACATTCTTAATTGAGCCTCTCCAATACGGCACGCTGCCAGAAGACGTTGGCCACACAATTATGTTAATTTGGTGACTAACCAGATCTGTTTCCTTTGATTTTTGATCTCTATCAAAGTTTAGAACCTCATCGATGAGAATGTCAAAGAGAAAAGAGAAAATACTCTCTGTTTACAGAAGCTAACAAACAAATTCCATGCACCAAAATCATTTTAAAAATAATTCTCCTGCACTTTGAAATATTTAGCTAAAAGTTTTTCGACAAATTTACAAAAGTTCAAATTTTGCAACAAAACAGCATAAATCCAAACATATTCTTTGCCTGAATTTTTCTGTTTTCTTTTGTTGTTTGTCTATCAAATTTGATATTTGCCGTTCAAAATATTTTTACTTTTATGCAAGTCGATTACATTTATTGATATACAGAGCATATCTTCAAAATGTGCACCCATTTATTGTGAACGGAAAGAATAGCATACCAAGAGAAATATTGCTTTAGTCTGTCCAAAGTACTGTTCTTTTCACCCTTTAAAAACACTCTGCAAAGTCCTCTTTCAGGTTCATTTTCAGTCGCCTCCTTGTATTCTCCTATTGATAGCATGACAACTGTGGTTCGATACTTGCCTTTAGGGTGAATTGATAAATGTTGTACACATGTATTACAATTGCATCTACACTGTGAATTACAGCCAATTGATATTTTGATGCCCCGATCACGGGTCTATCAAAATAAATCAAAAACGGTTTCTTCAGTTTTTAAGTGATTTAGTGTGGCTGACATATCCATGTATGTATGTATGTTTTTTCAGGATCCTAGTCGCACCAATGAAGCTCAAGTACCGAAAAGTAATTTTTGTACTCTTTATCGGATCAACAAAGATAAAATTCACCCAAAATAGGCTTTTGATGGTGGTGTTCAATTCCCAATCCGAGTCTATGCTAAATTGGTCCCTCAGTTTTTATCCAGCAGACTTCATGCATGTTTTCCGAAAATTTGGCATTTTTTTTTGAGATCATCACCCAACGAAAGGCAAGATAATAATCTATTCATTGATCATTCCCAATGAACAAGAACCATAAGTTCAACGAAGTATCAAACCTCCTCCTCCTCCTCCCTTCTCCTCAGTAGTAGCAGTACGAGATAGGGAGGAGGGGAAAGGAAGAGTAATAGCAAGTAGTCATGCTTTGAGTCGATTGATACTCATTCTTGTAATATATTGCGATACAGAAATATTGTGCAAGTGTTATTTCCAATGAAAATTATGAAGAGCCATTTTTGGCGTTTGAGGTCTGTTTGATACTAGTTTTGAATACTAAATTTCTGTCATAACATCATTTTCACCAATTAAAAAAATATCATTTTAATAGTCATACCTGTTAATGGCATCACATCTATGAATGACATAGTACCTCTTCCCTTTCTCTCTCTAGTTTAAAATAATTGGTACCGTCGGATTGACCGACAGACCAATACCCCGACTGAAATACGTTTTGTAGAGATGTTTCAACACATCTGGAGAAAAAGTCACTTCGCGCTTAGGTATTCAACTGTTCAGTTGAGCATCTTCTTTGTTATTATTTGGCTGGATTTATTATATTTCAAGAATTGCTTTCTGAATTTCTGAGAGGAAGTAGTTCAATTATTTCACACACTATTTGAGCTGGTATCCTTATTTTGTCATTTCTAAAATAACATTTCGTCCATACGGTTTCCAGTCTTTCGTGTTACCTGATGCTCTAAGGATGATTATTTTCATTTTTCCGCGTTATTCGTTTTTTATCAACTCATTCTTTTGTTTCGACGTAACATTTTGTTTGATGAAAGACTAATTTCCCTCGTATTTATTGTTTTGATTTTAACAATATATCGGTTTTGTACCCTCTGGCCTTCTGTTGTGTTCAGGAATGCCATCGAATCTTGTCCCATCTCCTCTTACGCACATCACATCTGGTATTCTCATCTACATGTTTTTAGACAGTCATCTCCTGTCTTCCAGGCTCAATTCGTGGACTCCCGCTGACCATTTCACTCACTCCTATCTTTAGGGACATGACTATGAAATGTTATATTCAGTGTTTATTAGTTCCTGGATAATGATCCGTACAAAATATTAATATCTTTGCTTGGTCTGCAGGCTAAGCATATTATGTGTAAAGATTCTTTCAAACTTCTTATTATCTATTGCTGCTCCCTCACTATTATCTTGACTGTCCCCACTTTCTCCACAAATGGTCAGTCATAAATGATTTCGAAGTGACTCTGCAACAAATTGCCAGCGAAGTATAATAAAGATCTCCGCACAAAAGTCACTCAGAGCCAAGCATTTTATTTTCAGACGATTGGCTCCTTTTTGTAGAGTGTGAGACGCAGGGAGTGGAGTTGAAACGGTTAGTTTTAGACGACTTTAGCGAAACCAAAGTGCTTGAGGCTACAAAAAGCAAAGATGAAATCAAGATACGACTGAGGTTTGGATGAGACCTGGGTTCATTACTTTTTTACATTGTAAATTGGAGTAAATGGTAATCCTCAGTCTTACGAATGTGAAATATGGTAGTTGAACAAAGGATATAAAAGCTCCAAAAATTCACAAAAAGGCTCAAAATGTATTACTATACGACCATTTGATAAGATATCAATGCAATAATAGGTTTTCAAAAGCCAATAAATTAGTTCCTAATTAAATTTGAAAGGCTGGAAAATACACTAGGATAAATGCTCTGATCAAAACAACAAAGACGAAGATACTGATTCTAAGATTTCACTGAAAAATGACGATACTTCATCACAGGATTTTTGAAAAAATAAAAAGAAGAGGAGAATGCGGCGGCCTAAACGTAGTAATCGAAGCAATATTTATGGAAAAAATTGTCTTCATCAACCTTGTCACTATTTGGTTATTTGCTTCGTTGCATGTAAAGGTGCATAGGACAAAATAACTGTTTTTGTAGATATAATGAGAAATAAATGGAAAAAGTGCCATCCTTCTAGCTTGATTGGTGTGGCCTGTACAGGTGATTAGTAAATACATACATAGCTAGCCTGCTGGTCTAATTTGGAAAACTGGAATAAATCTTATGATTGCCGTTTTAGTGATTGTTATTCTTTGTTTCCCTTCACATTGTTGTCAATATTGATATTCTTTCTGTTTATTTTAACCACAAGGTCAGCAGATTTGGACACTTAGTTGAGAACAATATTGCTATGCTGTCAATGTCAGCGGATCAAACTATTACATTATATGAACCCATTGGCTGCTACCGGGTCCAGCTCCAGTCTAACTTCCATTCCAACTGAAGATGATTACTGTAACCTTTGTATTTCATATATCACAAATTAAACAATTATGACAATATTTATTTCTTGCATAAGTGTATTTATCTATCCAAATGAAATCAACCTGTATCTGTATTGTAATTTTTCTGAGTATCTAAGACTTGACAATTTAGCTCAATCAGTAAGACAGCTTCCTGGCAATTATTTGGTTCAGGGAATTCAAATCACAGTAGCTGGATGTGGATTTTATATATCAGTTTGTACACCTCATTTTTATGAGGGTTATTCTTATTACGGTACTAAAACAATGTTAGCTCAAGACTTTAATTTGGAGTTTGACAATATCTAACATCTTGCCTTAATCTGATGAAAAACTTCGCCGACTTAAGATTGACATAATTTTTCAATCATGGCTCTGTGGCTGACATGCAAGTTTGGCTCAGTGTGCAACAACATTGAAGCATCCAGTGGGGATTGAACCTACTATACCCGTGATTGGACCACAACACCTTTGTGTTAACTAGTGCTTTGCTATTGAAGTAGTCAGTGGCGTCAATGTACGACTTGCAGCATGATAGTGTCAGTGAACATTGGCTACTTTGGATGAGGCCTGAATTTAATGCTGAGTTACCATGTATCATAATATCTAGATCTTCTCATAGATTATTAGACTGGTCAATTGACAATGTTCTGACGATCGATGAGGGCAGAATAGAGAGAGAGAGAGAGAGAGAGAGAGAGAGAGAGAGAGAGAGAGAGAAAGGGGGTAGATATATGGATAACTGAAATAAACAGAGAAAGACAGACAGATTTACTAAAATAACAATCTTTCTTGTTTCAATTAGTTCGATTTATTGATCTCAAGTTATTCGTCTAGATTACCTTGAAAGAGATGCTTAATAATAATAACAATAGGTCAGATTAGTCACCCAATAGAAACCGTCAAATAACCAAAGTATTTTGGCTAAATGCCTCGTTGGGAGTGATCAATTGAAAAATCGGTGATAAAAAAAAGTTTCTTCTCTGAACATGTGTTACACCATGATCACGACAGAATTTTTTAAAACAAGGACAAACACAAACTAAAATGATCATTTTAGTATAAAATTACATTACAAATTGACCTCACCACTGAATACCTTTTTAATGGGGGACAGTTTTAGTGGATGGTTTTCAATAAGAGTACACGGAGAAAGAGTATGATTTTTTTCCATGCATAAGGGTCAACAGAGAGACAGACAAGGTAAGCGTGAACACAGCTGGACACAAAATAAGAGAGCAAAAATGAAGGATAATGCACCCCAAAAGTGGGAGCCAGTGTAAAGAAATGGCGCGCTAATGTCAAAGCAAAATGGTATAGGAAGTTGAAAAAAGTTGAGTGATAAATGCATATATACGTATGTGTGTGTGTATAAATATATCTAAAGGTGTATATATGTTTAATGTTTTAATATATTTACTATAAGGTATTTGTTGAAAGTTCAGTGCTGAATAGTGAATATATCAATAAAATAGAATTTTAATTGTATTCTATCGATTTCACTAAAATATTGAGCACTGTGCAAAGACAGGGGTGTTTATACATTGTCGAATTTTATTGAAATAGATCTCCACGTAGATACAAAGACATGTTTACTCTAGAATCAATTGAACAAATTTAATTAGGCAAAATTGAGAGAATATATTATTGATAAGTTTATCAGTTAAACTGGTTTACAAAACTCCAAAAGAATTAAAAAGTATATAAAAATATACCAAAATATCAAATATTATAAATGTATAAGGATGATTCATAAACAATATAGATTATAGACAAAACTAAAGTGGTTTAGAGAGAATATTTTCGATTTTGCAAATATCATGAACGAGGTACATGAAATGAGAATATGTTTGATTATTGTTAAAAATTTCAAAAGTAACCCATAAGATTCAGTACTGAATGACTGCTTCAGAAACAGATTGAAACTCAACGACTCAAATCATACCGAGCTCGATCCCCATAATTCACTTACTCTTAATTATTCTATGCTTACCAACTCACCATCTTTAAACCTGCACCAAATACTATATTTCCATCCCAGCTCATAAATAGGCACCGAAACATCCTTCAAACTACATATTCTCTAATTCTCCACTATATAATCTGGACTCCACCTACTCATGATCATTAATGCAGACTAATTTTACCCCATCAATGCCTAGCTCTTGTTTTATGTATTTCCAACGTTGGGAACCTAACAAATAGTAACCTAGATCCCTACCAACTGACACCTATGTATGGTCCATTTTACTTGTACAACTCGAAGCTTTTTGACTTTTCAGAACATCTATATCGGCCATAAAGGTTACAGAACATGTATTTCCGAACTAATACTCGATACATTGCAAGAACCCCCTTGAATTTATATACCACAAGATTGATTTTTACCAGAGATAGTCTTGACCCCATAGCCAATCACTGGTATACTCCTCAATAATTTCCAGTACTTCACTTTTATCAATATCTAATCCCAAACGTACACACAGACATAGTATTTATACACCTACAGTTCTATCCTACTACTAATATCCATAAAGTGAGGTTATGTATAAACCAATGGGCAATTTAATATACAAAAATATAAGCAAGGATTCTACACCACTTTACAACGTACCCAAATAGCTTAGTACTGCACTATGACCTACATCCCCAATAACCATGACAACCGATTCTTACGAATGCCCACCTCCCTTGACCAGTACAACCTATAAAATAGCCATAACTGAGACTACTACTTCCAACAAAGATCCAACCAAACCACCACAGATTCCTTCACCTGCATAAAACAGTCCAGACTCACCACTTTAACCTCCCACGAATCTTCATATTTCATTTCCATTTTTGCTTTCAGAGCAAAACGTTTGATGCTAAATCTGTTTTCTATGGAAAACTAACCTTTTAACCATTAAAAGTTGCACACATGCTACTTGAGATGGAAACCCATCCTGAACATGTATAACATACTAATTAATTATTTTGTCGATTAATCAATTACCAAATAAAGTCTCAATATACTCTTAACCCCACCCCCAAATTTGTCTCATTCCTAATTTTTCACATGAAAACACACGGATGTTTATCTGAGGTCTATATTCATTTTAAGCAGTCTACATGTAGACATAAAGTTGAATTTACTCTTGAATCATTTAAACAAATTTGATTAGATAAAATTAGGAAGAGATATGTTGTTGAGTTTATCAGTTAAACATAAGTTACAAAAGCCAATGGAGAATGAAAAGGTGAAAAATAAATGATAATAAAAATGAATTTTACCGAAAGATAATTTGATGTTAAATATTAAAAATTTACTATCTTGATTTTGAATATCATGAATAAGTAACCAATATGACCCAGTACCAGTCTGAATGAGTGTTTCACACGGAACGGATTTAAATGTGGAACTAAGTATATTTATGCTCATTCATATCATGGCTCCTCTCTCTCTCTCTCTCTCTCTCTCTCTATATATATATATATATATATATATATATGTATATATATATATATATATATATATATATATATATATATGTATATATATGCTTCATCAGCGAGTAAGCGTGTAGGTGAATTGTATTCACATAACTGAACAAACGCTACCGACATACATAAATAACTGCCAAGGCTGAAAATTGATACTTCAACTCATAAATACTGTAATAGCCTTTTGACGTCAATCACGGCTTCCTGGGTGAAATTTCCTTAGCAACGCCAACGTGTAGCAATTTTTCAAATAATGATGTGATACATTTTGCTACCAAGAAACGATGGAAGAACTAGCGAGGACAATTTCCCCTCAGAAAAAAATATCTTGGTCTGAAGGAGAACTGAATCAGGAGGAGAAATTGCAATTATTTTCAAAAGATTTATCATTTGATATGGGGTCAGATTTATGAAATGTAATTTTCTTGGCCGCTAAGAAAGTAATGACCGCTTTGACAGTGAAGTTTTCCGGCCTACATATGCTAATCACTGGCATCATTTGCAAATATACATAGATATATATGTGTGTGTGAGAGATGGGTCTTCAACTGAGTATCTGTAAACAATCATAAAATTTGGATATTACACTTGGAGAAAACCGTAGAATGGGAGTAGAGTGCGTTGTAGTGACTTCATTATAATAAATGAAGTTTTCAAAAACTCCAGCAATCAGAAAGTGCTGCAAAAAACATGGGAATGCTGTGGTGTTCATGTATCTACGATGTCGGACTATTGGCATCTAAAGACTGCACTTTTAGATCAGCTGGCATCCTGGCAACATAAAAAAAGTGAAGCCAGACAATAGATGAAGGCGTCTCTCTGAAAGGAACAATCTTTTTCTCTGAAATTGACTACTGCAAGTGAATAACAAGGACTGTGGGCAGACTGGATAGGCACCACAAAAATCTCCTAGGCAGTATCTATTCATTATCATCCTTTAAGATCCATACGGTGGACATAGACCTTCCCAAAGATTTGTCAGACTTAACTAACATTGGCGTCATGGAGCCAATACTCACTCGAACTTGTCTAGTACGTCACGCCACCTTATGTTTGGCTGGTTAGTTTACAGATGATCTCTGGAGATCCACATTGTGACTTGTGAAGTGTAGCAGTTGTTTGGCATTCCTGCAACATTACCAGCCCATTGCTTTTTTAATTTTCTTATGGATTCTTCAATATCACTTATTCCTGCTTGTTCTCTGTTTTGTTTTGTTTTGTTTTGTTTTTGTTTTTTTTTTGTTGTTTTTTTTTTAATAATTCACTGCTCTGGCTTTTGATCTCTCTATATGACGTTGAACATGATTATATCTTGTGCATGTTGCATGATTCTAAATCTTTTTGTCAGGTTCCATGTTCCAACTCCATAGGTGACTATAGGAAAGACAAATTGGTTTTATACCCTTCTTCTCAGGGTTGATGGGATTTTCTTTTCCTTTAAAGTTGAATCTACCGGCATAATCAAAACAAATGGGAAATGGCAACCTCTTCACCTGCAATTTTCATGGAAAAAATCAGTCAGTTCTGTATTGGTTTATTTTCACGAGTTGTAGGAATTGGGAAACCGAGAAACACTATTGAATTTTCTATCGATCAGAAACAGAGACACACAAAAGTATAGGAGGCAAACGTAGACATATATATAGAGAGATATAGTCATACTGATAGATAGATAGATAGATAGATAGATAGATAGATAGATGGATATGAACATACTAAGAATGAACTTGCTGATGAAACTAATATATATATATATATATATGAATTAATGAAGATAGATAGATCGATAGATGAATAGGAATGAAAATGCTGATAGATAGATAGATAGATAGATGGATGGATGGATAGTGTCCTGTACCCTTCCATATGGAAATAGATACCTTCATGGTTCTGCATGTTTAAAGAGACACAATTATCTAATTCAGTGACAAATAAATCTTTTGGGACCTCAATATTCACGGTCAGTCAAGCACGGGAAAAAAAATTATTCGAGCATTGAAAGATATTTTCCCAATTTATGTGATATTCTTACGAATGCAAGAATATTGGAACAAACATCTATACCTATATGATTATATGATTCATGCACACACACGCATATATATATATATATATATATATATATATATATACTTCAAGAGATTAAAATCAAAGTTGGGATGAATCAGCTAGAAGTAATGGAATAGGCTTTTTGATTAATAACTTTATATCCTGTGGCAATAAGAAACATTTTCACGCAAAAATAGTATTTTATGAACTATTTTTAAGTCAGACTATTCATCAAAGTGTAAAGTAGACAAAGTGTCTGGAAGCCAACACTCTAGTTTTTTTTTTTTTTGTTTGTTTTTTTTTTGCTTGTCTCTTATGCAAACTATATATATATATATATATATATGTATGTATGTATGTGTGTGTGTGTGTGTGTGTGTGAGTGTGCGTATGCAGTCCGAGATTAAATCTGACGTAACGGATTAATATTCACATTGAAGAACATACAACAGAAGTGACAGGATGGACGAGTCTCCATTCTTATATTTACTGGTCACTCATCTTCAACTGCGTTTTTCGGGTAGCCTACGAAAGTGAGCCCATTCTTTAAGAAAAAATCAAATGATGTGTAGTCTAAAAAAACAATCTATATACTAAACATTTGTAATACCCTATATAGAATAACAGTGTTTAAAGTTGTGAAGCTTTCAAAAAAAAGATATACCTATATTTTTTTCGATGAAGTACTCCGAAGTATCATTACTCGTTTGGGCTGTAACATCTTTTCATTTTGAAATTAGTCAAAGAATTAATGATGATGTTTTGCAATATTTCATCGAAAAAGAAAAATGATAAAAGATAATAAACATTTATCATTATTGCTTTTTGTAAAAAAAAACATATTCCTAGTCGTAAAGTTTGGTTGCTATCGAACAAAAGTAAAGGTAACCGAAAAGACAGACTCTAAAACTAAGGACCATGCAACGTGCTCTAATGAGGATCGTGTTTTATCTTATATGGATAGATCCCAAAGTATATTAAGGAAAAAAGTATACTAGGGAAAAAAGTATATGAGGGAAAAAAGTATATGAGAGAAAAAAGCATATTAGGGGAAAAAATCCATCAGAAATGTTGTAAATACATCAGACATCATGATCCATATCGTCGAGTCTCAGAGATTATGTGCAAAATAAAATGGCGAGACGAACTATGCAAATTGTGGAGATATTGACACTGTGACGCCCACGATCGAAAGTTCATGTGGATCTTGGTAAATAACAATGTACAATGAAAAACATGATGATGATGATGATGATGATGACGATTATTATTATTATCATTATTATTATCATTATTATTATTATCATTATTATCAATAATAATAATAATAAAAGTGATTTTTTTAATTACCATTGAAATTATTTTTCTCAAACATCAAAATGTCTTTATCTAAAAATGATTAAATCAAATCTCAATGGCAGTCAATCGTATTTCAAGTACCATTCTCGACAGAAGCAGTCATCGCAATGTTAAAAGATTGTTGTCATCTGCTCAAAAACAAAAGTTAGTGCATCTCAGATTTAAGCCAAAAACTTGAGAATCTCTTCAATGAAGAATAAATTTATTTAAAATGAGGGAGAAAAAACAAACTTTACTTGCTTTAAAAGAGGAATAAATGAGAAAATGTCAGATGCTTAGTAATAACTAAATAGTGAAAATCAGCTCATAAATGTATGAAAACAACATTGAAAATCTCTCTCAATCAAAAACTAATTCCTGGATCCACTCTATAGTTTGAGCCCATTTTTTCTCATGGTCCATCCATCACAAAATCTCAATGAAATTCTTTGAGAATTTTCGAACATAGTGTACGGACACGAAAACGGGCGGACAGATAAGTTTGAATACATATATTGCTTTCAAGCTCCTCTGAAGAACTATTGAGGAAAATTAGGATTAATGGAAAAGTAATCACAACGATGCGTTCACCAGTAGTAGAAGTAGCTGGAGGAAGAGGAGGGGGGAGTTGAAAAGAAGCCAATTCATACTTGTAAAATATCACGATATGGAAATAGTCTGTGAGTGTTATATCCGAAAATCGAAAATTGCCACTTTCTCATTATTTGACCTTTTTGGTCTTTATTAAATACAAAATCAGTTGACTGGAAGAGATGTCACATCCTCTACTGACACCACATCTCTGTCTTCGTTTTGTTTTCTGTTGATTAGCATAATTGGAACCGACCGACCGACTGACCGGCCGAAAAGCGTCTTATTGAGATACACTCAAAGAAAAACATCAAAAAAAAAAATCAATATATTTTTCCCATTTTCTTTGGACTGAATTTTTTAATATTGGGATAAAAATGATTGAAAGTCGTACTGGAAATTTGATGAAATCCTAAAGGAATTTATTGATTATCTATCACCTTTGTTTACGTCCATAGAACGAACTAGCCTTGCTCGTAAACACCGATCGATTTTAGTTCTTTCTTACAAATGAAAATTAAGGGACGATGATGTGCTGGAATAGAAGGGCAATTCGTCTTGATGCCTGGAGACTCTCAAAATCTTATTATAAGAGTGAATCTGGCGAATAGCAAAGCTACAAACATACGCCCTAAGTTAATAACTACAAAAATTCGAGACAGGCCCTGAGAGTATCCAGCCATTTGATATTGATATGCATTTAATAAAGAAAAAATAGCCTACCTATGGCAAAAGCACCTGATTCCTTTCAAAATAATGCCCTTGGGACCTCACAAACTTCTCCCAATGTCCCCTCTACTTTTTCTCTTGGAATCGGAATCATATGTCTTGATGCGTTCTTCTCGATTTTATCCATGATCTGAACTATTTTCTTTTCTTTTTGGCAATTTAAATCTGGGGAAAGTCAGGAATCACAGGGAGCTAATTCGGGACTCTAGGGAGTGACGGACGTAGATCATGCAATGTTTTGCTAACCTTGATGCATATTCTCAGATCTATTTACTTGGTCATTGCGAATGAAAATGTCATACAATACATGAGCACACTCAGAGCCGTCTACCGACAAGCTGAGTAATCCCACAGGAAAGTGTCTGCTAATACCTGAATATATGAAAAGTTGCCAATATACTATATATATATATATATATATATATATATATATATATATATATATATATATATATGTTTATGTGTGTGTGTGTGTGTGTGTGTATGTGTGTGTGTGTGTGTGTGTGCATATAGTGAACATTTTTATGGACAATTTAGTGGATAGAATTTGATATTTGAAAATTTGGTGAACTGATTATTTTAGTGTATTTATTTCCACGTTTCAATGACTGACAGTGTCTTCAGTTCGATTATTTGATGTTCTTTCTTTTCGAATCATTTAGCTTCGACTATTTAGTATTCTAGCCCAAGTCTCTCTTCTTGTGGATCTTCGTTTGTATTTCATTTTGTTTTGGTAGAATCTCTGCAAAAACTGAATGAACACTAAGACATCTATGTACACCACAAATTAGAAAAATATCATTTGAAACCGATCTCAAGATGCTGTTAGTCAGTAGAATGCATGATCAGATATATATATTTAAAAATATCATTTTTCCAAATTGTCTTATCATTAAATCATCAAGTGTGTCAAAAATATCATTACACTTATATCCATCAATCTGATTAATTCTCTCTCTCTCTCTCTCTCTCTCTCTCTATATATATATATATATATATATATATATATATATATATATATATATATATATATATTAGAGAGTGAGAGATGGAGAGAAAGAGAAAGTGATGTGTAAGTAAGTCTGCGTAGAGAAAACGTCACACAGCGATAAACTAGGGTGTTTGTCTCATAAACCGTCGATTATAGATTCTTTGGAAATTGAATGCTCGATGAAGATGACCTTGTGCCAAATCAACGTATATGATTGCGTATACGACCCCTCCCCCTAATTCAGTTGGGAATATTAGGGGAAAATCCATTTCAAAGAATGTGTCTCATTTCACACCAGTCTTGCCTATTCGACGCTTTTCACGCTAAATTCAGCACGTTTCTTCTCTTGACAGCATGAAAAATGCTAAATTAGCCAAGTGTACTCCAACATTTTGACCTGTTAGGGCGTATTTCTGACCATTTTAGCTTCTTTCGTTGTGTTTTGGTCGCTTTTTTACCATTCATGGATTGTTATTTTTTAAATCACCGCCTTTTAATGCTTCTGAGCAGTCCAACTAATGCATTTTTTCTTACTCTTCAAACCCTTGCCTATGTGTAGCTGGACAACACCGGTTATATTTACCCTTTGAAGCATTTTTGTGTAGGGGGAAGGACGTGGGGTCCTACATGTCCCTCAAATACGGTAATCCTTGAAATGAGAGATGCTTTCACGGATGAATTAACGGCTAAATGAAATGGCAAAAGAAAGCAAATGCGTAATTGATCTTGTATCTTTTTAGTCTTTTCATATATGGGGATCAATTAAAACAGGTCTTTCCAGTCCTCAGCGGGGAACGGTCGTCTCCTTTCTTTCATGTCACGCGGTTTTTATCGGTGTCATCGCGTGCAGTTTTTTTTTTTATACTGAATGTTTTTCGGGGTTTTTTTTTATTATTTATTGCCATTCATTATGTTTGGTTTTTTTTCCATTTATCTCTTCCGTTTTCAATTCATCTTTTCTTAATAAAATTGCATTACATTATAGAATTTGATTTTATCATCATTTATTTCATGCATTCGTTTGTTCATACACCAGATGACAATTGATCATTACTGAAGACTGAGTGGCAGCAATCCCTAGTACACTTGTCAGTACCCACGCATACCCACAGCAGTGAATTGGTCCTGACACAGAGTTCCCATCTATTTCAGATCAATTCCCATTTTTGCCAAAAAGATTACTAGCTCTCTCTCCAACTCCATTCAAGTAAGTTGCAACAAAGAATCGTTTATTCTATTCGCACAAATAATTAGACAATTTCCTAATGAGAGTTTGATTTTATAATTGTACAGCTGCTACTATGTATTTATGACATAAAAGGAAGCAAGCGAAAATAATTAGGATCACATCGATTGAAATTCCAACTTATTAAAAAAAATAATGAATTGGCTTTTGTAAGTAATACACAAATCAACGAGATATTTTTTTTTTGTTTATATTTCATTTTGTTTTTGGTTATTGGTTCTTCTTTTTATATGCCTATTAGTGAGAAACTCATCACCATTATCCTTGAGTCAAAAACATTCACCACTACGTTTCTTTAAGCTGAAAGCCTTATTCCCCCTTTGACTATCTAAGTTCCCTCGTTTGGAAAGAATCCCCTCCCCCCCCTGATCACTTGTCTGGGCAGTCTCAATTCTTTCACAGATTTCAAATTCATCCAGTGTTAATTCTAGTTGGCACAGCTCTACCCTTCAGGTTCCGCAGTTTGCAGTACTTTTTCAATGTTTTGCTTTCTTTTGTAATCACCGTGTGATCCACTTCTCCAGCCACATCTCCACCCTGGCAGATCATATTTCGATCGTCTGAGCCGGCTTTCGTCATTTGGATTAGTGGATCAGTCTGGATCACAAAGTTCTAGAGCACATTATTTACTTTTTTGTTCTCTGATAGACATAAGTATGAATATGTTTTTAACCATGGAATAAAATGTGACCTGCAAACTACAGTGATCAACATAAGTGTCAGTGGATGCAAGAGGAGTCAGATTACACTGCAGTCCAACCAGTTTTTTGTCGGAAGGTGGTCAAATAAAATGGGGTTCCTTATTTAACAGAAAAAGTAAACTCAGCCACAATTTCTCAATCTATGTAAAATCAACACTTCGGATAAAGCAAGAGCTCAACAACTAAAACTGAAGACGCCCGAGTTGAATTTCGACAGTCATACCTCCAAGATGGCGATCATCGGCCCCGAAAAAGTCAGTATATCATAACATTCGCATGTTTCAAAAGCCTGCTTATTACAATGGATATCACCATTTTGTGAGCTGTGGTAATATTAATGTAATTACGTATTTTCGTTCTTGGAAAAAAATATGTATTTTTACAAAAGAGATAAAAATGAACGCCGGTAAGTTTTAAACAAACACTATCTATCAATAATGTAATCATGCCCATTATCAATGGCAGTATCCCAACGAAGAGGCTAATTTTTTTTATCTCGTCATAAAAAATCTGAGTTTTAAAAAATCCAAGTCTTAAAGCCTCCTCCCTTCATGAACTTAAACTTAACTATACACTATAAACGATATGTTTTTCGATAGAAGAGATGATGAACTTAATCCAGGTGTCGTTCTGTGCTATTTAACACTCGTTTTGTCTTAATTGGTTGGCCTATAATTTATAGCAGTGATATACGTAATTATTTTCCGAACATAAAAATATGTTATTACAATCCAATATTTCAGTATCTTTATGCACCCAAAATAAATAGCACAGAATTTTACTTTCAGCTGTGGTGATATTATGTGAAATGGCTGATACACGGCTTTGTGCGGTGATTAACGTCTGATACAATTTGAAATTCGTATGTGTACAACTGTTTTTTTTTCTTTAATAAGCAAAAGAATGAATACACAATTGAGACCTGTTTTCCACTGGAACTTAATAAAATGAATTATAATACTTCATTACTCGCAAAAAGAAGTCAAATCAACGTGAATGGGAGAGGACCATGCCCAACATCACATGGAAAGATCTCGTGACAGGAGAGTATATTGAAGGAAAAACAAAAATCAGGGATATCATGGAATCCATTGGAAAATTCAAATTGCAATAGGCTCGACATGCTGTAAGAATGTTTGACAACCACTGAAAATCACGACTCACAAAATTAACCCTTAGATATCATATGTCAAATTGTAACTGGCAGAAAATAAGATGGCTTGACTATTTGGACTGGTCCAGGAGATAATAGTGTCGTGTCGCCTGCAATGAAGAGATCTGGTGAACCTTGGAAAAAGTCTATGTCCAACGACGGAGGTGATGATGATGATGATGATAATGATGATGATGATGATGATGATGATGAAGAACAAGAACAAGAACAAGAAGAAACAAATCAAAACAGAAATTTTGTCGCATCAGCAATAGTTGAATATGTTGCTTCAGTTGCAAAACAGACACAGATTCCTTGATGCTCCCAAATCATTAATTCGACAATATTTACAAAGACATTTGTCCTTGATTCGTCTTAATTTGTGAAATGATCAGTTGTTACTATGATAAATTTTTTAAATGAATTTTGGTATGAATAATGGTTATTCTGACAACATAAGAAATGAATGATGATAAATGCGCTTTTTGGACTTCCCACGATTCAAACTCAACTGATAAACAGCCCTCTCTTTATTTTTTCCTTTCATTTGCCATTTGAAAAAGTCCAGGAAGGTCGCGAATAAAATTCCAATAATTTCAAAACAAAACTTTCGATAGCATCATTCATTTTCCACCGAATTTTCAAACCACTTTTTTCAACAGCTTTCTTCAATACAAATGATACGATGGTTAAAACATTATGATATAAACAACAAATGAAGAAACCGGTATCCACAGAATATTCTGAGTTTGATTTTTTATCAGTTTATGACCTCTAAATTGCTGGAACAGTGCATTGTAACCAGAGGTAATGAATTAAGATAGCCTTAAAATGTGCTAAGATGAAGAATGCAAAACATTTGAATGGCTTGCAACTGAATGACAATCTTATAGGGTCTGCAATAGCACTCACCTTTATGAGATAACTTTGGAAAGGTAATTATAAAGAAGTCTCTCTTACTAATTTATTTTTTTATTTGCAAACGGGCCACATAAATTCAACCTTTTTATATCAGTTTTTTTTGCACTGCAGGAAAGGAAACATAGTCAGCGAGCTCCTTCTGCCAAAGGCATACTCACTTCCGTCCTACGAGGACGCAACCATTCGTAAGACGATTGATATATAGCTCCATCCTAATCACACAGCTCAGTGTACTGAACTGATTTCTTAAGTTGTGCTTTGCTTCGTTCATGCTTTTTTTTTTTTTTTAAATTTGGACTTTTCAGTGATCTAACAGAAGACAGGGGATTCTAACTTATTCATTGATCATCCGTTTTCCAATTTTTTTTCATTGATTACCCTAAACACGACTTGCTGCAAAAAGACATTGGTCACGTTTCTATTGAATGACTAACCATCCCAGTCATTATTTATTTCATTCTTCATGGCTTGTTTTATTTTTTTTCCCAAAAAATAAAGTTAAAAAAGTCCGATAATAAATAATCAGTTTCTGTTTGCGATAGACAGGAAGCATTTTCATCTTCTCCCATGCAAAAACCATCAGGAAATAACAACGTCGAAAATTGTTTCGAGAAAATTTAAAAGAAAAGTCGTTTTTTTTCTTTCCAACATTTGTTTTTTTTTTGCCAAAATTGTCAGTTGAAAACTTTTTCTATTATTTCAATTTTCTCCTGTTTCGAGTTTCCTCTAGAATGCATCCTTGGTCGCTAAATTTGTTGTACCGTTTATTCCCCCGAGACAATCAGGAAAATAAATCGTAGATATTTAGTAGACAGAATAGGAGGTTGTTAGTAACAAGTGAGACATTGGTTATTTACCTAGATTTGCTTAGTTTAGGAACAAGGGAACCAGCGTAGGGTACAGAGGGAGGATCGAAACTCACGGCTCGATATAAATGATCTTCGAGAGCTTCCTAATTATTATTATTAACACGCCCTAACAACGGATAGAAGGATAAAAACCTGAAGTATGTAGATAGATAAATTGATACATATATACATATTGACTGACTGAGATAGATACATCGATATTTATGAACAGACTGATATATATATATATATATATATATATATATATATATATATATATATATATATATATATAGATAGATAGATAGATAGATAGATAGATAGATAGATTGATAGATAGATAGATATAGGAAGAGTGAGAGTGATTGAACTAAAACGAACATATCAATTGCATGTGCCCCTTCCCCTTCTGGCAAGAGAGGATGCATTTCAGCGTATTTCTCTGGTTTTATCAACTAAAAATATTTCATACGAATTGTCTTTAAGACATGAAATTTCTTTTGAATTCTTCTTTGACGTTGAATTGAAATATATGATCAATTATTTGTATCAAACATTTTTGATTTGATTATCACTAAATTTGTCGAGTATTTTGTCTTTTAGCAAATAGTCAGAATGATTAACAAATATCATTGGATATTTATATTTTCATTTGATGGAAAGTTATGAACTATCATCATTAGTTTAGATTTTTTTTATCCTAATTCTCTTTTATCAGTTTTTTTTTTTTTACAGCTTGTACCATCTCACTGAGAACGTATCCTTTATTTCCGATCTGCACCATTTACTCACTACAGCAGGTGGATTCTCTATATCAAATTGTGATAGAGAAGCAACTAAAATTTAAGATGACAGAAATACTAGTCAATATATATATATATATATATATATATATATATATATATATATATATATATATATATATATATATACATATATATATATATATATACATATATATATATGTATATATATATATATATATATACATATATATATATATATATATATACATATATATATATATATATATATATATATATATATATATATATATATATATATATATATATATATATTGGATGGTGTTTATTTGCTTGTCTGCCACGCTATAGACACCAACTGAACATGGTTGGAACCCAACCGAATTTGGCTCGCATAATCAATGGACCTCGGGGAAGGTTTTAAAGTAAACAACATTTTATTTTTATTTTTGGTCTGCGTTTGCGACCACACCGATCATAATAATGATATAATTTCTATCTATTCAACCATCCAACACTATTTCTCCATCCTCTCTGAGGAAAAGTTCAAAGACGAGCAAGTACCAGAATTGAAAAGTACGATTTATGGGGATAGGTTAGAAGAGTTAACAACATCAGAAAATAGGAGGAATCGAGGAGACTTAATAGAATTGTTGGAAATCATGCAAACTTTAGGATTAGTAAACCTTTATGTAATTTTTACTAAACGAAGTGACCAGAGTATGTAGCACTATCAACAGATGTAATCAATTTTGAAAAGAATAACAATATTTCCTACACCAATACAAATGTTTAAATTTGTTAGGCTTTTGATATTGTTTAAATATGCTTGTTATGATGTGTGCTTGCAAATATGAATAGTATGCTTTTTCGCCCTGAAATGATTGTTTTAATGTTCTAATTTACTTTGGTGTGAAGAGAACGAAGACGAGATTCGGTACTAATCCGTTTGGATAATTTATACGTTTAAACAAACTTCAGAAAAAAATGAGGAGATCGTAAATGAAAAGTGTATAGGTAATGGAACGTAAATGATTAATTTTGAAATTAAAGAAAGGAGAAGTGGAGAAAAGAAAGAAACGCAGAAGGAACAAACGAGAAAAAAGAAAGGAGAATGAGTGAGAAGGAGAAAGAAGGAAAAAAAGGGAAAAGAAGGGAACCATTATTCCATTCTGACATAAGCTTATAGATTTTTTAAATACTGTTATTCGAAATGAGGTATAGAGTATTTTGAGTTCGAATGGATTTCATGTTTTGAAGACCAGCAAAATATCGTTCTAGAAGGCATAAAAAGATGAATAGATTTTAGAAGTACCAATGCAAAAAACGTTGCAGTAGTGTTTTGTAAAATCATTTTCCTTTTAATTGAAAAATATCTTCAAATTTGGCAATGGAAAGGGACTTAACAAAACGATATCTAAATACAAAAATTCCATGAAAATCTGGATAATTCTAGATATAATTTAAGAGTCGATAACTTTCCATTCTCTTTTCCTCCCTCTCTCTCTCTCCCTCTCTCTCTCTCTCTCCTTCTCTCACTCTATCTATCTATCTATCTATCTATCTATCTATCTCTCTCCCACAGTAGATTCTTCACTTTCCTTCCTGTCTTTCTTTCCTTCTCTCTTCTCTTCATTCTTATCCTCTTTCCCTTTTTTTACCCTTCTTCCTTTCTTTCTTATTCTTCCTTTTGTTGATTGATGATGTTGGAATACATTCTAATTCCCTTTATTTTCCTCTTTCTTTATTTTCCTCTTTCTTTATTTTCCTCTTTCTTTCTTCCTTCATTTCTTGCTATCATCGATTAATGATATGAGAATAGAGTATGTTCCCATCTTTTCCCTTCTCTTTCAGTACCCATCAATTTAAACTTTTTACTTTGCGGTCTTGGCCTCTGAATCAAAAAGATCCCAGGATCCCTCCAAAAATCTAATTAAGTTTTCCTTTTAATGGAACATCAGTGAAATACATTAGGAACTTCAGAAATATTGTGTTGACAGACAGACAATATGGGTAAATGCATATAAATACATGATAGAAATGAAAAAAATACTCTCAATGAAAAAATCATCATGGATCCGCCTAAAATTTAATTAGTTCTTCTTAAGCTGATTATCTATCTTTCCTCCATATTTCATTAGAATTCATTGAGAACTTTTGGAGATATTGTGTAAACGGACAGACAGGCATGGGCGATTATGTGTAGTACATGATGGAAACGAAAAGAATAACTCTTGGTCGAAAAAGATCGTGGAATCACCCGAAGTGTAAAACATTCTTCACAGATTGATGGCCTATCTTTCCACGAAGTGTCATTGAAATTCGTTAAGAATATTTGGAGATATTGTGTGTATAGACTGACTGGCATGATTGAATGCATGCACCCCTTTCCTAATTCACTGGAAAAGTTTAAATAGTCGAAAGCAGATTATCACAAAATGGAGACTCCAAACCCTGCCAAAAAGAAAACCTGCAGAAAACAAAAATTTAAAAATTGACGAGAAAAATTCTTTACAAAAATTGCTATAAAATGCCATCAACCTAAACTGTCACCAACACTGTCAACGTCGGTTTCTCCAGTTTTTTAGTCCGGCTGGCTGGCTATGTATATAGCAATAGTGCGTGCAGGTTGTATCAATGAAGCAAGGGTACTGAAATTCCAACATTTATTCATCATGTCTAGACGAAAAAGTTTGTTTAATTCTCTTCGAAATAGCTTTTTGGAGGTGGTTCTATGCACAACGTAAGTGGTAACGTAGGCTAAATTGATCCTTAGTTTGTGATCAGATGCATTCACGCTTGTTAGTGTATGTTAGTGTGTAAGTTTGGAGACTCAGACATTTTCGTAATCCAACAAAAGGCGTGATAAGTAACGTATTCATTTTTTAATTGATCACCCCAAAACTACGTGCTGCTAAAACATATCAGTCAAGCGACGGTTCCTATAGAATGACTAGCTAGACCAGTTATTTTCTCTGGTCATTATGACTAATTGGCTTATTTCATAATTGAGGTGAAGTGCCCATTTCCTAGGGGAATGACTGTGCGCTGTTTCGCCTTCATTTTAGAAAATCTATTATTATCTCATTCGAGAGGCAATTTTTCCCCAACGATGGATCTCAAAATGGATACAAGATGGAGTCAACCCGAAGTGAACTTCCTGCTTGATCAATCGGAAGATTCGTCCTTATAGATACCTACAATAAGGTTCATTTAGTACATAGATATTACTGCAAAAAGGCCCGTAATTACCGGTAAGTACTTTTGCATGATCAACATCGTATTTCTAAATCGTGAAGAATCGGTTTCATAGATATTTTCTCCGAAAGGAAAGCGGTTAATGTTACAGACAGTCGATATCTCTAGTTTTCCTTCGTTCAACTAACCATAGTAGCGTAATGGTTAGCAGGCTAGTCTAGCAAATAGAAAAATGTAGAGTGTTTCATCTTCAGTGGATTCCTGTGCTTGTGTTTTTGGTACAAAATTAACTGAACTTAGTAAATAACATTATTTTTTATCTTTTTTCCCGAATAGATAATATCTGCATCCTGCATTAATGATTCACCATAGCTCGCGCGTTTACCAGAACTATTCATCTGAAATCTACCTAAAATTACCTGAAAAAAAAAATCTTTCATCTTAAACTATATGAAATGAATTTAGAGACCCTAGATAAGCATGGTAAAAAAAAGATATTCTTAGATGGTTCCTTGTACTGTACTCATGCTAATATTCAAGGTTTTAAGCCAAAAGATGTGATTAAGGATACCCGGAGACGCACATACACAGGGACATAGACAAGCGAAGAGAGAAGAATATATATATATATATATATATATATATATATATATATATATATATATATATATATATATATATATATATATTATAATTAACGGCCCTTCCTTCAGGGTTGAGCACTCTTCAAGTTGGGCAACTCTTCTATAATAAGCTTTAAGCTATATAGCAATGCTCTTCTAATTCTGGAATGGAGCACTCTGATGGATGGGTGATTGTGCGTAAGTAAATATAGTGCTAAAATTCGGTCTAACAGAACGTCCAATTCTACGTTGAGTGGGGATAAAATGCCAGCCGTCAGGCCTAGAGCAAAGGTTTTGATCCTACCTCGTGGCACTTGATGGATTTTTTGATTGTTTATAGCCGCACAGAAGAGATGTAATACAACAAAACAGCTTTCTGTGTCTGACACAATTATTACTTATATATATAGTTTAGATGTACCTTAGAAATATCGAAACAAAAAAAAACTTTTTTGTAGACATAATAAGGAGTATATGTTGAAATTTTCATCGGTCTAGCTTTATTGATGCAGTTTGTGCCAGTGATACATACATACATACATAGCCAGCCAAACTAACTTGAAGAAACATATTTTGATAGTTTTGGTTGACAGTTCAAATAAAATATGTGGAGACGAGGATGAGACTGTCCAATCAAAGATTATTGACACATTGCAAACATTTACTTTGTGATCTGATCAGACAACCCTGTTTCCTGTACATGCATGTGGTCTGTGGGGAAATTGTCAAGCTATTTGAAATCTACCAGTCAGATGGATCAGCTTGAAAATTGGGAAGAACCTATGGTGACAGTTTTAGTCACTTTCAAAGTATGCATGATGCATACATAACCAGTCAGCCAGCCAGACTGACTTGAAAACCGAAAGAATATATGATGACAGCAGACTTCACATACTGCTTGGGACCTCATGCACTAATACCCACCTCCATCCCCCTTTCCAGTTGATCATCATCAGATCCCAACACATGTTTTCTTTAATTTTGCCCATGTTGATTTCAGCTTGTAAAAAAAGTCTTATGAAGCCAAATCTGGATCCGAGGTAAGTGCGATATTTTGAAAAAGAAAAACTTATGCAACGATCACACCGTACAAAAGGTCTCTCAAAGGCCTCCCACCCCTGACCAAGTTTTACCGTAGGAGATATCTTGCTTACGCGTGCGTAGGATAATGCAGGTTATCGTGATGTCAGACCATTTTGACTTGTGATTTCTCTCTTATTGAATGTCTATTTATTCATATTTGTGATTGTTGATGGAATGCATTAGTGCTATTTGATTTCAGGGGATGCTGCACCAATAGAGCTAGAGGGCTGAAAGTTTAAGCATTTAGTCCTCATCTAGTCTACAAACGCATCTATTTTTCTAAATCCACTCCCTAAGCACACACGAGGTTTTTGAAGAAGCATTAAATTTCCAATATAGGTTTATGCTGAACTGGTCACAAGTTAGTTCCTACATGTTGTTTGGAAAATTAAGAAAATTTAGTGATCAAAAAAAGAGAAATAAGTAATCCATTTCTCACTGGAATTTTGTAATTAATTACCCCTATCTTAGCATGCTGCCAAAAGACGTTGGTTACATGGCAGTTTCCTTCAAGTGGCCTGTTTTCAATTCTTTTTATATGCTATTTTCAATGTTCTGTTGGAGGCCTTCTGATTCATTGAACGGGAAACGTTTCGAGTGCTTCTTGGTAGGAGTCCTTCCAAGGGGACGTCAAATTATTAAAAGTGATGACGTCAGCACTAACCACGAAATTCATGGGTAAGACAAAAAATCATAAGATGCTTAAATATTTAAAATCTGCTCAATGAAAATATTTTTTTAGCTTCGTGGGTGGTACGCTTTGATATGACTGCATAGATCATTCTCATTTTTTTTCATCTTTTACTTCTGCATAAAAGTCTTCAACCTTCAGCACCCTCTTCTTCTTCTTCTTCTTCTTCTTTTTCTTCTTCTTCTTCTTCTTCTTCTTCTTCTTCTTCTTCTTTTTCTTTTTCTTCTTCTTCTTCTTCTTCTACTTTCTTTCTTTCTTTCTTCCTTTTCTTTTTTCGTTTCCTTTTTCTTTTTCTTTTTCTTTTTTCTTAACTCTTCTTCTTTTTTTCCGCCATCTTTATTTTTATTTTTCGGCTCATCCTCCAAGTCTTTCCTTTCCTCTCTTATCATTTTCCTTTTTCTCAATCTCCTGACTCTTCTCCCTTTTTTCTGCCCACTTTTTACTCCCCCCTCATTTTCCCGTTTGTGCCGCCACCCCACTTGTTTTTTTCTTTTTTTTTTTAATCCCCCTACTTCTTCATCCTATTCAACAACAGCCCCTTCCCCAACATTTCACTTACAGCTCATTTTCCATAGCAGACGGAATGGCTCCAAATACACAGGAGCATCGAATCTGGGTCTCTTTATTCTCGGGACCCTTCCCGCTCCCTATATTCACAAGCACCGCCAACAACTTCATACAAATGTTTAGAGTACCTCATCTAAAATATTGTCATTACAGAAATAGCTTTGATCAACGGAACGATATGCGATTATTAATAATGTTTGACTAGTATTCATGGTTATTTCATTCATCTCATTATTATTTATTATGCATTATTTATACATGTCTTAATCATTAGTTTATTCAGCAGTTTGACTACTATTTACCGTCATCTTAATTGCTCGGGGTTTTTTTCATCGCATTTATTGATTATCAAGATGAATGTAAATACTGATCACTGGATGATGATTTGTAACACTTCATGTAATGAAAATAAATCGCAAGTCTGTTTAGTCAGTCATAAGAAACTGTCTCGTGACCAATGTCTTTCCAAAATAATTTATTGAAAATGAAGAGAGGGGTGACCAATGGATTAATCATATTTTTCGCATTTTGTTGGGCAATGATCCCTAGAAACGTCCGATCTTTTTTGAAAATTAAAAAAAAAATGTGAACGCACCCGGAACAAAAAATGTGACCAATTTATTGTACACTTACATTTTAAATTGAATCCCCCACACAAAATCCTAGAAGGGGATTTTTAAGAAAAAGTTTTTGGTGGACACAACGCTTACATTTTCAGTCTTCTAGCTTCGTCTGTGCAGCCTGTACGCAAGGCATGTGCGTACATGAAACAGCTAATCAGACAAATCCGTTTAAAAACTGAGAAAAACCTATGGCGACAGATCTAGTGACAGTAATTGTTGACAGTTTCTAATATTTGCTGAAACTTCATGTCATCGAAATGGCTTTATGAGAAAAGTGTATGCGGTGCCAGTCAGTCGATGAATATAGAGCAAATGATATTTAGTTGCCTTTTTGTTTTACACCTTGTCTCATTTTCACCAATTAAACTCTTAATTTCCAATCTTCATCTCATTTTACATTCTATTTTTATCTCCTTTCTTTACTCATTATTCATTGCAAAGTGCAGAAACAAACTTGCCATAGTTCTCGCCGCTTCAAGTTACACAAACGAATTCGCAAGATCATCAAATAAGAAAAGTAAAGAATACCTAAATTTGTAAGTTAAAACCTTGACAAAAAATTAATGCACGCTACATGATCTGCTTGTTTTTAACCTTTTTTCACATATAAGTAAAATCGATAAAGGAAGGAATACTTATGTAACCCACTATATGGAACAAGTAGTTGTTTATTACCCATCGGAGTAAGAAGTTAGCGTTCAAGCCCTGGAAAAAGTCAGGGTTTTGAATGCTGTTTTTCTAGTCAAGCACACCCTCCATGCATGGGAATATAGTGTAACAGTCTTCCTTCCGTGTTGTCTCTAAGTTTGAGGAAAGTCAATTCCATATCAACTTGAGCTCTTTTTCTGTCTATGAAGAGGGCCGTTGAAATATATCGTCCAAAACGTCGTAACTTTATTGAATCATAGAACTGTTCAAACATTTTGTTCTCACTGTTAAGGGTATCACAGAGTGACAAACAATTGTAAAAAAAAGTACTGTACGCTTTTTTAATAATCAATGCTAAAGCCTTCCTTACATTATCATTACAACCCCAAGCAGTTCTTATTATTGTTTGTACGCTTTTGGATTCACTTACCTGAGGTATTTGACCTGTCCCCTCGATGTTGGAAAGGTTTTTTACCATTACTTTAGTCTAAAGATTCTCGATTGGCTCCTGGTTTGGACTCTGGCTGGGCCAATTCCAGAACATTCAGATGATTATTCATGAATCAATTACCTCTCCGATTGTTTGTAGTTAAGGATCAATGTCGTAGTGGAAAGTCAAAACTTTGCCACGTCCAACTTGTTCTGAAATGTGTGTGTGTGTCTCTGTGTGTGTGTCTGTCTGTGTGTGTGTGTGTGTGTGTGTGTGTGTGTGTGTGTGTTCATTTTGAAGGCAACTGACTGAAATGTGTTCAATTATCCGAAAAAAACTACCAAATAGACAACTGACGCTCAGAACTTTTTTGGAACGATCAACTACAACTGCCATCAAATTTGTAAACATAGGTTTCTGCAGTTTTCAAGTTGGTTTGGATTGCTGGCTGCCTATGTATGTATGTATGTATGTATCATGCGTACGGGCTGCAATAATGAGGCTAGAGGGCTCGAACTTTGAGCATTTACTCCTCATTCAAAAATGTTTGGAGTTTTTTATGCACACACATCAAATAGGTCATTAGTGGAGGGCTCAATTCGCTCACTTGGTTTGTATCCACTTGCACTTTGAAAATTTAGACTTTTCTGAGATCACTGCCCAACGAAAGGCAGAAGAAGCAATTAATCTATAAATCAACTCTTTTTCCAAGTTTTTAATTGAAAACCCCTACCGCAGCGTGCGGCCAAAAAAACGATGGTCACGTGATGGTTCCTAATGAGTGATAAACCAGACCTTTTTCGAATGAATTTCCATTTGATTTTAGTCTTTGAATTTTTCCGTGTAGAAGAACTTGTAATACGGAGACTCGCCAATTTGGTTGCAAGGTTGAAAAACCACTGACCTCACGGACTTGGGTGCTATGTTTTAACTACTTACTAAACTCTGTCTCTCTCTCTCTCTCTCTGTCTCTCTCTGTCGGTCTCCTCTCTCTCTCTCTCCCTCTTTCTAGCTCTCTCTCTCTCTCTCTTTCATCTTCCTGTTCATCTGGCGGAAGATCTTATTAAGGTAAGTCTCATTTTTATAATCTCTTTGTGTATTGATTAAAAGATCGATTTTTGTAGTTACGGCTTAAGTGTTTCGATGCACAGCAGATCAATAACGCTCCTCCCCACCTCCCCACCTTGCTTTCCTGTTTTGAATCTCACGAAAACATTCTATTGATTTTAATAATTGGTTTATTAGAAACCACCAAACAAAACTGGCTCTAAAACTGCCAAAGTAGGTTTCTTCAGTTTTTAAATTGGCCGGATTGAATGGCTATATATGTATATTGAAAAATGTGTTTCTTTGGACCAACTTCAAAAAATTACTTTATTGAAAAAAAAATTATTAACCCAAATTTATTAGTTTGTCTTGAAATAAATTTCTGATTAAATATGATCGATATTACTTAGAGATAAACTCATAACTTCACGTGTAACAAAATATTTTTCAACCTTGACTTCGGAACACTTTTTCAGTGCATGTATGTATTGTGATATATGGACATTTATCCCTTATTATGTCTAGCAAAGAGTTTTTTTTTCTGTTTTTTCAGCCCCCACCCTGAATAGGTCACGATAGGGGTTTCAGTTCGCAATGTGAGTTTGTGGCAAATTGATCCCTCAGTTTGTGTCCGCCTCTTTTTGAAAATTCAAACTGTTTTCTATTTTCTCATCACTACTTAGACCAAATGCAAAGGAGGTTACTCATTCATTGATCACCCCGTTCTTAAATTTTTCTATTGGGCACACCCATGACATGCTACTAAGAGACGTTGGTCATGTGACAGTGTCTACTGAGTAACCAACCAGACCTGACTTATTTTGAATCACAACACCGTCTACGACTTTGTCCAAACAACTCAAAGAAATACCCCCTCTCTCTCTCTCTCTCTCTCTCTCTATATATATATATATATATATATATATATATATATACATATATATATATATATATATATATATATATACGTGTGTGTGTGTTTCAATGCACTTCACTATCCAGAATTGCCAACAGAAATAAGGCAAATCAAAATATAATTTTCTTCTTATTAGCTTATTTCATAAAAAACATGTCTTACATCATAGAGAATAAGGCTGAAAGTTAAGAATTTACAAATCCATTAACTTGCAAATTCAACGTAAACAAATAATATTTGTTAATATTGGTTGATTTGAGCCCTGTAGTGTCTAAATGAGAAGTTACAACAATTGTCAAGTACAATAAAATGAGGGCCTACTATTAGGTGCTTAATTGCCCGGGGCTCAGAATAAGCAGAGATTCGGAAAAACTGTTATGATTCAATAGACAGGCTTTGGTGGGAAAATCCGTCATAATTGAATAAGTTAGGTGGCATACCATGGCCACTGACACAATTTACTACGATCAGAACAAAAGAAAGTTGCACGAAAAAGATTTAACGTAAGGATGGGAGAGGCACTTTAGAAGTAATAATGTACAGTATTGACAAGAATAAGGAGATTGTTTTGTCTTTGAAGAAAAATTGATCAGAAAATATTTTGGAGATGCAAAATTTCAAAATCTCTAAAATCAGCAGAGACAAATCTATTTGGGAGGAAAAAGTAAACATAGGCTTTTGAAAATTGATTAAGTGGGGATCCTTATAAGAGCATGGTAGAATTTCTTTCCGGATTTGGCAAGCACTTATAGACCTCAAAGGAGGCTGAAACCTGTTCTCAATGATGAAGAATTATCGACAGCAGTGGCCAATAACCCACGAACTACGATTCAAGCAGATTTTTGAGACCTTATGATTTCAAAAGTGATCATATTATGGTAACTGAAGGCAATATAAAAAGTTTGAAATGTTGGAAGAATGAATCCTCTATAAACTGAATGAGATGCTCTAAACCTTAAATCTCTTTGTACTTAAGGTTAACAGATTGCGACTGTTGAGGTGTACGCGGATTTGAATGGATGAGAACAAAATAAATAACATAATAGTGAACTTATGAGCGCTATTAAGATCAGAGGGAAATTGAAGTGCATCTTATGTGGTGGTCATTATTTTATGCCCCAAAATACGATACAACGAACCGAGCAGGAAATTCAAATGAAACTGTGTATATTATATTCATGCAACATTGAAATCACCTATTCACTTCTAGCTGCACTTTTATCCAAATTTCTCGTCACCAGTATCTTATGTATGGTTGACAGTGAATGTTTATGGATATAAAGATCCTGGGTAGTGTAAAAACTGGAATGGAATCGGTGAACAGATTTCGAATTACTGTCAAGATAGTGTATGTTCATCTTACATCCGCTAATGAGAAAGTCAAGAATCAATAATTCTTTGTACTCTTCGTCATTGGAAAAAATCTCAACCAAATGTCTTGTCTCTGACAGGCCACGATGTTTGATGTACATTGTGTATATCAGACATCGTGGTCTGTCAGAGTACAATTTCCAATGTAAATGCATATAAAAGTGCAGAATGGCGTATTATCAGCCCTAAAAATGTGTTCAACAAAACTAGTTCGAATTTCAGCTGAGATCGTCTACTATCACTTTGTAATCATATCCTTGGGAAATGCATTAATCACTGTAAATAAAGACATGCCATACAATGTATGTCGCTATTCCAGCAAACAACAGACATATTGGAAAGCTGGAAAAGGGATCTAGGCCTCAATAGGGAACAGAGAGAAGTGTGGAATATTAAAAGGAAAAGTAGTAAAATCCCACAGTTTCAAAGAATAAAAGATTTTAAGAAGAAACCATTCAAATGACAACAGCAAGGGTACAGGAGGATTGAGGAGACTTGCTGTCTCTTGATCTCCAGTGTTTCATATTGGATTCCTCTGTTGAGAAGATGGAATTATATTGCTAATATTTATACCACTTGCCAGAGTGAAAAGATAAATCAGACAACAATTGTGTAAGCAAATGAAAAAGACGAATAAAATATAAAATATGCCAACCCTGCCTAAATTGCAGATGGACGAAATATCAAATTACATCTGGCCGCCAGAAACTCAATAAATTAAGTCAAGCATAAAGCTAATTCCCTTCTCCCCTAAAACAGAATCTAAGAGTCGGAAGTCCTCAACTGATAATAACGGGGGAAAATTGAAATACTGTAACTACCAAAGGTGGCAGAGGGCTCTATCCATGTTTTGTTTTTGGTTTTGTTTTTTGTTTTTGTTTTTGTTTTTGTTTGTGTGTGTGTGTGTGTGTGTGTGTGTGTGTGTGTGTGTGTGTGTGCTCGTGTTTTCAAGCACTACCAACCATACTTTTTTGATTAGAGACTTAAAAATTGGCATCAGTACTCCCCTACATCTTTTCTAAAGATTTAATTTGTTTTTGCTTCTTTTTGTAAAAATTGCTCTCTTGACCTTTTGGGGCTATATTTGACGGGTATGGTTTATAAATGATATCTAAATTCTTCAGAATCTAGATGTTTCTAGATATTCTTATTCTATTTTAGATATTTTTCTGGGGGAAACACTTGTGATGTCATGGATATTATTTACTCTGACCATATTCATTTCTTTTACATGACTTTTAACGGTATGGTTGTTCAATTATTGACTGTAGAGACGAGTTTTTATTGTTTGTTCTATCATTAGAAACAGTCAACCAAAACTGTCTTTAAAACTCTAGACAAAGTTTTTTTCATTTTTCAAATACATCTGTCTGCCTGTATGGAGTCCGTGTACAGACCAAACCAATTTGCTAAAAATCTACACATTTACCTCTTATTATTACCACCAAAAACTTTTTCCTTCTTTTAAACACTTATCCACCAAAAGGTTTTCTTGGTGGGGTTCAATTTTCAATGAAAGTTTTTGCAAAATTAATAACTTAGCCGGTGCCCCTTTTTTTTTCTTTTTTTTTTTTTTTTTTTTGAAAATTCAGACTCTTTAGTGAATACTACCCAAACAAAAGGCGAGGGAAGTAATGAATGAATCGATCACCTTTTTTTCTGTCCCAACAATTGATCAGTCCCAACAAGACGTGCTGCCAAAAGACTTTGTTACCTGGCAGTTTCTACTTAGTGACTAACCACATCTGTTTTTGCTTTTTCTTTGGCTTTGTCTTGTTTGTAAGCTTTTTTGTTTTTGTTTCGTTTTATTGAAAACAACCCGATATTCCGATTATTGCTTATATCACTAGTTCTTCAATTGGTGATCAGACTGAACACCGAAATGACCTTTCAGGATGAGGATTATCATGGCTTATTGCCATGATTGTTCTTCTGAAGGATGCTGGATTTGCTTCCTGCTGTTTTAACCAGTGTTTTGAATCTAGAGCTGTGCTCCTCCTACACTGGATGCCTTACAAAGCCAGTCTGTCCGGCTATTTGACCCATAGCTTGCATGAGGAGATAGGGATTCAATATTTCAAGCATTTATAACTCTGTTTGTTCCATTTGTCGCATCGTTAAAGTTTATGCCACTTGTATATCCTAATTTGGCCTCTATTTATGCTGAAAGTTAACAATTCTAAACACCTATGCATACAACATCCTATTAGAATCAGACTTGGCTTCACGATCCAAGATTAAGGTGGCTTTTGTTTCCGACTTGATACGTCTAATGCATCCCGCAGGTAGTAAGTCGTAAGTTGCATCTCTCTTTGACTACTGATCAAAATGACTGGATTATTTGCGTATGGATTAATTCTACAAATACAAATCTTAGTATTAATATATTGATGACAAACTAAAAAAAATTGCAAACCTGCAAAGAAATTTATTCGTCTATCGAATCATATAAATTGTTTTCAGATAATTCTAAAATGATAAGGCAAAAAATACTGAGTGAAAAACAAAATTAATACATCAACAGCAGTTGTACTAGTTATATTACCAACTGTAGTTGTCTGTCTAAATCAGCAACGCCGTGCACACAGCAAAACCTTGCCTGCCAGCTGCATCAATTCTGTGTCAGTGTGTTCGCAGTTACTACTCATTCAGTTTATTTTTGAGTGACAGAAAGCCTAACAGCAAAAATATATACATCCATTAGTTTTTATATAATGAGATAAGAAATTTCATATTTTTTAACAAAATTCCGTAAGCATAGTTTTGCACGTCGGGTTGTGTCCCTCTCATCCGAGGCTCCGACTACGGATATGTTCTGAAATCCATAACTGACGATAAATTTCACTCAGCAATAGATATGAAATAAAACAGCTTTTAAAATGATTTTAGAACTTTTTTCGCACTACAATAAAAAAAAACAACCGTTTTTGTAAACGGTCCGATGAAGGGAAAATAAATGATAGATAAGTTTCAACTCAGCATATGTATTCTTTTCCCAGTGTCGAATGAGAATCTAATAAAATAAACAGTGTGAGATTTAATTGAAACGTATGGGCATTTATCGAAAAGCTGTAATATTTTCATTACAACTTTTTCCAACATTTTTCATCATCAGGCTTTTAGTGTCTGTCGTTAGACCTTCCTTAAGATTTGCCGAACATCACGAACGGCGCAGTGTTAATAATTTCTGAATCTTTCTCGTTCATCACGTCTTTTTTTCCCACAGGCCAGTAGTATGGCATATGATCTCTGGTGAACCAGAGTCGTAATGTCCAGTGGTTGTCTGAATTTTTTGCAACATGACCAGCCCATAGCCATTTGAATTTTCGATAAATTCTCTAATATATCTGACTCTTGTTTTACCTCTAATATATCGATTTATATAATGAACTCACCATGTGCATTGTTTTAAGTTTGATAATCAATCTTTTGGTCAGTTCTTATATTAATTCTCCTGAAAGTTATATGACATAAAAACTGATTCTTCGTAAAATTTATTCGCCTCCCGAGAACCTGAAAATCAACCCATGGGCAGATAATGAAAAACACGCGGACAGTAATTGTCACCTGTGTGGAAAAAGATCAAATTTCTTAGACACTAAGAAACCTATGGAAAAGAATTTCAATATGCATTTTGAATTATTACATCCTGCTATATATGTACTCGATTCTACCCCTTGGAAGTTTCAAAATACAGGAGTTCTGCTGAGGTTCTAAATAGATTTTTGAAGTGATAGTGGCCATACATGACTAAAATTCTATTTCAAATTGAAGTGAATGTTATTAGCTGAAAGACAAAACTGGAAACTGTATTCCACACCCAAGCTTACACAATAGCCCTGCATTATCCTCAGTTGCATTGATGTATGATTGGACAAACCTTGTTAATATTCGTATTCTGATTCTATATAAAAAATTACCTTTCTTTAGTGGATAATGAATGTTTGAGTAGCAGTTCAGTACCAGATATTCGATTTTTGCAACTTATCTCATGGCCTAAAAGATAGGATCCATTATATGATTACATTATGATTGATCATAGTCTGTTCATCCAGAACCAAAAATAAACAAACCTGTCAAAAGAATATTGGAGAAAAAACAGATGGTATTTATTTACCCAGCAACAAACGATTTTCTGGATAGATACAACGATATCTGGATTCTATCAAAATTATTTTCTAAAATTTGCAATAAATTTTGCGAAATACTCCAATACTCCGAAACAGAAACGCTTGGTGTCAGCTAGAAGGTATAAATGGGGGCAAAAGGCAGAGAAGTATTCTAAAATAGCATGCCTCTACCACAATTTGAGGATCAACATTGTTTCCAGTTGTTTCGAATCAGGTACGAAAGCCTTGAAGCTATGAACGTCATTCTCTAATTGACAACATCCATTTGAGAGCTATCATTGAGGCAGACCCACACAGAACAGCATAAGCGCTTGCAGAGGAACTAAACGTTGACTACCCCATAGTTGTTAGACATTTGCACCAAATCGGAAAAGTAAAACAAGCAGTGACCCTGAATGAAGAGCAAAAATGCTTGCATGTCACGCCTACGATCTAAGGAACGAAATTCACCCAAAAATAAATAGACTTATTTCTAGTCAGCAAAAAATCTGTAGATTTAGAGGGTTTTCCTTCCCATTTATTTCAAGTTGATATATACTGCTGGATGTTGATGGGGAAAAACTGCAATGACTTTTGCACCAACCAAATACTAATTCAACCCTTTCGGTTGTTTTTCACCAGACGAATTAGAATGCATATCTATCTATTCCAAATTTTCCTTTTTCATCAATACTCACTGAATGTTGGGGGCACCTCAAGGAGCAAAGCCCCCTCAGTTCCCAAAATCTGTTGCTACGTCACAGGCGCCAGCCATGATGGATTTAGAATTTATTTCGATTAAACAAGAGAGTTATAAAGAGAGAAACAGAGAAGAAAAGGAAATGGAAGAAGACTTTCAGTGAAAAATAATTCCCCGTCAAGGTTAAGTTATTAAAGAAATTAAAGCTTATTTGGTTCATGTATAAAACAATCTTATGTGTTTGTTTATGAATCATATGATTTCCACGCACAAAGACATACGTGCATGTATACCTTTACAATGGTACATACAGATCAACACATATACAGACCCAACCATACAAATACACATACACAGACCTAAACATACAAATGCACATACACAGACACAAACACACGTGCATATGCAGACACAATACAAGCACACTGATACATATACATACACATACACACAGAAGCACACATAATTGAAACACTGATAAAGGGTTTTACATATTTTGCGATGTAAAATTAAGATTTTCGTTGAATAGAAGGGGAAGGAGGAGACAATGCAATTAGATATTTCACTCTGTCCCTTTCTGTATGTTCCTCTTTCACTCAATATTTCTCATTTCCCTCTGTCACTCTGTCTCTCTGTCTTCTTCTCCCACTCTCCCTATCTCTCCCCTCCTCTGTCAGTCTGTCCGTCTGTCTGTCTATCTGTCTGTCTCTCTCTCTCTCTCTCTCTACATATATATATATATATATATATATATATATATATATATATATGCATGTGTGTGTGTATTCATTGTACAAACATCAAGTTTGTATGTTGACCATACAATTACCAGGCCCTCCGGTTGGTTAACATGTCATTTGTTTCAAATTTGCCGAATTTCGGAGTAACGCTTTGTATTATATTCTTTGGAAGATATAAAAAATATATTTACCTTCAAATCGAAAATGTTTAATCCGAAAGTGAGAAAGTTGACTTACCTGCAATCAAAAGAGAAAAGAGATTAGTATTTGATGATAAATTTTGTCGAATTCAACTCCAAATCAGAGGCTGGAGTCGACTTTGTTTTCTTACAATATCAACGACAACAACAGCAAGAATATGCTCACCTGCTTCAGGAAAATAAAATCGTATATTATCGACTGAAGATCAGACGAGCTCGAGGTTTATTTTCCATCAACGACTCCACGCAGATGCATAAGCTTGAGATCAGCAGCAACCTCCATAATTGACGATTTGAAATATTGTGTAGATGATGAATAAATAGTGATATAGATTAAATAAAAGCCAGATTTGTTTTGTTTGTACCAGTATGTCACAATTTCAGGGGCGATTTTTCATCACTTAGTTGGACATGTTAGGAGTCTTTGAAGCAAGATATGCCCATCAAAGGGGGGCATGCTGTGTTAGGTGGTCAATAAAGAAATTGGAATAAGGGTTGATCAATAAATAAGTTACTTCTTCCAACTTCTGTTGGATCAAAAAAAATTCGAATTTTCAACCAGACATCAACTAGTGAACAATGCTAATTCTAACTCTTTAAAAACCTATTTTCACTTGCATATCCAGTCAGGAATCAAACCAGACCTGCTTGAATACTGAAGACGCCTTTAGTAAACGGTTTTTAATACCAGTTAATCACCGTGAAGTTCATGGATGTATTTTCATTTTCTTTGCTACCGAATTGTTATCAAACACTAATTTTTGTAACAATGAGAATGACCACAACAAACACAAGTTACGTCATCATAGCACGAATAAGAAGCTCGTACACAAAAGTCGATGACAATTTCACTTTCTCAACTCAGCTTGTCTTAATGTATTACTGAAATTACTAACAGAGGTATTGAAATGGAACACATAGTTTGGGGATGATATTGTATGGGGAACTGAATACAGTTTTGTATACTATTTTGATAAAGCAAGGAATTTCGGTCCTGGCAGGCAAGCTTGTCATTTTTCATTTTTGACAACTATTTTCTCTCATGCTGATTTCTTAGTTGTTTTCTTCATTACATCTAAACTCGAGCTGTTGCTCTAAAGCAGTGAGGTTACGTCGTGGATTAGAAATGAAAAATTAACCCGCTAGAAGCTTCGTTGAATGGATAATACGTAAGAAAACATCTGTTTAGTCACTCGTTAGAAACTGTCGTGCAAACAATGTCTTTTGGCAGCATTGGGTAATCAATTAGCAAAATTGCAAAATAAATCATGTGGAGACTTCTCTCACCTTTTAAGTGTTGGTCAAAACGAAAAAGTCTGATTTCTTCTTAAAGAAAGAAAACAAACAAGCACGCACAAATGAAGAATCAATTCAGCATAAAGTTATTTCGCAAACTGAACTCGAAGAAAAGGGGACGAAATTTAAAAAGAAAAAACCTATTTTTTCTACTTATGATTAGGAGTAAATGTTTCTATTTTCAGCCCTCTAGCTCCATTGACGCTTCATGTACGCATAATACATACAGAGTCTGCCAGACCAACTTGAAACTGAAGTTTACAGCTTTAGTGACTGTTTTGGTTGACTGTTTCTGCCTATAGAAAATTCAAATTGCGGGTAAGAAATATTTTTAACTGCAAAATTCTTGCCTTTAAGTGGGATAGTCGAGTCTTACGGATAAGAAAACCACACTGTTCATTATTAGAGTAGATTATTGATATTTAAATACTTTTGGTTGGTAGTACTTGAAGGGGACCACACGAACGTGATTAAATGGAATTAAACCTTGCTTTAGAAATTAATGAATCGAATAGTCGAGGAGTTAAATGATGTTATTGAACATGTGCGATGTATAGAGACAATTTGTGAATCAATAATGGAAATGAATCCACATGAACAATGCGAACAATGGTTAAGTAGTGACCTTTGACATGTAAAAGTTGACCGGCCTAGTTGTGGACATAACACTGCAGGGGATTCAGCCAGGTCAGTATAATGAACAATAGGTTTATTAGTGACCAATGAAACCCAAATGTCAACGTAAGTCGGACAAGATGATAGATAGAAACAGATTGAAATAGATGGATTGATAGAGAGATAGATAGATACACAAATACACACGTACATACATACATACATACATACATACATACATACATACATACATACACACAGACATACATCGAATACACTGAGAGAAAAGATTAAATGAAAATTGCTTTTATAAACCAATGATTAAGTGTCTTTCTTCAGTGTTTATATATATATATATATATATATATATATATATATATATATATATATATATATATATATATATATATATATATATATACATATATATATATATATATATATATATATATATATGTATATATATATATATATATATATATATATATATATATATATATATATAAGAATAGATACTCAATCATTGGTATATAAAAGCAATTTTGTTTGATTTTTCTTCTATTCTTTCCCGACCATGCCATCTTCAGGAGGATTTTTTTAAATCTCGAATATATATATATATATATATATATATATATATATATATACATATATATATGTATATATATATATATATATGTATATATATATGTATATATATATATATATATATATATATATATATATATATATATATATATATATATATATATAGATAGATAGATAGATTGATAGATAGATGGATAGATATTGTCAAATTTTCAAAATACAAACTGAAAAAGATAGAAAACAGATTTTATCCGTTGCAGATGTTAAATCACAGTGCCCAATATTCAACACAGTTGATACAGTCGTCATTATTTGAAAAAAAGATAGTAAGGATATATGCCACTTTATCATAATTTTTTATTGCAAATTGCCCCACCAAAAAATCACATGGAGGGGGAATTCTAGAAAAAAAGACTCTTTTTACAAGATAGAATAAGGAGTAGATGTTCAAATTTTCAGATCCCAAGCTCGATTGGTGCGACCTGTGCGAGTGGTACATACATAGCCAGCCAACCAGATAGACCAACTCAGTAACTGAAGAAATATATGTTGACATTTTGGTGAATGGTTTCAAACTTACCCAGTTATCTACTCGGTACGGTATCTGTATACGAACAGATTTTCATTCAGTTTTAGTTACCGTATACTATTGACAGAGATATACACTGTCTTATTTCATTCTAGTTTTGTAAGTTTTTTTTTTCTTTAAAATCTACGTTCTTATGAATATATGCGTGTATAAGTACATCAGTTTGTATGTTGGTGTCAGCCCCGATGAACTGACTGCACGAATCAACTTGCATCTCTGCATTCCAAAACTTACATTCAGTGGTGTATATAGTGATTAAGAGGATTCTTTTTAATATCAACCACCACTACCACCTCAAAAACAACCCGAACCATAATCCACAATTGCATAATTCTTATGTTTTACCTTCTACCCACCTACTTTTCCCAACATACTTTTCTTGTCCTCGTCTTCCCATGACTTTTAGGTTTTTTCTATTTTTATCCCATCTTCTTTTTTACCATATTTTTCCTCATTCAGAAGGTAAGAGTGGCTTAAAGGGAACACTGGTGTTCACTTTACACCGATGCTATTGGGAAACGTATGAATCAACTTCTCTCACAGCTATGGGTAAGTTGGTGCCCTATCCCTCGCATAAATATATTGCTCCTTTTTGGATTGGCCTGCAGCTGTAGCAGAGATCGCCGTAACTGACTGACTGACTGACAAATCGATATAGCAACCGCTTAACATCATCTTAATGAAGCATTCCCTTTCACTCCTTTTATGAATCTGATATTATTCGAGTGAGATATTATTATCACGTCATCAGAACATGGAATTCAATTTTACCACGTCAGAATCCAAATACGTGTCAATTTCATGAACAAAAATTTATTTTACAACAGTTATAGCGATAAATGATGCTGCTTTCAGAGCACAGGGCTCTCAAAGTTGGGAGCTTTGAAAGGAACAGGTGCCAGAAAGATGTTTCAAAAATTCAAAAATTACTCAGGATCGAACTATGTGATCTATGATCTGACTTTTAGGCTTGTGTTCTTCCAGGTAATAGCACAATTTCATTTCGAATGAACGCTTTTCATGAAAGGCATGAATCCATCTCCTCCCCAAAAGTTATGGTGCAAGTCAAAGAGACTAGCACCACATCGGGTGATTGTCGCCTCTAGCTCTAATTCATATATTTCCAACGGACTGAAAAAGAAATAATGTGATATATGGAGCCCAAGCAGGTATGGCTGAAGCAGTGGCCAGCGTGAAGGGGTCGCTTATTTTTTCTTTAATTTTTATTCTTCCTCCTTTGTCTTGTTTCCAATATATGCTCACTTCTTCTTCTTCTTCTTCTTCTTCTTCTTCTTCTTCTTATTATTATTATTATTATTATTATTATTATTATTATTATTATTATTATTATTATCATCATCATATGAAAAGAAGGAGGGATAGAAACTGTAGAGTAGTACTTGTAGGGGGAGGACTATCATTCATCATTTTACTAGGATCAGAGAATGGTATCTATGTGCTTATTGAAAGTGTTGCACGTATAATACGTAATCAGTATTTGAATTATATATATATATATATATATATATATATATATATATATATTGATACACATTGCATCTTCTATACGTGGATTATTATTTGTACGTGCCATAATTCTTAATCCCAATGTCTTCAAACAAGTCTCCCCCTCAAAGACCTAAGCAGGATTGGATTATACGCCTGCCAACCTGCGCACGTTGGTGTCTTTTTTGTTCCTCCTGCGCATGGTTCCTTGTCAGCCTCAACGACGCCGTACTCGTGTTTTCTCTGCAGTCAGGTTAGAGCATGTTTTGTTCAACAGCATCTGCCTTCGTTCGTTTGCTCGACTTTCTATTCATTGTATTGGAGACATCCCCCCTCTCCCTCTCTCTATCAATCTATCTATCTATCTATCTATCTCTGTCTCTGTCTGTCTGTCTGTCCGTCTCTCTCTCTCTCTCTCTCTCTCTCTCTCTCTCTCTCTCTCTCTCTCTCTCTCTCTCTCTCTCTCTCTCTCTCTCTCTAGCAAGATCTGTATCTGTCTTCTTCTATTTTCAGGTTAATTTTGAACACTCTCCTTCACCCTCATCCTGACCACTTTCTTTCTCTTCCAATCTGCTCTCTTTTTATTTTCTCTCCCCTTTCTTTATCTTGACCTGATGATCTTTCTTTCCCTCCATCGCTGACACTCTTTCTCTCTCTCTTTCTCACCCTCCCTCTCTCTCCTCTCTCTCTTTCTCTCTTTCTCTCTCTGACCTTTTCGTCCCTTCTTTTTCTGTTTCATTCATCTCTTCTCACTCGTTTTATTACCAATATATACCGAATTTAAATTCAGTCAGTGGTCAACAGATTATTCTCTCTTTGAGTATCCATGTGTCTCTATGTGTCTCTATGTGCCCCTGGTCATATTTTGGGACCTCAAGGTTGAGTACATCACTACGCATCTTTTATTTTTATTTTTTAAAAGAAAAGTGTTGTAGGGGTCCATACGGTCATCTTAAATTTTTGTCCAATAATTTGAGATAAAATATCTTTTTTTCTTTTCAGGCAATTTTCTTGATAATTCTAGATTATATTAGTCAAAGACGTATCATTTTCAGATAATTTCGGATAATTAATTCTGATACAAGTGTGGGTTACGTTAGTTCATTCATGCTAGGTACGGGTACCGTGACTATATTTTCTTTTTGTCCTTACTACCACGATTCCCCGTGTCACAATAAATGTTATCACTGGGTTAATAAGTTTTCACGTATTTCTTCAATAAATTTTATTCGTGATATCAGAGTTTACATAAGCCTCTAAGTACGATATAAGTTGATATAAACGCGTGAATCTCACTATATGTTAGAGAATCCTTCTGAAAGATCGGCCTCCGAACTGGAAACCATGTGATGTGCACGGGAAAAATCATACTTGACATCATGTGGAGAGATCACAAAACAGTACAATGCATTTGAGAAAAACAGGAGTCAGAGATTTCATAGGACACCGTAGCAAATTCAACTAGCAATGAACAGGCTATGTTGCAAGAATGTCAGACTATGGTCGACAGAAACTAAGATGGCGTGACAAAATGGAGTTCAGAAGGTACTTGCTCTGTAACGCCCACGGTAGGGAGATCTAGCATATTTTAGGGGATGTCTATGCTCAACAAGAGATGCCAAAAGACTGCTACTGCTGAAGATGATGACTACATATCGCTGTCAAGGTATCCAGGTCTATCCATTTTTCCGATATATATATATATATATATATATATATATATATATATATATATAAAAACTGAGGTTGTCGAGGATAACTTCCCTGAAAACTAATGTGGTGTAAGAGTTTTGAGATGTAGGATCAACATAGAATTCTGCCCTATGACACATCCAAGGAAAATGTCGTGCACAAAACATAGGACAACACGTCATTCCTCTCTGTTTTGCTGTCGTTCTTTCAACCTCGTTCTCTTCTCTCTTTCTCTCTCTCTCTCTCTCTCTCTCTCTCTCTATCTCTCTCTATTCTGCTCTTTTTTCTCTCTATTGCATCCCCTCCCTCTCTCTTTATCTTTCTTCTGACATGCGCTCACGGAGAAACAAACACACTCACACACATACTGTTTCTCTCTCTCTCTCTCTGTTAACATCTAAATCTTTTCCCAAACCGCCTCTTTTATACAATTCTGAACACAGTGTGTTTCCCTCTGAACAGAATTACACATTTTTTTTAAAACCAGAATAATACTCGTAAAAAGACGACTGGATAATTTAGGCATGGATGAATTATTCAAATACATATTTCACTATATATGTATTTATTGCAAACAAAAAGAATGTATACCTCGATTTAGATTCATTTTTCCGTTGTTTTCTACAACTCTTCATATTTTTTGATTTTCAATAATTTTAAAACAATGCAGCAGCGGAAGTGGGTGAAAAAGGATTTTTCTTTTTCACTCTGACATAAACGTCAGTTGAACAATCAGAAATGCCTTTATTTTTTCATCTTACTAAAAAGATGGCAGCAATAGTAATGGTAGTGGTGAGAACGCAAATACACATACTCAAGTCTGGGTATTTTAGTGTACGCTAACATGCAAACCCTCTTTATTTTTACTATAGCATGACAAATAACAAAACAAACCTACAAACCAAAAAAGTGACATTAGCTTTCACAAAAGTGGACGATGAATCTATGGCATCCTGAAGATCAACCCATCTTTCCGTTTTATGTTTCTACCAATAAATTGGGTTCAGTTTAAAGTAGTTCATCTTTCATTCGTCTGACATCTCGGCGATTTTTCATTGCTGCCTCTATGTACATACATTATCAATGAAACTTCATTCGACTGTCTCAATGTACCAATGTAATTATACAGATAGGTTTGGTTACTAGGAACTGTGCAGCAAACAACATCTTTGGCAGGTTGGTATGTAGGGGTTATCAATGAGAAATATTGTAAATGTTCGTGATCAATGCATCAGTTATTTCTTTCACGTATTATAACCCCTGAATATTCTAAAAATAAGTAGACACAAACTAAGGGATCAATTTATGATAAGCTTTCATTGCAAATTGAACCCCTCTAAAAGGGTATTTAGTCGGGAATTTCGAAAAAGGAAACATTTCTTCTAAACATAATAAAGAGTGGTTGTTTAAATTTTCATGCCTCTAGCATCATTGGTGCGATCTCCATGCGGAATACATACATATGTAGCCAGCCATACCAACTTCAAAACTCGAAGAGCTATGTTGATAGTTTGGGTCGACGCTTTCTCATAATGGCCAAGTTCTCTCAGTAACGCATTTATTAATTTCAGGCTACTGTTTTTTCCCAATCTACAAAAAAAGGTGTGACTGCGACTGTGATATAAGTTAAACAGGTCTGTAGCACCAATATACTTGGCAGCAGATTTTGGTGCCTCGTCGCTACGGGTAGCAGAATACGTCGATTCATTTTTTAGGGCTAACAGTTTAAATGTTCGATTTAAATTTCAAACTGTGGTTTATTGTTAGTTTCATATTTATATAAATAGGCTCTGTAACATTTTAATTTCAGTCTGTGGTTTACAGATTGAGTAGTCTTATTTCTATATGAATAGGCTTCATAACATCTGATTTTAATCTAAAAATTGTCGAAATAAGGACTGTTGAATGCAAATTTAAGAACCTGTTGCAGCAAAGATCACAAAAACATTTAAAAACCACTCAGATGAATTTAGGAATAATTGGGATATTTTACACAGCGGAAATTAAAATAATTAGCGGAAGTCACGAATACGGTAAAGAGTTTGAAATCTGGGAGTCCAATTGGGAGAATCCACCAGGATCTTAAGTGAAAAAAATCTTCAAGTAAATCTCTGGCGGTAGATCAACAAACTAATGACGACAGATTTACTGGATCAGAGAGTATCATGTTAGAGAGGTATAACCTGGAATGAAAAGAGTTTTTCTTTTCATGTTGTAAAAATTCAACAAAAATACTCGCCTGAGGTTCTGACGGGAAATAATTTCAATAATATACGAATTATTCGGACGAGTATCATCACTTTGGTGGTCTTGATCATTGCATTTCAGCAGTTAGTCTCTCCAACTTCTCTAGTATAGCCTATCATTCGGAGTCGAAAGTCTCCAAAACGTCATGGCTGTTGTTCGTTTTTTGGTTAAATTTTGTTATCCATATCACTAGGTGATTCGAGCGAAGTCTCATATTTGGAAAATACTGTTTGTTTTTATGAACATTCAAACATGTGAGTTGTGATGTTGTACTATTACGTAAGTGCAAATGGCCTGATGGTTAAAGGTGCAGTAATGGAAACAGTTTGCATTCTGCAGTAATCTTTTAAATTCCATAATTAGACATGGACATGGAAGTTCCCAAAGATTCGCCAGGCCACTGTATCATCACGGAAGCAAAACTTTCTGAACTCGTCTAGTTTGTCTCTCCATCTTAATTTTTGTCGACCATATTTGTGAATGGAACCTAACCTTTTTTTTGATTAGGTTCTATCTTTGGCAATCCATAAATCTATAACCAAGTCAAAGTCAGGTCGGATGCTCTAGCCATAGTCGGCAACCAGTTCACGGGTTGAAAACTAAGATCACAAACCAGGAGGCTATCTTCCTTATGGAAAGCAACACGTTGTGGAGTCACAAAGAGCACAGCAGAGCAACCAGGTCATCCACTGAATTCGGATTGGTCTCCCATCGCCATGACAATGTCTTGTAGTCGGACATAGATAGGGACTAGTAATTGACACTCATGGTGCTCAACTCTCCCTCGTTGTTATCCAAATCAAGCTTAATCCATGACCTCAGACTCTGCGGTGCTCTGCAACGACTGTACTACTCAGAACTGAAGCTTTGGTCATCTTCGACCACGTAGGTTGAACATGATGATGTATTGTTAAACTCAAAAGTTTCACACGATAAATGCCAATTAATTGTTTCTCTGTAGTTTGTGTGAATCGACCGTTAACTTCGAAACTCTTTCTGATTTTCTGATTGAACTTCGATTTCTCACCAACAAAGCCTGAATGCTGCATTTAGAGATCGATATTGATGTTCGTCATTGATCTTTTCAATTCGAATGGCGTAATCACTGGTCAAAGGGATGTTCCAACTCTTGTTCTTCTCGCATTGGGAATGTCCTCTCATTGATTGTTTTCCAATCGATATTAATCAAGACCGTTCTTTTCTGATTGACGACAGAAGCAGATACAACTGGAAAGCATTCGGAGAGCGCATACCTAACGCAATACAATTACTGAAAACTGAATGTAAATCGCTCTATAGATAGCTTCGATGGGAAGGAGGTAACCGTGCATCAGTTTTCCATATTTTGGACTGTTAGTAACAGTCAACCAAAACCAAACAAAATTAACATAGCTTTCTTCGTTTTTCAAGTTGGTCTCTCTGAATGTAAGTTAATGCGAAATTGATTTCTTACATTGTGTCAGCTTGTTTCTTAAAAAGTCAGACTGGGTTTCTTATTTAGTTCATATAATAATGTGATCACTTATGTTAGTCAACTAACCATCTTCAAGATGAAATTCAATTATTGTTGTATCAAACACAAACGAAGGAATCAACCTCTATTTCCCAAATTGCCAATGAAAATTCACCGGTAACTTTTGTGGATAAACAGAAAGCTACACATGAGTGAATACATATACCTTTTCCAAATCCTTTTAAATAGGCAAAAATCAGTGGTGTTTGCCGTATGTAGTTCAGACATTAAAGCTTAGGATTGTAGGATAAGAGACATTTTGATCTATTGTCATTTTTTCCCTTATGGTTATGATCATCAAACTCTCCAGCCTTCCACAGGTGTATGGGAAACAGATAATTCAACACTTCAGAGCCAAAAGACGTCAATCAAATGTTTTGCTATTAAACCTGTTAAGTGACAACATAAGATCACTTTTTTGAATTTTACGTTTTTGTTTGTGTTTTTAATTTGCTCTGAAGTCACTGGGTATCTCATTTTTCCGATCCTTGCCTTACAGAGGTCAGCAGAAAAACGCTAAAGGTGTTAATAGAGACTCTCACAATAGAAATGAGACTTTTCACGACGAAAAGAGATTCTTTATCTCTGATTTACAGATAGGCCATTGTTTCTGATCTTTTTTCAATCTTCATACCTGATGTCAAGACAAGTTTTGGACCAGTATTCTCTTCTTCACTTGATTTATAATTCAGATTGTTTTTATTTTTTCATTACTATGCTGATATATATATATATATACATATATATATATATACACATATATATATATGAATATATATATATATATACATATATATATATATATATATATATATATATATATATATATATATATATATAATATATATATATATAGTGCTTTACCTGTTTATTTTTCTCATGAGATGTTAAGAAAGAGAAGAGAAGGGTTATTGCGAATATGGTTTCTGGCGAAATGACGGAAGATTAAAAAAACGAAAGCTAAGAAATATCACCTCCCAAAATTTCAGATTTTGTCCCCGATGATACATATTCATTGATTTGTTTATCCACTGTTTTTGTTTTGTTTTTGTTTTCCACTTTTTTTTTCTTCAGCTAATCAATATCACTACGCAACGACAGCGAGATCAGGCGGTAAAGTAGAACGAAGAAGCTAAGAATATAAAAAAAACGATGAAAAACATAAATCATTGATGTTATGAAGTTGTCTTTGGAGTACAAGAAATCGATCTGTACGTTCCTATATGCGGCCTTCTTCACATGAAGATGGCACTGTAGTTGGAGAATTGGATTGGAGGGTGCCGTCGATTGAATAAAGTGATGAATAAAGTTAATTGCAATACAATTGATGAATTTAAATACATTCGTGATTTTGCAGCTAGAATTGAAATTTTTCATCTTTTAACATTTTATATGCGACGATTGAGAATTGTTTTCTTTTAGGTATACGTCAGTTGCCAAAGTAAAGTAACCTCTCTCTCTCTCTCTCTCTCACACGCTGTCTCTCTTGCACGCTCTCATACACTCTCTCCCCATGCTTGCACTCTCCCTCTTTCTATATCACTTGCACGTCCTCACTCTCGCTCTCTCTTTCTATTACTTT
>OY735215.1:11473477-11480977 GCA_963457665.1 Thysanoteuthis rhombus
TTTCTGAATGTATTTCTGAACGATTTTTTAAATGATGACTCGAATGTATTAAAACAATATACGCATTCCGGATGAAATCCACTAAATTTGATACTGGGTATCAGTTGAGAAGAAATATCATAAATATTCCTGATAAAAAGTACGATGAATAACCAATCATTGTTTCAATCATTGAAATTGTTGTTATACTCAATTAACTTGAAAGCATGCTTTTAACATCAAACATTCAATTATCGCAATTTGAAATAATTCGTATTCATAAAAATCAATGCGTATCTCTCTTTTCCTTTCTCTCTCTCTCTCCCTCTCTCTTTCTCTCTCTCTCTCTCTCTCTCTCTCTATATATATATATATATATATATATATATATATATATATATATATATGTATTGTGCATAATATTTTTTTCGATGAGTGCATGGATGCTAAACTGTGATTCTAAGCAGAAACTCTGAACTTTGACAGATGAGCCAATATACAAGATTCTGTAATTTTTAAGAGTACAATGTTATCATTGATGATGATGACGACGACGACGATGATGATGATGATAATGATGATGATGATGATGATGATGATGATGATGATGATGATGATGATGATGATGATGATGATGATGATGATGCCCAAGAGGGCAGAATCACTCAAAACTGACCATTGTTCACAGTTTGGGCTGACGAAGTGTAATTGAAAGGAAGGAAGAAATAAAAACGAAAGGAAAAAAATTAAAAAAACAAAAGAAGAAAGGAAGATCAGAGGAGAAAGAATTGCAAAAGGAAAAAGGGAATGAATGAAAAAAAAAAATGAAATGAAAAAGAAACTAAATAAAGAAATGAAATACGAAAAAGACAGGACAGAAAAAAACGAAAGAAAGAGATGTAAAAAAAGGAAGAAATGAAAAACTAAAGAAAAAGATGAGAAAATGAAAACCAGGAAAAACAAAAGAGAGAATGAAAAACAAAACAACTAATTGAAAGAGAAACGAGAAAAAAAATGAAAAACGGGAAAAGAAAGACAAACAAAAGAAATAAAGGAGAAAAGAAAAGGAAAAAAAGAAAAATGGATTGAAAACAACAGTAAGAATGAAGGGAAAAAAGAGAAAAAAAAAATGAAAAACTGAAGAAAGAAAATAATAACCCAGGGCATCTGCTTCTGTAAAATCAGCACCAGGAAACCCGAAGGCCTCAATAGACGATGACAAGTTCGCATTCTGTCTTGAGGCGCCATCGTACTTATTTACAACTCACGGTGACAGGGGAACGGACCTGGGTGGGGGCGTAACTAATCCAGGGCGTGTCCATGTGAAACAATGTAAAACAGATCTGATAGAAATGACTTGATATGAGTAGGGACAGGCGAATACGTGAAGGCTGGGAGATTGTGACAAGAAAAGCCGGGGGAAGCCAACAGACAGGAAAAATTGAACAAAACAAGATCGATAGTTTGGTCGGGGCTGGGTTTGGCGTTGATAATCTTGACAAAATCATGGTGGACGAAAAACAAAACAGAGGCGTCAGGATATAGGTTACAGAATACAGTATTCCTGAATTTGGGAAATTTTCCTTCGCGTAACAATTACCCCCATTCACCCTCAATCTATGCACAACTATCATCCACAATGCAATCAATATTGTCCCACAAAAAAAGCAGTCATACCTCGATAGTGAGGTTTTGATTCGTTTCGTATAGTACGGTTGAGGTATTGCTGTTCAAATTGTTGACTTTAAATAAATTTGACAAATACTTTTTAATCAAATGAAAAATACAAAACTATTTGTAATTTGTCTAGATAAGGATACTGCATGAACAATTACATCTCCAAAACTGAAAGAAATGATACGGCAGCATTAGAGGAAAAATGACGAAAAACATCAAACAAGCTTCTCCATTTAACATGTCTTAGTCGATATTTGTAGAGCATCTCTTCATCACAGACTGTCAGTCTTAGAGAAAGTGAGTGAAATTGTCTTTCGATAGCTGATTCTTCCACAAAGTAGAACGTCTTGATAGTCCACCAGAAAAAAACAACTGATCATCCCTTCGAAAGAGCAACTTCAACAGCATTTTTAAGTCTAATTCCCCCTTGTTTTTTGAAACGAGGGCATCCGAATGCACAAATAAATCGATAACTTGGGTATTTTTGACTTTTACCTATATTTGCTTTTTTATATCAGTGAGAGAGTTTTTTTTTTCTAAATACACAGTTCACTATGTCACATAATCTCTGTCAACCATCTATATCAGTGATGATGTATGTGGTGTACGTGCCTCACAAGAAGGCTAATTGGTTTGTAATAGAGGGAAATTTGGGATTTGGTTGTGATAAACAGACATCATTGGGGAATAACTGAAAAAATTCCAATCATCCAACATTATTTATCCTTAATTACACAATTCTATCGATTATTAATTTTATTATAGATCACATGATAAGTAATGCCCAACTAATCAACTTTGGGGTATAAAAGAAGTGAGGTAATTGGGTTGTTATAGATTTCAAACAATGAATAATTAATTCAAAATTTAATAAGTGCTCCAATGTCTATTTTCAAGAAATTGAAACTCTAATCAAAACTGTAAATTAGATCCTTTCAGCTTTTAAGTGTAGACGTATACATGTATGTATGTATGTATGTATGTATGTATCACGCCTCCAGGCTGCACCAATTTTGTTAGAGGGCCCAAAATTCAAACATATACTCATTATTTCTAAAATAAAAAATTGTTTAGTTTTTTGAAAATTCCCCCGAAATCGGTTTATAGTTGGAGTTTCAATTCACGATGTAAGTGTATGCAACATAGGTCAGTAATTTGTGCCGGCTTGTTTCTCCAAATTTTTTACTTTTTTTATCAACCCAAACACGTCATACTATTGAAAGATGTTGGTCAGGTGACAGTTTCTATTGGGTGACTAACCGGACCTGTCAGTATTTTTTTCTTTTTACAAAGAATTTATTGCTATACAAACATTTCACTTGATTCGAAACTCTAAAATTTTGGTAAATTTATGAATCTATTCATAGATTTTTAACAGCAATTTTGTTTTATTATGGTGAGAGGAACATGGCACATTAAGAGCTCTCGCGATATCGAGCGTAAAAGTTTAAGAATTGCTGATCTATATCTTTTGATATCCACCCATGCATCCTTGACAATGACCGCTACCGCTTCGACTCTATGACAAAAAATGGTGTGAAAAATAACAATGATGAGGTTATATGAAGCGAGTCCCAGTTGCAATGTGGTAGTAATGGATTTTGTGTTGCGGTAAGGAACGCAGAAATATCACGGGGCCAGGGTTTAATCAGGAAGCTGGATTCGATGATTGCAGTTAAACATCCATTGTAAATCTATACCATTTACATTTCGGTTTATTCAGTTTTTGTTGTCAATGATGTCGTTTTGGAAACATTTTTATTCATAATTTGAATACTAACTGTTTGTGTAACGGTCTATTACAGATTTTATTCATGTGATGAAAGAGGCGTCGTGACAGAAACCGTTGTTATTCAAGACCTGAAAGCCATACGTTCATGCAATGTTCCTAATAGAATGTTTCTACAAGAGGAAGAATTTTATCATCTTCAACAAAGTTAGGTCATTAAAGTGTATGTGTGCTTAAGAAGTAAAACAGGGAGTATGAACCAAATTTATGATGCGACTGAAGCCAAGAGCGTTGTCGTTTCAATGAGGAGATATTTAATGTTGATTAAGGACTAGTTTTGCTATTGATGGGGCAAATTGGAATTTTCCAGGGCGTTCGATGATTGTATTGCTGAGAGAGTTCAGGGAAGATTTCAAACATCTGCGCTTTCTGGAAGTATTGACTAGTTTGATTATTTGTGCGTTTCCCTAGTCGGGATTATGATTTAGGAGATACTGGTGTTAGACTAAAGCTTTGTCGATTATCAAGAATCAAAGCCCTTCATATATATATATATATATATATATATATATATATATATATATATATATATATATTCGTTTCACAAGAGATCTACGTAAATTGAGTGATAACTAATACATAATCACCCAAGGGTCTTTCTCTACATCATGTCGGATCTATATCCATTTTTGTCACACAAACACGCACACACACATGCATATATATATATATATATATATATATATATATATATATATATATATATATAAAGGGCTCCATGGCAAAACGCATTATACGCTGAATTTCTAAAGATGACTTACTCTCAAGTGTGCCATTAATTGATATGAGTTTTGCTTTACATGCAAAATGCATTTCCTATGGATCGAGAGAAAATTTTATTTGTTGAAGTTGATAATGCAATGCAAAGAGTTTTTTTTAAAGAAATGTTGATATAGTGAGTTTTGCAATGTAGCCCTTGTTATATATATATATATATATATATATATATAGAGAGAGAGAGAGAGAGAGAGAAAGAGAGAGACGCAAGGCAGGCAAGTGTCAGTACTGGCTCCTAGGGCTCTGCTGGAGAACAGATACTACACTTTAATCCATGCTGAAAAGGCCAAAAAAAAGGAGCCAGGGTTTGTAATATTCATTTACTCTCACACCGGAGGGAAATGTGACACAAGGTCGGGGCTCTACTCGTGGAAAATAGGAGACACCCTGGAAAAATAGCTCCAGCCGACGCGACTTTGGTTCGCTAAGCAACCAAAGTAACCGCCACCATGAAAGCGTCAGGACAAGCCCGACTTGTTCCTTTAAATGCAATGGAACAGTGCTGCCCTGAGGTGCCATATTCTCCACAAGTGGGGTGAGTAATAGAAAGGGAGCCTCAGGACGAATCCAAAGGCTTGCAATGCACGTAGCAATGTGCAGCCTCAGTAAAACCTCATTGGCTAACGCATTGCATCGGCACACTCGGTCTTTAACACACTCTCTCCGGCCTATTTGGCAGGCAAGTGTGAGTACCGGCTCCTCGGGCTCTGCTGGGGAACAGATACTACACTCTGATCCTGCCGGAAAGCCCAGAAAAGGGTGGGGTGTTTATTCGCTGTCCTACAGCAGCAAAATATGACACAAGGTCGAGCTTAACGTGGGAAGGATAGGAAACTATCCGTCCAAAAATGGCTCCAGCCGACGCAGCCACGGTTTGCTTTGCAAGCAAAGCAACCTCCGCCACAAAAGCATCCACCAGGGGACCTGCTCCTTTTAGTGCAATGGAGCAGTGCTGCTATGGGGAAACTGACCCTCCGCAGCTAGGCCGAGTAATAATAGGAGAGCCCAACCACTGCAAAATACTGCCGTTACACACCCACCCTTTTCTGTGTGTAAGGGCAGTATTTAATTAGAATTGAAGGTAACATGCACCTTTGGAACGGGCATTTTCACGTTCATCTTAACGAACCCAGATTTTTCCCATTTGCAAGAAATACGAGAATAGATAGAGGAGGCTACTTTAAATGACTATCTCATAGATTTCTCTCTTGTAAAATGTTGTATGGCTTCTTAAAGCTCACTATATAAACAGATTCTGAAAACTACAAACGTAAAAAAAACCCCTAAAAAACATCAAGTTGATCAAAAAGTTAGATATTATTTTAATCATTCTAAACGAATTAAATGCAGCCATGTCTTTTTAAAAGAATGTAAGTGAATCAAAATAATTTCTGACAATTTTCTCAAGAACTTGTCTCGTCATTTCTCTCTCGTGTGTTGATTTGGTTTAGCAAACCAGTATTTTTTTGACTGTTTGTGATAAGACAACTACGATTACTTTTACTAGTATCCAGCAGCTGCTGACTCACTGCTGGTATATGTTTATTATCAAAACTTTAATTAATTGGTCTGTGGTTCGATGGCAAATCAATTGCCTATTTTTTCCCACATCGTACCTTCGAAACCTAATGGTTACACAATTTTACAAACACTTTGTTCTTACAAATGTTACGGACAGAAAATATAATCCACGTATTAAATAATTAATAATCCAAGAGTTAGGGTGTTCTTGCTCCGACCATCCACTCACATTCGATTAAAGTCCTGTCTTCAAGTTGCATTTTTAGATATGCTGGTATCGATTGCTGTCACTGACGGACATACCGAAGTGTTACTTATGTGACTTGCCTAGTGTTGCCAATTCAGACGTTACTGAGTCCCATCCCTCGCCCAGAGATGCCAATTTAGATGGTTTTAAACTAAATCTAGATTTTTGAAGTTGAGTCTAGATGTAAAAAATCTTGACAATTTTCAATAGAACACGATTTCTTTAATTCATATAAATAAAATAAATACTGTATTTCCCCGTGTATGAAACGCGATTTACCGAGAATTTTCAACGAAAAGATCCATGCACGCATTATCTATGGATATATATTTGTATGCATAATTGTATACACGGAATAATGCATATTTCTTCATACTCTTCACCACTCTCAATACCTATTGTGATAAGGCATTCCACTCCTCAATGGCAGCAACACGCAATTCTCAGAGGTCATGTGGTGGTAGACCCTGAGCATGCATACACTGTTTTTACTAGTCCCACGAGGGTTCTTTTGGGTTTAGATCCGGCGAAATGCTGACCACTTTATGTGTTCGACATCTCTTGGAGACATGAAGTAACAATGCAATCACTATGAAGAGTAGCAGCAGCATTCGTGGAGATGAGATTGGACTATGTCGGCGACAATGATGAATAACGAAGGGGGTCGATAACATCCTGTAGGTTAGACTGGTCGGTGATGGTTCCATCAACAATGACCAGGATAATTTTCCTGTCACTTGTTACTTCTTTTCAAAATGTAAGGCTGCCATCTCCAGTTTAATGATTTGGGACCATGTTAACTGCAGCATAACGCTAATATCTCCATTTCCATACTCGTTGACGAGTATCGCTCAGAGTTTCTGCATTCATCAGTAAACATCCCTGTTGACCATTTTTACGATTTCCATCTCAGATGGCTCCAAGCCCACCGCAGACGTGTTTGGTTATGCTTGTCCGTTAGATGCGTGACCACGACCACCTACCATGCAGTCCAAAACGGAGAAGCTGGTTGGGTTTTGTCCGACAGGATACTCTTGTTCTTCCTAACAGCTCTCATACATGTTTGAAGCAATGGTGCATGATATAAATCGGTATGTATCGATCACCATTACGTTCAATACCCCATGGACTCTTCCTGTCGCCTAACGTCTGGATACATGAAATTCATGGGCGACAACGACCTGTCTACTTCCTGCCTGACTGCGGAAAACCGCTAAATGGCATTGTTGTCCACTGAGCTAATGACGGTATGTCCTGAATATTGAAATCAGGACCAACAGCTCTCTGAAGATACCCTCTTACTTTCATAGCCTTTAAAAAAATATGACTTTGCACAATGGTCACTAGGACAACTCGTTCGTGATTCTGAAGCTCTGACCACCTGGAGTCTATCCCACTCCTATTGCACAAAATGTGGGCCAATAAAACAAGTACTGTATCTTTTCCGTGTACAGACATGAGTGACTATCAAAAAAAATGTGTCCAACCGGACGAACTCTGAAAGCAAAAA
>OY735215.1:11485977-11503477 GCA_963457665.1 Thysanoteuthis rhombus
GACATTGTTTGCATGACAGTGTCCATTGAGTGACTAACCAGACCTGTTTTTGTTATTTGATTCTTTGATGGGAAACTATTTCATACTTTTGGGATTTCCAAAAACTCTCGAAAAATCCATTCTCTCGTCATCTTTTTTTTTTTTTTATTCCTCTTTATTTATAAATAGGACTTTTGTTCTTTTTTTCTTTTCATTCATTGAGATTCGTACTTTTAAAATCCCAGGCCGTTTTGCATTTTCTTCTGCAGAAATTGATACCTTTTCTTTTCTTTTAACAATAGTAAACTGGTTAGGGGAGTTGATTCATACCTTCAACAAAGGAATTTGTGCGAAGTGAACGCAAACTTTTCCAGTCAGAGTTTGAACTCACTTCGCTGATTCCATTTCCTGTGCCGTTAACCTTCAGAAAACCCTTTGGACAAGGAGATTGATAGATAGAAAGATAGATAAATAGATAGATAGATAGATAGATAGATAGATAGATAGATAGATAGATAGATAGATATGAACAGTCTGAGATATATACATAGGAATGAATGGACTGATAAATAAATATGAACGGGCTTGGATTTATAGATAGCTAAATATGAACAGATTTTTTATGAATGTCCCTGACTCTTGTCTTTTCCCGGGTGTACTGTGCTGTCTTGTGGTCTCTCCATGTGAGACCCTGTATAATTCTCTCATATGCACTTTGCTTGGTTCTCAATTTGCAGATCTGTCTCTTGGTCAAGTTCCATGTTTCAGCTCCATAAGTGACTATTGGGAGGATGCATTGGTTATACACCTTTCTTCTTAGGATTAATGGGATCTTCTTATTTTTGAAGGTTGAGTTTACTTTACAAAGGCTTGCCATCCTTGTGAGATTCTTCGTGCCAGTGGGCTGACCATGTTGCAAGAATGGTGGACAACCGATGATCATTACAACTCACGACATGGATCCCCAGAGATCACATATGCAACCAAGGCCGGCAGAATATTAGATGGAGAGACGAGCTAGATAAATTCAGAAAGCACTGGCTCCGCAACGCCCATGATAGGGAAATGTGCCGAATCCTGAGGAAGGTCTATGTCCAACGACTCATGATAATAATGATGATTATGTGATATGAATGACTGGGACAGACAGATTGATATGTATATATATACATACATATATATATATATATATATATATATATATATATATATATATATATATATATATATATATATATATATATATATCGAGAAAGGACAGGAGAGAAAGAGACAGATTAAGGAGGAGAAAAATGGGCAGTTATTTTTCCACTGTAAAACAGTCACTGTACATCTTGAATGTACAGTCACAAGCACAAAAAAGATTATCCTAAATAAATAACCAATACGTCCATTGAAATGCACACACACGCACAGTCTGGCACGGAATAATTTCAGCCTTTCTATGACAATATTTTCAGCCCTTCTATGACGATACTGGCTGATAAATGCCATTGATATCTAAAACATGTGATGGCTTTTCTTAAAATAAATGTTTTTCTGGCTCTGTTAAGGAGCGGAAAAACTATTAGCCACTCCGATCGCATTGCTCACTTGATAGACCCATTGTTCTGGAATAGTGCAGAAAATCTCACTCAAAATAGTTGCAAGATCCAACAATAGACACGGCTGAAGAAGAATCAAATCCGGAATTTGGGTATTATTCATACCAAGATACAGATAAACGCCACTGATTCTGTTTCCCTAATTGAAGCTTCCATTTGGAGTAGTGCAGTGGCGGTAAAACTTAATCGCTCTACTGAGTTCGAGGTTTGGCCGTGGTTGCTTGGGTTCAGTAGCAGCAACGGTTGCAGCAGTGACTGTGGTGGGACATAGATCTTTCCCAGGGTTTGCCACACCCTTCCATCATAGGCGTCGCAGAGCTAATACTTTCCGAGCTTGTTCATTTCATCGGGCCATATTATATATTCTCAGTCATAGTTTCTCGTGTGATCTCTGAAGATCCACATCGATAGTCACGATAGTAGCTTTCTAGCAATAGGGTCGGTTCATTTATAATATTTGCATTAATGCCTTCCAGAAAAACATGAATCCATCTCCCCCCACCCTGAGCTATGAGTAAAGAGCAGGACAGTTAGAACCCTCTAGCCCTGTAAGGCAGTTCATTTTGGACTTGGGAAAATCAACCCAACCCCATAAAATCTACTACTGAAACTGCAACCCTATGCTCCACAAAGAATCTGATGGAAAAAAAATCTATTCACCTTTTAATGACGTCAGATAAAAAAAAGTCCAATGGAGAAAATTACGGAGAAGGAAGAAGACTTGAAAAAATGCACAGGAGTCTTCATAAATAGCCAGTTTCAATTCGAATCTGTAAGATATAATTTATTCATTTTGTATCATGTGCAAATAGCATAAATTATCTAATTTCTCAAGTGATTAATCTATTCATGTTTTTGAAAACCGTAAAAATATGTAAAGAAAATTAAGAGTGACAAAAAACAACAGGAAATCTTTCAGAGTTTTTCTAATTAACACCGATTTAGCATACAACAGTCTTAGAACCTAATATTATATCTTCAGAGATGATGTTTTCTCACTGAACACGTTTATTACAAATTTAAGAATAGCAAAATATGAATTTTGTCTTTCACGCTTCAGGTTTCATTCACCGTTCATTCACCCCAGTAGTTTCATTCATCGCACAATTAATCTCGTTCACTCTTTGGTGAATCATTCACCAGCTTAAGAAGCACTGCCTTAGACCAAGGGTCGGTTAATCTTCTTGTGGGCGGTGCAGATAAGAAATATTTTTATGTTTTGCCGGCCAGAGCGTAACAAAATGAAATATTGACCATACAAGACTCTAAAAACAGCTTGTTTTTTTAATTACTCTTATTATTGGAATATATATCGGCCCCGCCTTAAAAAACAGATCAGATATTAAAGTTTATCGACCTTCTCATTCACTTTGGTCCATTTAACAGAGTCAACCTGGCAGCTACTTCCCAACTATTCGCACACAACCAGCATCCTTGGTTTTAAGATTATGTAGGATCATTCATATTGCCAGACCAACCGAAGTGACTTAAAAATAGTACCCACCCCAGAGCCATTAATTATGTACATCTCATATCTTTAAAGCATTAGGACTTTGAGAAAATCAAATTAAACAAAAACGCGTCGTGTTTGTTACTCTATCGTGACTAACATTTTTTAGCAAACCAGCAAACACAAACTGAGGGATTAATTTTGCATAAAATCACATAGAAAATTGAACGCCTCTAAAATACCATAGAGGTTATCAATTGATTGGTTAAATACTATACAATAATATAAATGATACAGTTTATTGATTTAAATTAAGCATGTATATAACAAGTCCTCTAATGGGTACATCGAAAATATGAAACATTTCATCTGCATTACACACTTGATTGGGGCTGATCCTATCATCCACGAGCTTCACACACGGTGGGATCTCATGATGTTTCATCAACCTTTAAAGCCGTTCTTCACATTAATTACACTCAAGTTCTGATTTTGGTTATTTATAGTACAACCTCACACAATGCCAGCCGTATGCACAGTGAATTAGAGTGAGAGTTGCGAGAAATGCAAATGCCCACTCGTAATTTTGTCTGGATTAAAAGAGGTATAAGACAATTAGTTGCCTGGAAATCAGTGCTGTATTGGTACTGTTTTATTTGTTTCCTATTTTTGTATTGCACTAGCTTTTTAGATGTGTCCAGGAGCCTTTCGTCGGTCAGCTGGTCAGTCGACCAGTTGGCGCGAGATGAAACCCTCAAAAGAAGAAAACAAGCAAAAAATACTTCTATGGTGACAAATTGATCTTGCTCTACCGAAAGCTTTTCCTTTCCGTAATAAGAAAAAAAAAGCGAAAAATGGCAGTTTATGGTTTTAATTAAGAATAGAACTATCGGAATAGTTCCATATCGCAATACTTTAGTATGAGTATCCATTGAGCCAAAGAAAGACTACTAGCTCTTTTCTTCCTCCACCTGCTATAACCACCACGACTGCTAGACGCATCGTTGAACATGAAGTTCTTACCTTTATAAGGAAGAACTCTCATACATTTTAAATGAACAAGACGCTTTTGTTACAAGCTGAGTTTGAATAGTTACCCAGAAGGATAAAGCCTAATTTGAAATATTAGATTTTGCAAGCTCATGCATGTATTTACCAGTAACCACTGTACGTAAAATAGTCCTTATTGTCCTCAGTTTAGTGCAGGACATAGTCAAGTGAGGAGGATTTGTTATTCACCCTCCTTTTGTGCTCAGGATGACGTGAGGGGATGGGGACGGCTGTTTTCTTTTTTTTTTTTTACACCTTTTCGAATCAATTATTGAATCCCCGTAGCCCCACAAATGACCAACCAGCCAGCCAAGTGGGCGACCGAATATCGAGTGCCCGTTTCCATGTGTCTGTCTACTTGTATTTGTTTGTGTCTGGGCGCTTCTGGTCACATTCTCGACTAAAACTTTGGGAATGTACATGAGTACACTACTAAGTACCATTTAGAAACGTTTTCTTTGCTTTTCCAGAAAGTGCTGGGGTGGGGGGCTCTATGGTTGTTTTGAAACAAACAATATCCATTTTTGGAAAATCATTTTAGGTTAAAGATCTCTTTCGTGATATAATCTTACACAACCTTTTGGATAAGTAGTTCTGGTACATGTATCTATTATGGTGATTTATTTATTCAAGGTACAAATATTTCGTTGTTATTCATTGAGTTCTCACACGAGTTGTAGTCATTGACATTCACCAAAGATTAAGTGACAATACTCCTTAATACTCCAGCGTGTACACATTATTCCAGCCAATTTTAGCAATGCTGTCATCTGGATGATTTCAAATTTTCCTCGAATGTCCTATCTTAATATTTATTTGTTATTATTGTTAAAAAAATAAGAAATTACAAACCGAATCACGTCAAAAAGAATCGTATCTATTCGACAGCAATCTATCAGTGACAGTTTTTGATGTATTGCCAACTTTATTTTCAAGTTTACATCTAAAATCGTGTAAAAAGTATATTATTACCCCAAGAAACATCTAAACTTTGTGGATACGTACCGAACATCTAGGGAATATATTATGTATTATCAATTAGCTTACCCTTGCTGTTAATCAAGCAATTTTTCCATTTCATAGTACTTATAAAATATCGGAAACATTATACTGCAAAGCATTTCTTCTGTATGCTGAATATTTTTGGATGTTATACTAATCTGAAGAACCATTTTATCAAGTTTAATGTAACATAAAATTCTACTTCTACTTAATTACCTCACTGTACGTCTTTGATGACGTAAGCGTGACGGACGGCAAATGCACATTGTTAATTATCAAACATGTTGATTAAATGTAATTTTAATTTTCAACATTTATTTCATCAAATATAGCAATTTCTGACATCTAGACTCTACCAGGAAACATTTAGATGTACACGAAAAATACCTGAATTGGCAACATTGCTATGAATAGAAAATATCATATTGTCTTCGGCTGACGTCAGCCATTACCGATTGCCATAACTTGACATGAACGACTCTCCAAAAATAGCCAGGAAACTAGGTCATCAATTGAAAGTGATTCCCGGGTGTTGATATCACAGGATCGATCACAAAACCGATCGATTACAGAGCTGATCAATCACATACATTGTCATCAGCAGCAGCAGCCTTTCAGCTTCTGTAGCTGGTCATACACCTTCCCCGGGGGTTCTCCAAACCATGGGCATCGCAGAGCCAGTACTTGCTAAATTTGTTTATTTTGTCGCTTCATCATTTTTTGCCAGCCACAATTTCGTAGATGATCTCTGGACGGATACAAAAGGCATGGATTTGATAGAATAGTTCAAAGTAAAAGTCAATAATTCTTGCACATGGTCTGTTTTTATGATAAGTAGATCTCTAAATACCTTCTACCATATTCTTATCCATGAATGTATCTGTCTATCTTTCACAGTTCCTTCAATGTCTGTCTATATCCGATCATAACACTCTTCGTTTAGATCAAATCTAGTTTGTATCTTCTTCTTTTCATATTAATCAATCAAGATTGTCTCCACTGCTAACACTTCCTTTCTCCCTTCCTCAATTTTTCCTTTCTCTCTCTGTCTCCCTCTCTCTCTCTCTCTCTCTCTCTCTCTCTCTCTGTCTCCATTCCCTTCCTTTATCTTTGTATCTAGCTCTTCCAGTCCTTTTGTTCCCATCGTTCTCTCACAGTTTGTTCCAATCCATCAATGATTGACAAATTATTGCGTGTTTGCAATTGCAGCATGCTCCGTCAGATTTATCCAAAGCCTTACCACTAAGAAGAAAAAGAAACAAAAAGACTTTCCCCGAGGTCTTGTCTTGTTTTTTTCCCATCGATTTCATTTGTACTTATTTTTAACAAAGATCCTGTCCCTGAAGCCTTCCAAGGATGCCTCAGTTTTAAAATATCTTTCCGTGAAACCACGAATCAGTTAATGATTGAAATATCTATTTTGGGCTCAACTCAATTCGATTTATTCTCCACGGTTGTTTCTTCTTTCCTTCTACCAACTTGGTTGGGAGAGGTACATACATTCACTCGTAACTGTCTGTTTGTCTGTCAAGCATTTTCTATCCACACTTCTAGAAGTTCTCAATTAATTTCAGCAGTATTTTCTGGAAGGTTGATCCATTGACTAAAGGAGAACTGGTAAAGTTTACTTTTTCGAAATACAAGGGAGGCTGCACATCAAGGAACAAATGAGAGTAGGAAACTTGACCATTTAAAAATGTATTTCATAAAATCTATCAGTAAAGAATATAATAAGGATAAATTTTCGGGACAGTTTTGGAGGTTAGGACTTGTAAGTTTCAAAGTTGTTCAATGAATTCTTATCATTAATTGCTAGTGCACATTCTTATCAATTTTATAATTACGAAAAAAATGTCTCACCGTTTTTTGTTGTCACTTGGTACCCTAACCCTTAATTATATCCCAAAGATGAAAATCTGATAAAACAGTTTTAAATGAGCAAACTTTCTGAATTCCAAATACATTGATAACAGCAGTCAAAATCAGCGCTATTTGTTACTTCCCTTTGATATTTTAGTACACAAACCAGATACAAACCTTTACTGAAGAATTCATTGAAGTTTGGAAAATGGAATCGGTGAGTAGAGTTCAAACTCCAACTTGAATAATCTGCAATCAATTTGAAGCGATCCACTCGTATAAAACGAGAATCTATCTCTTCTAAGTAGTGTGTAAATAGCAGGTGAGTGAAACCACTTCGGGCGCTTGTCACCATTGTCTATTTCACATATTGCAAATCTCAAAAACTCCCAAGTCTAGCTGGAGACAGAGGAGAGTGGAGAAAAATGGTTTTATGTAATGATAAAGCAGAGATGGATTCACTATACATCCAGAGTATCCTCCTGATAGTCACCTATGGAACTGAAACATGGAACTTATCCAAGAGATTGACCCCCAAACTAAAAACCATGCAACGTGGACAGGGGAAAAATCCGGAATGTGGTACTTTTTCTGAATATGTATGGATGCTACCAGCTTTAGACCACTGTTTTACAGGAAAGTACGATTTGGCTTATGGCAAAATCTTTTTTAGGCAAATGCCATAGGCTATGTGACCTTAGACAACTAACAACAACAAATTTCTATGAAGCCCTCAAAAGAAGAAGAAATCAGGCAAAGAATCGCTCTAGGGTGGCAAGCTTTCCGTAGACCAACCCCAACCTTCAAGAGGCATTACATTAGTCCCAAAGGGAAGGGTATAAAAACAATGCATCCTCTCGATAGTCACCTCTGCAGCTAAAAGATGGAATCTAACCAAAAAATTGACCCTCAAACTAAGAACCATGCAATGAGTGCATGAGAGAATCATCGTGTGATATTAGGGCTGAATATGACTGCCTGTGTGCCTGTATGTATGTTACAAGTTGTTAGGATTTGGCAAAGGTCATAGGCTATGTGACTTTACACCAATAATCTACCTAGGACAATAAATCTCCATGAAGTCCCAAGTAAATCAGGCTTGGGATCACTTTACTCAAGCTTCAAGAACAAGAAAATTGCATTCGTTCTGGAATGAAGGGTATACAACCAATAATCATCTATAGCTGAAAAATTGAATTTAACCAGAATTAACTCGAATGGAGAACCAAACAACCATGCTAAACATCATATGGAGACATCACAAAACAACACAATATGTTAGAGAGAAACATAGAAGTTATTAGAAAACTAAAATGGCAATGGGCTGGTCATGCCACAACAAACCGTGACTGGTGAAAAATAAAGTGGTGTGACTAAGTAGATGAGTTCAGAAAGTATTGGCTCGACGCCCATGATTGAGAGGTCCGGTGAATCATTGGGAAGATCTTAAGTGTAACGACGGCCGCTAGAAGGATGATGATGGGCATTTTTTTTTCATTTCTTTAGTTTTTTTCAAATTTTCTTAAATTTTGAATTCTATGCCGACAAAAAAGTGCATTTATTTCTGATTTTCCGGCTTTTTCTCATATGGTAAAAAGCTGATTCACTAATTGTTTTCAGCTTAGTTGGTGCTTTTTTCTAAATCAATACTTTTTTCCTTTCATTTTTCCTACGAATTTTATCTCTGTCCGTCTCCTCACCAATGTATCTGTTCCTCTTTCTCTATCTCTCCTACTCCATTTCATTCCCTCTATATCAATCTCTATCCCACTCAATCTTTCCACCCCCCTCTCTCTCTCTCATCCCCACATTTTTTGTAAGCTTTCAACCTTTTGATTTTGTGTGAAAGGAAATGCACTTGGCTTTCATAGACCTTGCAATGTGTGTTGCAGATAAAAAGAGGTTCAGAAGGAGGGGAAGGAAGATAAAGCAGTAGTGAATTGTGTGAGAGATATAAAGATAGATATTCACAAAGATCAATAGAGAAAAATGGGGAGAGAAAAAAGAGACGGATTTGCAATATTGATATTTCTTACGTAATTATGATGACGTTGTAACAGAAAGCCGTGATGTCATTGGAGAATTTGATCTGATCATACAACAGTGCAGGTTTTTAATAGCGTATGTTCTTGCTTTATCTTACCATTTATTCTCTAATTACCCGGTCAATTTTCGAAACTTGCAATTTACTCACTCCAAGTGAAAGAAACAGTAATGTCTACAAACAAAAGGCGGGTCAATTATCGTACGGAGGGCAGCCACCCACGTAAATATTGATTATCGAATGACGAAGGGTAAATAAAGAAAAATAGATTGATCCTGAATAGAGGCCAATATATACACTATTTAGGAATGGTGAACTCTGGCAAGTTGATCCTATTGCATCGGAAGAACAGAATGCGTTGCCTGAACTGAAGGGCATTCACACTTATAAGCACATACACCCTAATGAGCAAAAATCTGTATAAATAGATTAATAGATCTATATGACCTGACTGTAATCGATTGATGGATAGATATACAGACGGATGGATATGACTTGACTGTAATAATTATATATATATATATATATATATATATATATATATATATATATATATATATATATATATATATTTGTGCTGATCTTTCTAATCGGAAGGACTGACCTGCATCAGCTTTCGAGATCTTGGCTCTCATCTGGTCTTGAACATTGAATCCATTTACTCGATAGGTGTACGTACAATTGTATAGTTATTTACGTAGAATGACACAAGGGCATCATTTGTGTGGCACGCAGTGAAAATCAATATCTCTTCTCAACGAGATGACTCAACCACCTAGTTTTACTGCTTAGCTTGACAACGTCCAGAGATGCACATACAGATATCAACATACGTGGTATTTTAGAATCTCAAATGTCGTTTCCCTTAATTAGTTTTCAAGCTCAAAGTAGGATGAGGTTTACAGATTCACTCATGTTTGTCTGTCCACAAGATATCCAAAAATTTGTCAATGAATTTCAAAGATATTTCGTGGACGGCTGGGCTATGGGCTTGGAAAGAATTAGGTTAATCCTTTTCTAAACGAGAGATATTTTTAATGTTTTTTCATACATTTATATGTCTCCAGTCAGGTCAGACTTTTTGTTGACACAATGTTTCCAAAAGATTCCAGTGAATTTCAAAGATATCTTGTGGAAGGGTGGGCCTTGGGCTAAGGAAGAATTGATTTGATTTTGCAGCTGATCCAGGGTGTTTGTTTGTTTTTTGTTTTGTTTTTTAATGAGAGCATTTTTTCGTATATTCAGACATTAGTTCAAAATATTGGAAATCAGAGCCCATGCAGTAAACCCCTACACTTTTTGGTAGCTATGTATGAATTTTCATCCAGTTTTAGTTACTGTATAGAATAGGCAGATGTATGTATTTTTTGAGGGTTTTTTTTCCAGGTTTTTAATGGGTTTTGTTCTACAGAACATCACAGAACTTTTATTCAACAGGACTTGACAATAGCTTTGTAAGATATTTTGTGAAATAATTCTACTGAAACGAATGGATTAGTAAGTTATTTTATACGTTAGAAAACCTATCTGAAGATTCAGAGCGTAGCAGACAATAGCCAGCTGTTTACTATTTCTCTTATATTGCAACCCAAGTGTTGTAGGTTTTTTGATATTTCTGACTAATCTCTTCTGGTGTGGTTCCTGATCTTATTTTGTTGCAGAACCCTTATACAACACTCAAAATACGGGTGACCTACACCTATATTTTACGGACAACTCCACCACACTAATTTCAATGAGGCAATAAATGAAAGGAAATTTGTTTTTTAGAGATAATTCCTTCATAATGAATTTTCAGTAGTTATGAAAAAATTCAATAAAAGTAGATTTATATATTTTATTCAGAAAACAACTTTTTGTGTGGAATCTCAGTTTGTTTTTTTTTTGTTTTTCGTTTTTTGTTTTTTGCAGTCGGAGGACACTGCTCCACTGCATATTGTTTATTGATTGGAACAAAACTAGGTTAAGACTAAGTAAACTAAATCTTTAAAACTACAAAAACTGGTTTACAGAATGACAAAGTGGCTCATATAATATGATCGTGCAGCGAAAATCTTATGCAGCAATTTGCAATGAAAAATGTCGTTTCTGTACTATGTATTACGCACGTGACAGTGCTATGAAACAAATAAAGTGTTTTCTTTAGTGGTAATTAGACAATCCTGAGACCCATCGGGCCAGTCGTTGAGAGAAAAGTAATGTAATTTGATACAACTGGGATGAATACTAAATTTAAAGGCCCGGTTGGTACCGGATTTTTTACTCATTTACCAATAAATAAATAAGTGAGGTTACTCTATAAACTCCATTTAATAGTTATCTCTCTTGTCTCCTTTGTGAAAACTATCCATCGTAGAGATGAGCATGGATGCAGGCCCAAAATATGATCAACCTAGATTTTGCACTCATTTTTTAAGTTAATGCATTTTATGGGTACCTTAATGAGAGATATCTAAGCATATATATGTTACATTTTGTTATCACAAATAGATAGACAGAACGATAATCTTACTATTATACACATTTCACCTTTCAGTAGTTGATGAGATCCCCTACTTTACTCGGACGTAGAATATAGGAAGAAAGACAGGTTAAAAAAGTAAAAAGGATTCAATATTTCAAATCATCTGACCATTTCCAATCGCATTAATATTGTATTCTTTTATTTGTGCATTCCCCGGACAAATCCTCATCAGCGCCTAACGACGAGTCCTTAGTTTGTGGCATAATTCTTTAATAATGCCATGTTACTGAGTATGAGTGAAATGTCCTTTGATCATGTCATTCATTACCCTCTTTGGTCAAGCCATGATGCTGAATGTATTGCACGACCTTTTCATAAGGTAGAACCCTCATAAATGTAAAATCCATTTTAAAAAATTTTTGTACATCATATTAGATTCCACCTGTCCAGATGTCGTGAATATAACAGGGTCACAGGTGAGATGTTGCATAATGTTGATTACACAATCCCACTGAGATGAGCTTGTCTTGCAGGCAGGGATATAAGCACCAAATTCCCGTGTTTAGTACTAAATAGTGCTCTCCGGTTAACCTTAGTTTTGTCACTTAGCTGTGTTTTGCTTCATTTGTATGAAACCTGCGCTGCCAATGTGGCGCTTTTGTGTTTAAATTAGCACGTTTTTTGTTTTGGCAGTGCAAAAATTGCTAAATTAGTACAGGAGTGCTCAAGCATTTTGACAATTTTTTAAACATTTTAATCTTTCTGATATGTCTTGGCTACTTTAAGTTGTTAGTATTATTCGGCGCTTTTTGACAATCAAGCTGACGTGAAATCATTTTTTGGAGTTAGCAACATTGTGTGTGACCGCCATCTTGAACAGTTATCCGAAGTTAACCAAGTTCTATCCATTTACACTAAGTCATTCCATTACCATTACTTCGACGGGTAAGTTGACTATGGGATAAGGTATTGCCTGTGCACTATTTCATTACTTTTTTATATCATCTTGGCATGCCAGTGAAAAGCCTATGTTAATTATTTCACCTATCTGCACTAGGTTTTTTTTAAGTAAAAAACAATGTAATAGCTATGAAATACCATAAAAGCGACGTTTTTGTTGTTCCCGTCAGATTTTAGATAATGCATCGTCACTAAAAAGGAAAGAAAAGTGAAAGTCTTTCCCTACGGCCAGCTTTCATTTGTATTTCTTAATTGATTTAATTTTTCTCATCATTTAACGAATATCCCGTTTCTAAAGCCTTTCAAGTGTGCCACGGTTTTAAAATATCTTCCAAAGGTTGTCCTACATTGATTAATTACCAAGTCAATTTTTGAAACTTGCAATCTACTCACTCCAAGTGAAAGAAACAGTAATGTCAACAAACAAAAGGCGGGTCAATTATGGTACGGAGGGCAGCCACCCACGTAAATATTGATTATCGAATGACGAAGGGTAAATAAAGAAAAATAGATCGATCCTGAATAGAGGCCAATATATACACTATTTAGGAGCGGTGAAGTAGATCTGATTGTATCGAAAGAATAGAACTTGTTGGCTGAAATGAAGAGCATATACCCAAATGAGCTCACACATACATACATACATACATATACATGCTATATTTGATAGATAGATAGATAGATAGATAGATAGATAGATGGATAAATAGATATGACCTGACTGTGATTTATTTCTAACACGTTTTACTTGAAAACCGTAAACCAAAACTGTCAAAAAAATTGTCAAAATTGGTTTCTTTAGTAGTGAGGCCTGGTTGGTTGTATATGTATGTATCACGTGTACACACCTCATCAATAGAGATAGAGGGCTAAAATAAAAACATCCGGCCCTAATCATGCCTACGAAAAACTATCTTTCCAACCCCTCAAAAAGTTTTTAGTAAGGGGTCAAATCACAATAGAAGTTTATGCTGAATTGTTTCGTAGTTTACGCCTGCATGTTTTTTTTTGTTTTTTTTTATTCAGTCTTTTTAGTGATTATTGCCCAACAAAAGGCGAAAAAAGTAACTTATTCATTGATTACCCACAATATTCTAGTTAATCACCCCTTACTTGGCACGTTGCCAATCGACAGTCTCTATTAAGTGACTAATATAAATAGATATGATCTGACTGTGTAAAGCTCAGCTCGCGCACAACAAGTCAAAATGCGAAAGGAATTTCGTATAAGTTGATGTTCATGGATATCACTGTTTCCTCAGTCTTTGCTGCAAGTACCAGGGTGTATCCCTGATGTTATATCTAGGCGTAAAATCATAATACTATAGTGGATATTTAAGGTATTTTAGTCTTGTACAGTGTGACGTGGGAGGGGAATTCAATTCACACTTGAATAGTATGTGAGACTACTCAGGTTAACAGGCGACAATGGAAGATATTTACTGGATTACCTCTGTCTGGTAGAGTGTCAAAGTTAGGGGACACCAAGTGGGGAGTTAACTCACTACACGTGCAAGTAGTGTACAAGGTTAGCAATGATTACTTATTTGTTGTTTTCACATACATTAGTGAGAAACCATCGAACAGAACCGTTAAAATAGATTTCTTCAGTTTTGAAGTTGGCTGGCAGGCTATGCATGTATCATACATACAAGTAGCATCAATGGAGCTGGAAGGCAGAAACAATTATTTTTTATTCTATTTAAGAAAACAGTTTATTTTGTTCTGTTTTTCCTCAAAATGTTTTTAATGGGGTTTGAAAATTGTTTTTTCTTGCACCCAGCAGCTGTTTTAATGATCCAACAAAAAGTGAGAGAAGCAACTTATTCATTAGTCACCTCTTATTCCGATCACCCAACACAACATGCTGTCAAAAGACTTTGGTCACATGGCGGTTTCTGTGGAGTGATTGACCAGACCTGTCGTCTTTGTTGTACTTGAGACATTTCAATTTCCAAAATTAGCGTTGATCTGACCATCGTTTCGAACCGAACCGATGAGCCCCTGGGCTGTCAGGCTACGCCCTTAATAATGTTTGCATCGTGGCACTGAAGGCTTATCCGAGTCTATCTATACCAATGACAGTGGAAGTGACACACACACAAACACACACACACACACACATATATATATATATACTTGTGTTTCTCTGTCTGTCCGTCTAAATATTTCAAAAAAATTCTCAATGAATTTAAATTATAATAATAATACCGTAAATCAAATAACTAGTGAATGTAGTCAATTCGCCTAGAAGGAGTATAAGAACAGACACGATAGAATAGCAACAATGATACACTGGGAACTGAGTAAACGAATAAACGAGTAAACCATGCAGAAAAGTGTACAGTCAGTACAAACCGGATTCAGACTTAGTAATAGTAGACAAAAAAGGAAGGCCTGCCAAATAGTAGACGTTGCTGTGCCTGCAGACCATAGAGTAAAAAAGAAGGAGGGTGAAAAAAGGGAAAAATACCAGGACCTAGCAAGAGAGTTAAGGAAGGTGTGGAACATGAAAACCAGGATAGTACCGGCCATAGTGGGCGCACTAGGAACAGTCCCCAAAACGCTGAGGGTGAGACTGGAGGAGATCGGGATTAGGGGAAGGATAGAGACCGTACAGACCACAGCACTACTGGGAACTGCACGGATAATGAGGAAGGTGCTAAAGATATAAGTACTGCAACGAATTGTAGTTCTGTCATGATATGCGAAAGAGAGAGGAGACGTTAGCTGAAGACCTGAGGAGACTTATTGTCACTCAGCCTTCAGCGATAACCACTGGGCAACCGGTGTGAAACTGTAAATCGCAGAATTACTGCAACCTATGAGTACTAGGAGAGGAGGGCTGGAGACTTGAGGAGACTTGCTGTCACTCAAACTCCAGCAGTTACCACCAGGCAACTGGTGTGAGATTCCAAATAATAATAATAATAATAATAATAATAATAATAATAATAATAATAATAATAACTTACATCCCAAAGATGACATAGACTGTATATAAAGAGAGAAGGCGGTAGAAAACTAATCAGTATAGAAGGCTGTGTCCAAAAAGCCAAATCAGGATCAGGAAAGTATGGACAAGCAAATAGTGCAGATATTTAAATAAAACAAAAACAAACAGCTGGAGTAGTGCAATGAACAATAAGAAGGAACAGCAAAGCAAACAATGAAAGAAAAATGGGAACCGAAAAAAAAACTATAGAAGAATTCAAAAGACGGATGTCGCTGACAAGAGATCGCGGACATGGCTACGAAAAGGAAACCATAAGAGAGAAACTGAATTGAAGCTCAAAACGAATGTATCAGGACAAACCATATCGAGGCAAAAATTGACAGAACCCAAACGAAACAGCAAATGTCACCTATGTGGGGAAAGGGTTGGGATCGCGAACCACATAACCAGTGAATGTAGTCAATTAGCCTAGAAAGAGTACAAAAGCGAACAAGACGGGGTAGCATCAGTAACACACTGGAACTGTGCATGAATGGTTTTAACTATCTGGACAAGTGGTATCAGCACAAAGATGAGACAACCCTGGAAGTTTGAAGCCATGAATTAATCTCTGACATTGTCTTTCAAACTGAACATCAAATCTAAGCGAAAAGGTCGGACCTAGTATAAGTGAACAAAGGAAGGGGAACCTGCCAAATCATAGACGTGACCGTGACTGCAGATCACGGAGTAAATAGAAAAGAGAGTGAAAGACTACGGAAATACTGGGACCTAGCGAGAGACATTGAAGAAGGTGTGGAACATGAAATCCAGGGTAGTACCAGTAATAGTAGGTGCACTCAGAACTGTACCGAAGATACAAACAACGAAGTTATATAGAACGTAGCTCTACTGGAAACCGCACGAACACTGAAGAGAGCACTGGAAATATGAGACCTACGACCCCCAACTGGTAGTAATAGCCTAAAAGTCAAGAAAATGGAATGGTGGAGGCGGTATAAAACACTGGTGATTGGTGAGGGTGACCATCAGGCAACTGATGTGATAATAATAATAATAATAATAATAATAATAATAATAATAATAATAATAATAATAATAATAATAATAATAATAATAATGATAAGAAGAAGAAGAAGAAGAAGAAGAAGAAGAAGAAGAAGAATAGTGCAATGAAAAAGCAAATGTAAAACAAGATGACGAAAGTGTGTGTGTAACGTGGGATTCATAATAGCACAGCGTTATAAGGAAATTGGAAATATTACGTTTGACGTCACAAGACGCGTTTGACGCGAAATGTTGATGTGAGAGGTAAGAGAAAGGATAGGAGAAAGAGGCAGATTGCTTCTGTTTTTATTTTGGGAATCAGGAATAGAGTGAAAGAAAATTTATTTTCAGTCATCTGTATCGTCTTGAAATCTGTGAGAGCGAAAGGACAATGGTAAATATAAACCATCGCCTGTGAAATTTCAGGGGCGGGGAGTTTTCAATTCAATACCTTGCCTTCTTATTTTGCGCCTTGCATTGTGGGGATTGTAGTTGAACCACTGATTCAAACACCTAGTGCTATTACTAAATCGAAAAGAAAACATGGAAAAATAATAAGTGGTGAAAATTTTATTTAAATCCAATAAATATCTGATGTATTTCAAATTGAAAAAGTCTAGCTGTTTGCACAGGGGAGTTTCCGCCAGTCCCAAAATGCTGTATTGCTACAACTGCAGACGCTTTTTGTTTGTTTACATTTTCATGAAATTTTAGCCAAGGCGATTTTTCTGGATATCTTCAGTCCTACGAAGGGTAAACAAATGATATTTTCTCTCAGATTTCTCACCCATCTTTGTTTTTACTAATGAGGTAGAGATTCTGACGACGATTTTTTGTTGTAAATTTTGCAAATTTTTCCATAGAATATTTTGTGTTATTTCTTACTCTTTTAATTTTGTGTCAGTGCTACAGGTAACACCTTTTGGTGTAAAACCTTGCAAATTTGCATGTGTGTACCTAGTATAAACCTCCTGAAAATATTATTCGTATTTGGGTGTGTGTTTTTTCTTGTTCTCGGATTAAACGAAATATAAGTAGTTGTAACATAGACATACATATATGTACACATGCATCCCTTCCAATT
>OY735215.1:11508477-11645977 GCA_963457665.1 Thysanoteuthis rhombus
ATACGCAGTTGAGAATCATACCTCAATAAAATACACAATACGATAGCAAAAACTCAAACAAGCATATATCAATATGAAACCATATACAAACAGACTGTACAGATATGCCTACCACTGCAGACATACACAGCACAAACATCTGACATCTAAAATACATACACAACTATTTTTTACATACTTGTGCGCACACATAACGATACATATACACGCCAATGACCCTATAATCAGCTGAAGGTGATGACCTTACTGCAACACAAACAGAAAAAAATATGATTCATTAACACATTCATTAACGCACAGAATACTGCAATACAAACAAACGGGTTTTACTAATATGCTAATCTTACATCTGACATCTACTATATACATGCATGTATTTCCATACATACTTATACTGACACACATGCACACATACCTGTGCCCATCCCATCAACTGCAGGCGATGACCTTAAATATACACGCCCTTCACTCTGCTGACAATATCCAGATAAGATCACACTCACGAGTCTTCGAATCTTCTCACTCATTCACACGATTGAATTCCACCCTATTTGTATTTTCATTTCTTTTAGTTAGCGAATGCTTGTCTAAAGCAAGACATGTCACAAGAACAAAGTCTGATCTAATCGTACACTATATATATATATATATATATATATATATATATATATATATATATATATATATATGGCACCAATCTGGTAAACCTTTGCAACATCTATCATCCTTACTTCTTGCTAGGTGTCAACCCCATCATTTTTGTCTCTTAATCTTTTTTCCCTTTTTTCGAATCCATGTTGATGTTTTATTTTTATTTCTTGATATAATTCCTGACATTGCTGTAACCACCACTTTTTATGTTATTCTATTTGTTTCACATTCATACGCCTAAGCTGGTAAAGGTAGCAAATTTCAGTAGGAGAAGACCAGGCACATGATGGGGGTGGATAACAAGTTTACATGTGAGTCATGGCAGAAACTCAGTACCATCACAGTCGACATGGGAGGAGCTGGGAAAAAGTGCAGCAGTGAACTATGATGGCTGCAGTATATGTTCGTATATATATACGTAAGTCTGTTTTTGTGGGTGTTGATGTGTGTTTCTTTGAGTGTTTATCTTTGTGAGTATGTTTGTGTGTGATTGTCCGTATGTGCGTGCGTGTGTTTGACTGTGTGGTGTGTGTGTGCAATTATTACCAATTATTTTTAGGCAATGAGAGCAATTTGCTAAGTCTAACTTATTTTGCAACAAATCCTCAGGTATGAGGCGCCCAGCCAGTAATTATTTGCACGACTGGCTTGCTAACCCTTGCATCACGGTGAGACGTCCATGTTTATAGTATTACTTGCAAAGTACTTGTAAAAAATAATGGGATTATTTATGAACGGATAAATGATATGAATATATATCGTGTATAAATGTATTCATTGCTAAAAAAAATTAATATCTCCAAGGAATTTTTTTTCAGGCGATTTCGTATAACTCTTGATATTTTCTGTAATTTAATACTTTAAAAAATAAAGCATTACAATTAGGTAGAACCGATTTTTTAAGTTCTATATATGAAAAATCAGAGATACCTATGTTCAACTGAATTGTTTTCCGTGCAACCACCGAGACATCATCAGTTGTATAGAGTTCAAGTACACAAACACAGCACTCTACTCGCCCCCTCTTGCTGTCTGATATAGTGTGAGAGGAACCAACATACAAACTGAAATAGTGACTTTTATACTATTTATTGTGTGGTTTCTAGCTTGTTTTTTCATATATATCGAACAAAAACCAAGGACACTATAGTTAAACTGAAAATAGAACAACCTGGTAAAACTTTTAAAAAACATTTTCTCAAAATCTTTTTTTTATATTAAGCATTTCCCTGACTTCATTGAGTATGTATGTAGATTCAGTTGACCTTTACCAATGTTGTTTTTTTGTTTTTTAGTAGGGTGCACAGTGACAGGGACAGCCATTCGTTTTATAGAGTAGAGAGCGAAATGTAGCAACGTCATTGCTAGTTGAGCAACAGTACTAATATGCTCTTAGGAGCGTATGACAAGAACATATTTTACAAACCTTTATCCAGCTTTTCCCTACCACTACAGCGGATCCGAATCCTAAATCTGCAAAACTATGTCACGTGTGTAGAAGACGATTGGTTACCTCTGCCCTCTCTTTCTATCGATCACTAATCGATGACAGTTACATGGGAAGAAAGATCGGTGCGCGTGGAAAGTCAATGATTCGCTCTTGCCCTGAATGCCACATTTTTAAGCGCTTGATTATGACTCTTTTCGCTGTGAACATTTCCTATCTGCGTTTACAATCCAAAGAGTGAGTCAAAAAAAAAAGAAAAAAAATTAAACTTTTTAACGAAGACGAATCATCAGAATGCAAAGAGGAAAAAGAAAAATAATCTTCCATTGATTTTTCTAACATCCTGTACATAACGTACAATCTACAAGAAAAATCATCATCATCATAATCATCAACATCATCAGTCTTTAATCGTCCGTCGTACGACATAGACCTTCCCCAGGATTCGCCATACTTTCTAAATTTGTCTAGTTTGTCTCTTTGATTGCGCTAGTGATCTCTGGGGATCCATGTTATCGGTTGTCAGCCATTTTTGCAACATAACCGGTCCATAGCCAAGTTTTCTAGTAGATTCCATGATGTCTCAGACTCATGTTTTCTTCCTGATGTACTGAGCTATATTGTGATTTCTCTATGTAAGGTTGAGCATGATTCTCTCATGCGTGCGTTGCATGCTTCTCAGTTTGCGGGTCCGTCTCTCGGTTAGGTTCCATGTTTCAACTCTTCTTTGCTTGATTTCTTCCTTTTTTTTTGTGGGTTTCACAGAGATTTGTTGTCCAAAGTATATGTAGTGGTCTACTTTCTCCAGTTCTGCATCTTCCATTTTGACCGTTGTGTTCTTATTCTCGACGTGGTTGTGGCACATGATTTTCGTTTTACTGAAGTTCATGAGTCGGTTGACTTCCTTGCTTTCTTTGTTCAGTTCATCTAGCATTAGTTGGAGTTTCTCCGCAAAAAGGGCGTATCGTCTGCAAATCTGAGGTTGCTCAGATATTTGCCGTCTATTTTGATTCCTCTATTCTCCCAGTCCAGCTTTCAGGAGATCATCTCGAGACACACTGTGAAGAGATTGGGTAAGCAGGTATCATTCTGTCTCATTCTTTTTTGGAGCTGGAAGAGTTCAGAATTTATATGTAGCCTGATAAAGGAGTTGCTGTGACGGTATATATTTTGCAGTACTCTGATGTATTCAGGGTCTATAACTTGTAGAATGATGGCCTTCATGACCATTGGGATTTCCACAGAGTTGAAAGCTTTCTTGAAGTCTATTAATGCTACAGCGAGAGGCATTTTGTATTCAGCTGCCTTTTCTTCCAGCTCATTTACTGAATGGAGATGGTCCATTGTCGAGTAGCTTTTTCAAAAGCCAGCTTGTTCTTGTGGTTGGTTTTCATCTAGTGTTTCAGTGATCCGGTTGTTGATGATTTTTGTGAAAAGTTTATAGATGCAGTTGTGTCGGCTAATAGATATGTAGTTGTCGAGGTCTTCCAAGGTTTTTTCAAACATTATGATAGTCGTGCACTACTCTTCTGGGACTTTGCTCCATTTCATACACAAGTTGAATAGAATAGCTGATCTTTTATTGACGATCTTACTCGCTTTTTTGAGTACATAGTGATATTATCTGGTCCAGGAGGTTTTTCTCCTCTTGTTTGTTTAATGGTTTGTTTTCACCCCCAATAGAATAACTTCTCTTCAATGTTTCTGATCTGTACTACATTATGAACCTTTTTTTAATTATACGTTCCTGGATATTAAATTGTTATTATCTGATTAATTCTGTCTAGATTGTATAGAAAATTTGTATTATCCCCTTCTAACATTTTAGTTATCAGAACATATATATTTCGTAATTCCAGTGTTTTGCCTCAAAAAACTAAGGGGGTGTACTTGAAGGCTGTCCCAAGGGCAAATATATCAGTATTATTAGTGTAATAACCATAAAGTACATACTTTAATAAAAATTACCTTAAAATATACTTCAGTTCAGTTGGTTCATTTTCTTGAGCCTGGGGCACTTGGGATAGGAAATTTCACAGAATCTTCCATTCCCTCCAAATGACTATTATCTAATATATATATATGTATATATATATATATATTAATGTTTTTAGTATCTGCTGTGTCACTATGTGTCAGCATTCGATTGAATTAATTTCTTACGTTTAAAAAACCATCTGGTAAAGTATATTTGAGAGATTGTCAAGAACAAGATTTCAAGTCATTCAACTGAATAAGAAATCAGAAATCTTCTTGGCAAGCCTGTATACCTTTACCCGTGCAAATAAAAAAAATATACAGTATGCTAATCGAAAGCTACGACGTGCAAATTGAAGAAAGCTGAGTGATTCAAGAAATACAGCGAGCAAATTAAAGAATACAATTCATTCGTTTTAGTTTTCAATTTGCTCACTATATTTATCAAAATACTACATGTATATTTTTTTATTAGTTATTTTTAACTTGAACGTCGTAGTTTCAATCTGCTTGTCGCATTTTGTAATTTTCTTGCCCTAATTTTTAACATGCTCGGGAAAAAATATAATGATGAGCATCATCTATCAGGACGCCCGCAGAATTATTTGTACTTATGGATGAAATGTACCCTTTATATCGTAAAAAAGATGTATAAGATGTGTTTTTTAAAGAAATTGGACCGTTAATCTGGTTGTTCATATTCTAATGATCTGACCAATCATAGGTTCGTTGATTTACAATTACTACATGTTCTTTGGTAACAAACACAAAAGCGTTATTTTTATCCGTCAAAAAAACCACTAATTAGAAACAGATGGTTAATTGGACATATTATTAGTTACATACATACATGCATACATATGTTTATACGAACAGACTGGGACAGATAGATAAGAGCAGACACAGATAGACGGATAGATAGATAGATAGATAGATGCAAGAGAAGCCTATTAGTAGAACAGGTATCCGTCGTTTCGAAATAATTAGTGATGGATCTTCCTTTATCTTTTAATTACTATTTTCGCAAACAGAGTTCACCTCGTACAAGTGTTTATCTTGTTTTTATTCGCTTTTCGCAGGGAAAGGTGTGGGTGTTTTTCTTCATCGGAATCAATGTTTAATTACTATAAAAAAGAAAGAAGGAGTTCTGCTGAAAAGTAGCACAAAAGAGAAGCGCATTGAATGATACACCATTGAATGAAAGGCAGCCTTTTGTTTTCGCTTTTTATGGTTGTATTTCTTCTTTTTCTTGTCAGTGGATGGATAGATTGATATATACGGATAGACTGGGATGGATAGATAGATAGATAGATAGATAGATAGAAATCAACGGACTGAAATAGATAGATGGATAGATAGATAGATAGATATGAAAAGACTAAAGTAGATAGATCAATCAATAGATCGATAGATAGTGGACATATATATATATATATATATATATATATATATATATATATAAATATATATATATATATATATATATATATATATATATATATATATATATATTGGATAGATAGATATGCACAGACTGAGGTAGATAGAATAGATGGATAGATAGTTTACGTTCTTTCGTTTCCTTTTGTTTTTGTTTTTACTAATTTGGTAACCAAGTGATCCGGATGCGTAATAAGGAGTACTGCATTTCTTCGTGTATAAGCCGCATTTCCAGTAATTCTAAGCAAAAAAATCAAGGTTCGCATTTCGGACGGAAACATAATTGTCATACATATCTGTATACATGATTGTATACACAAGATTATGTATCTCACATTCGAGATTGAAGCTCAGTCGTGGGTGTGGATTATCTATGGAGGTAGATTATACATGGGAAATACAGATTATGCATAGGAAAGATTCACTTGCGTTACGGATGAAATCTGGGGAAAATTGGAATTTTCAAGTAATTGAACTCGTTTTCGGGGGATCAGCTGAGGGAGGGGGCGGGGGAGATTTTAAATCAATGGACGAGAGCCCTAAAATATTTAAGAATAGTAATTTATCTACTGTATTTCTGCTAACGCTATACAATGAGCGAGAAAGAGAAAGAGAGAGAGAGAGAGAGATTACTGAAACGGAGGGGTTAGAACTGATAGGAAGAGAAAGGAAGTGGAGAAAGGAACATTTAACCAAAATACATGCAAAAGAGAATCAGGAACAGTGATAAATCAGATACAAGAGATGGGGGGGACGAAGAGAAAAGGAATTGAGAGGGAGAGGGAGGAGATCAGCAAGAGTTATAAAACTGAGAGACATAAAAGAGATACAACGAAGATAAAAGTAAAGATAAAGAGAAATGGAGTGATTGAAAGCGACAGGGGGGAGAGATAGACAGAGGGGGACAGAGATAAGAGAAATGTAACTGATAGGATGAACTCAGAGATAGAACAGAGAGAGTTATAGTAATAGGAAATATTATGAGAGTTCTGAAGAAGGAAAATAGAGAACGGGGTGAATGAGAGAGATTAAGACTTGGAGAAAATATGGATGAATAAAAGAGACTGAGAATAAGAAGAAATGACAAGGAAAGAAATGAATTATAAAGGAGAGAAAAAGTGAAAACTGAGAAAGACTGAAAACTGAGAAAGAGTGAAAACTGAGAAAGAGGTGGGGAGAAAGAGAATGCAGCCATTAGAAAGAGAAATGAAAGAGAGAAAAAGATGAAAGAGAGATAGATGAAAGGGTAGGAATTGGGAAAAGTTGGTATCTGATAGAGAAAGAACGGGTACAAAGGCTGAGAGAGAAAAATGAAAGATTAGAAACAGGGAAAGAGAGACCAACTGAGAAGAAGAGAACAAAAAATTATGAAAAGAGAGAGAGAGAGAGAGGAGGAGGAGGAGGAGGAAGAATAAGATCAGTGAAATAGGACAAAAACAATGAGAAAGGAAATATTGATACGTTTCTTAGCTCTTTAAAGGAAGTTGAAGAGGTTTACGAATGACTCCGGCTGTCTGTCTACACAAGATCTCGAAAGGTTCTCAATTAATTCAAAGAAAATTTTGTGAAACGATGGGTCATTGACCAAGGAGAAAGAAATCAAATGTTGGGGTAGATCTAGGATTCCTGTCATAGTTACCTCTCCTGCATCTTATCCTGGAATCTGTTTTCGATTAGGAGATATTTTTCCATCTTTAATACGTCTGTAAATTCATTCATATCTTCGGAATTTCTCAGTTAATTTCAATTAAACTTTATGAAAAGTGTGATTAGATTTATAGCCGGTTCCAGAATTTTGTTTCCGATTGACTTGGTGTACGGTGTTGATAAAGTTCTGTGCTATCTGAGTGCTTTCTACTTTCAGATGGATAAGCCACAAATCAAAGGTAGACCGAGATTTACAAGTGGATAAGAAACGACGGTGATGCAAGTAGGTAAATCAAAAATTAAAATCGATAAGACTCGTGGGTTTAAAGTATATTAAGCTTGATCTAAGTAATGGAGCATAAAAATGTTGATATTATATAAACATATAATAAACTTATATGGAATTCCCTCCTCTGTTTGTTTACGCTCATTTATTTCGTTGATTATTTCGTCCTCCTATTACGATATAACAATTGTACCATAGATTACGTCATAGAAATTCTTGAGACTTTATGTCTGATCACACATTAAAACAGTTTAAGTTGAGCAGAGACTTAGAAAAATCAACAGTGCAATACCTCAATTATTACAAATAAATTACTCAATAGAATAACCTGAGGTCCTTTAGTGCAAATTCATACATACAAACCTTGTCAGTTTGAATGGTGATATTTTAGTCTTTTCATAATTCACCAAATCCCCATCCGTATGGGACAGCTTACCGCAAAAACCACTCAACTTGACAACATGAAATTATCTGTGTGTACATCTTGGAGCCCTAGACAGATTTTAAGCTTTATCATGAAAATCAAATCCCCAATTTTTTTTTTCGGAAGGTGTTCGATTTTCAAACGAGTTCATCCTTTTGGGGGTACTCGCCTCTCAGTTATATCTACTCACCTGTTATTTACCTGTTGACAACCTCAGTGTGAGTGGAAACGGTGTGATTTTTAAAGAAGGGCTGAGAGTAAAAGTGAGATATATCTCCAGTAGTGGACAGGAATTGAGAGAAAAAGAAACGGCGGTTTTCTGTTTGTGTTGTTTTTGTTTTTCTCTCACAATAAGACTTTCTACATACACGGCCTTGGCATGCTATGCACAGAGGCACGTGCACGCACACACACACATACATATCACTTTTTAAAAACAAATTTGATCAAATTCAGATTTCGATTACTCATCTGCCTATTTATTTTATCAATTCTTTTTTTTTTTCCTTACCACGATCAAGTTTTGATGACGTGTAAAAGCTGCACTCCACGATACATCCCTTAGTATTGACTGTAGAATGAGAGCAGTGTACCCTCATGGATTGTATATAGGATTCGGTTTGAAGTTCTGACAACATCAACAAATACATGCACTTGAAGAGCGTCAAAGACTACAATGGCTAAAATAGAAATAAATAAATGAATATGACAACTTTTATTTGAACACCAGTTGAGATGGATAATGATTATAACTCATGGTTCAGCTTCGTGAACTAAGATTTGGGAAGACTTTCCACATCTGTTACGGTCCCTCACACGACCAACCGTATATATAAAGCGTTAAAACATCTGTCTCTTCATCAATTCATGAATTTATTCGGAAATTTGTTTTGATTCTATCTGAAAATGCCTGAAAATATTTTTTCGGAAGTGAATTTCATAGTTGATAAGTCTTCACTGCGTAAAAGATCTTAAAGACAGTGCAAAACAATCATCCTTATCTTACATTTAGTGTAGTGTGAGAAAAAGATAGGTTTAGTAAATATGTAAACCTTCCAGTCCATGCCTTGCCCCCTTGAGCCAAACGGGCAAATATATCTTAATACAGCTCATATCTTAACACAGCGGACGCATTTACTAAAATGTCCATTCAGCTATAAATCAATATATTTCTCGCGTGAATAAACGGATTGAGTCGCGTTTGAAATCGAACGGGTGAACGGAGTCAAGTCGAAGTAGCAATCAGAAAAAAGACGCTCGTGTTAAAAGAGGAAAAGTGGGAGTGAATGAGCCGGAGAAAGGAAGGAATTGATACTTAAGGTTGAAGAGCAGGAAGAGTATAGGAGAAAGAATTAAAAGGGGAGACAGGGTTGGCGAAGGGTGAACTAACCAATGAGGAGACAGGAATAAAGAGTTTGAGTGTCGAGATATTGACCAATCGGAGAGCTTTCCCAACAGGATAATAGATTGATTGACATGCAGTGTTGCCGATGATCTATATATGAGGGATTATGTCGAATGGTGGGGCAAATCTATTCCGACCCCTTCTAAGAGAAAATTCTGCATTGAATCAAAAATGCATCGGAAAATATATTTGTATTGTTTATAATATTACAGATATTTTTCTTACGACTAGAATTGTCAAACTCTTTTGAAGATGATTATCAGTGAAATTACCCACATTTATTGCTCCAAAAAGTGAGCTTGATCCACACTGAGCACCTGTCTACACAAATGCTACTACAAACACAATAATTACTAATGCAACGGTGCCGTTACCATTGTTGTGAAATATGCAAATATATCGAGCAATAGTCAGTTACTTTTATGATCAGCTGATTCAAACGATTTTATGAACTTCAAGCAGTAACAGTTGATAGTTTTAGCGCAAAATTGCATTACAGCAACTATAACTAGTACTTACAGTGTGTGGATTTTATAGTCATGGGGAAAAGAATCTGATTTCTTGGGAGAGGGCTGACAGACTCGGCTGCTTCAATGTTTCGCCTACAAAACTCTACAAGGGACTCACGACCAATTAAGTTGCTACACAGAGGATTGCATGTTAAGGCTTGCACTGTAAAGTTCCCGATGATTGATTGTCAAATGACATTAAGGCCACGCAACCAGTTCTCGAGTTATTTACAATGGCTGGATCTTTTGAGAACAGACATCGTATGATTCCAAAGAGTCATATTGCAGATATCATACCAATACCTCCAAGGAAAGCATTTTCTTCAGAACTGCGTCCCTTAGTCGCCATAAACCAATCTATCCAAACGTCTACAAAGATAGAAATTGACCGATTGAGCTAAACAGAAAAATAGATGGCTTATGCTACATCTCTATGCGCATGGATAGATTAAAGCTGTTTGATGCCCTAAGCAAAGCCCCAAAATGATTACCCCGTCTTGGCTTGATTGACAAAAAAAGAAACACTCCTGAAGACATGAAGATTACATTCATTTAAAACACATCAGAATAAATTAGAAAATACATTTTTCTAACAAAAATATACTTCGTCACTGAAACAAATCTTCACCAACAAAACTTGTGCTTGCATAATCACCAGTTTTTCAAGATTGTGTGTGCAATTGTATCATTTGGATGTTTGAAATAAATCTGTGTATGAGAAAAATCAAATTTTTAATTTTAACTTTTACATTGAAAAATTTAAACAACTTATAATAATTCAACGTTGGAAACTGCATGAACCATGAGTTACCCCTACTATTTTGATGTCCAAAGTACGTACTTATCTTGGTTATTAGTTAATCTAGGGCTTGCTATGGAGGTGAAAGACGTGTAACGGTTGACGGCACAGACAATGGAACCCTTGAGGTTGATCACTTTCACTTCCTGATAATGCCGATAAAAAGGACATGAATTCATCTCTTCTACCCTCAGCTATGGGTAAAATGGTAAGTTAGACTGGATTCCCTAGCCTATAGAGGCAACCATTGTAGGAGAAGGAGGTATCCAAAACCAGCCCATTAGAGACAATGGTGACTGGTAAAAACTAACATCACCATACAATCGTCAATGACTGAAAAGGGCTCTGTCCAGTAGTGAACCTAGGATGATGATTATGTTGATGAGGAAATAGCTTACATCTAGTGAGAATCCTAATGCGACACCACAGTTTTTTTTACTCGTTCCCACATTTTTATGTGGTGGGAGAGGAATAGACGAAAGGTCGTATAATACGTGATTGACCGCTATTTGGAAAATCGATCCTAATCATAACTGTGTTTATTGATCATCGATAAAACTTGTTACAGTCAATCTAGTGTCTGGAAAGTGTAAAGGAAACAAAATCCGATTTTTTCTGTCTGTTTGCCTGTGTGAGTGTACATATGATTTCAAACACTCATTATTTGGCCGTGCATTCGCAATATATATCTGTGTCGTAGTGCTCTAGTACGAGGATCGAACTCTATGTATGCCAAGCACTTTATTTATATTTACTGAGATCAACCTAGTCTAGGACGAGACCAAAAACGTTGAATACCTTAATCATAATCCTCCTTCTCAGTGCCCGTTGTTGGACGAGGTCCAAAGATTCACAGGACCTCTATACCATGGGCGTCGTGGAGCTGATACTTTCTAAACATTTCGAACTCTTCGCACCATTTTTTTTGCCAATCACAGTTTCGCATATGACCTCTAGCATTCTTGCAAAATGGCCTGCCTATTTACGTTCGAGTTTTCAAATGGTGGTCGATTCATTCAGTGTGTGTCCATCTATGTCTGACATGTGTTTATTGGGGCGGGGGGCAAAATGATAAAAAAAGAGATAGAGGTGTCAGGAAGAGGGAGACTGGTTAACTGATCGAAATTCTCGTTGCTGCCTTTCAATAGTTTGCAAATTCTGAGTCGATTGGGAGCCATGAGAATAATGGATTGGAAGGATTTGGTGGAATCAATGAGAAGATGATGACTAAAGTGAAGGAAGGGAGGATAGAAGGGGGGGGAGAATGAGTGCAAGAACAAGGGGAAGAAGCATGGAGGGCCAAGGGGGAATGTTGGAGGAATGAAGAAAAGAAAGGATGATGGAAGGAAGGGAGAAAAAGGAAGAATGAAAGAGAAGGAGAAAGAGGAAAGGGAATGGAGGGACATGGGAAGGGAGGAAGGAAGGAAGGAAGGAAATGAGGATGATAGGAAAGAGTGAAGGCGGGGAGAACGAAGGAGGGAGAGAGGGAGCAAGATCAGAATGGAAGGACAAGAGTAGGAGGAGAATAGGAAAGGAAGATGGAGGCAAGGTAGGGAGGAGAGAGGGGAGAAAGAAAAGGAGGACAAGTTAGGAAGGCAGACGGAAAGGAAGAGTGAACAGAAGACAGAGGGGAGGAAGCGCAGTAGGGAGGAAGCAATGTGGAACCGGAAGTATGAGGAAAAGATGAAGTCAGAATGGATGGACGAGGAGATGAAGTGAGAAGTAATGAGGTAAGTGAAGGAGGGACTAGGAGAAGGAGGAAAGAAAGGAGCAGAAAAGGAAGAAAGAGCAACGATGGGAGGGTGAAATAAAGTAGGAATAGAGGGACAAGGAAAGAGAAGAAGACGACGGGGGGGGGTCAGTTGAGTACTTGAAGTAGTCAAATTACGAATTTGAAGGGTTCTATCGGTGTAAACTGCTACGGGGTTCTCCACACTCACAAGATACTTAGTGAAATTAGGTGTGTTATAGAAAACTGGGAAAAAAATTCATCAACCTTTAAAGGATATGTCACTCGAGCAAGAACAAATAAACGTTGCCAATGTAGATGTGATTTTTTTCAAGTTTCCGATTCTGGAACTCTCTCAATCTCGAAATCTAAAAAAATCATCTAAATTAGTAACACTGAACTTTAAACCATTCAAAACGAAAAACACATCTGAATATTGCCAACACTGAACTCACGACTTCCATAGATCCAACCAAAAAAACATCTGAATTGACAATATTGGTCGAGGTCACCAGTTATCAATGGTGCTAGTTTATTAGAATTTGCAAATGGAAGATAGATCCAAAAACAATAAATAGATCAACACAGTGAAGAGAATTTATCAATCGTTTTATTGACTATTGCAGTCGTTAAAACGGAGTCGTGGATATTACCAAAGAGAGAAAAGCAACAGGAAATGAAGCAGAGACAAAGGAGTTTTGTACACAAAAAAAAAGAAAAAAAAAGGATAAGGGAGAGAGAAAATAGAAAAAGTTCCAAGTAGACAAGATTTGAATGAGAGAAGAATATTTTCAAAATGAAAGCAACGGATCTGGTTAGTCACTCAACAGATATCATTACATAACCGACCAATTAATGTGATGAATTGAAAAAAAATTAAAAACGGAGTGACCAATGAATAATTTATTTCTCTCACCTTTATGGGGGACACTGATAAATACATAATCGAAAGAAAAAACAAGCAGACACAAAGTGTTGGATCAATTTAGCATACACTTAGATTGCAAATCAAACTTCCTCCTCAAAACCTATCGGGAGAATCCCTCCTCCTCCCCAAGAAACGTTTTTTTCTAGACGTAATGAGGTGGAAATGTAGAAATTTTCAGCCTCTACTGTGGCCTTTTTGCGTTATATATATATATATATATATATATATATATATATATATATATATATATATATATATATATATATATATATTTAGAAAGAGAGAGAGAGCCAGCTGGGCCAACTTGAAAACTGAAGTAACCAATTTTGACAGTTTTGTTTTGCAGTTAAGAGAAAAAAAGGGAAAATGTGATGAGGTTTGAGATTGAACGTATGTCCTCCAATGCAGAGCTGCCATAGACTTTTTGGCAAATACGCCGAATGCTTTGGTCAAAACGTGGCAAATCTTGCATAAAATGCCGAATATTGAAAATCATCGTAAATACTTAATGGTTTTTCTATTTTTTTTTTAAATTTCTATGTCTCATTGTTGGTCATCGACTTTTTCAAACTGACTGAAACGCTACAAACTTACTGTTCCGAATTTGTTGTCACTTGTGTGATGTAATGTTTTGGTGATCTTTCTATTATAAAGATTATTATTAAAGATCACAACAAATCAGAACATGACATTTGTAACGTTTCAGTCGGTCTGAAAACGGCGTTGATTAACAATATCGAATCATTAGAAATAAAAATGAATGTAAACAAGGTTCACTTGAAAGAAGAAAAAAAGGAATTTGCAATTGCAACATTTTGAATGGAGAAAGGGGGAGAAATTAGGTTGTAAAGTTGGAATATGATTTAAAAGGAGGAAGAAAGGAAGAGGATGGTTGAATACAGGAAGGTAGGAAGCACTCAGAGAGCACATACCATTACCGACGCCATTCTCACCAAGACTGGATGAGAATCAATTCGTATATAGTTACGATTCAGGGGTTCCTCCCTCAGCCCATTGCCCTATCAAAAATGTCTTTGAAATTCATTGAGAACTTTTCCAGATATTGTATTGACAGACAGATGGATAGACGACTGGACAGACTGACAGAGAGACGCAACTGAATACATATACCTCTTGCAACTCAGTTGGCAGATGTAAAACAAAGGAAAGAATTGAAGATATACGATTCGTAAGGAAAGAAGTGTGAGGGAAAGAGGGAAGTACAGACGTCTGTTTAGTCGTTTAATAGAAAACGACACGTGACCAATGTTGTGTGACAGCATGCCATGTTATGGATGATCAGTAGGAAGATTTGAACAAGTGATCAATGAATTTTACTTCTTTAAAAGAAAAACAGAACAGGCATGAATGCTAGCACAAAATATGGTTCAGGTTAGCATAAATTTATACTGCAAATTGAACCCCCACTTAAACACCATCATGGTGTCATTTTCCAGAAACTAATCCGTTTTTGTAGACATAAGTTGTAAATGTTGAAAATGTCAGCACTCCTTTGTTTCGGCCTGTACGAGTGATACATTCATACATATATATCCAGGCAGCTGGACTAACTAGAGAACTGGATAAACTTATGTTGACAATTCTGATGACAGTTTTGGTTGACGGTTTCTTATAGGATAAAGGAGGGAAATGTATGAAAAATTATATGATTATATCGAAGGAAAGAAGGAAACAGGAAGAAAGATGGGAGAGGCAAAAAGGAAATCGAATTTGAAAGAGGGGAGAAGGAATGGCAGATGGACGGAAGACCTGAGAAGCGAATGAATGACTTTTTCCATTAACCTGAAGTACGAGATTAGCCCTTTTTTTCCTCCTTTAAACCTCTTGGGGTGCTTTTCACACATCGCAGGGTGATTGATTCGTCTGATCTCCCAGGGGAAATCCGTTTTATTATTGAAAAGCGTACGACCCAAGATATTAGATATTCAGTTATGATAAGCTCATGGACACATATTTATACTCGGTAGATAATGCAGATTCTGCAGGTTGAGGAGTGCACCGATTTCTTGTGTATAGAATGTATAGCGTCAATCCCCTAAGGTTAAAAAAAATCTATATTCTTTGGAAATCAGAATACGCAAGTCCTTAAATCATTACACAGGTCAAAATGCACACACACACACACACACACACACACACACATATATATATATGTGTATATATATATATATATATATATATATATATATATATATATATATATATATATATATATATATATATATATACATAGTTTAAATTTTTAGTGGTTGTACACAGAAACACAACTATCTCACCAGCAATGTGGTTCAGCTGATATATCCATTTGTCAGGTACATATAGGATCAGATATACTTTTTTTCACCCATTTCATTCCTTCAATTAAGAATTGTTAGTCCAGTATAATCACGTGATTAGGTATCAAGGTCTCAATCTGGATCATCTCCGATCGAAGCTTGCCGGATACATGGTCCGTACTATAAACTTGGACCTTTATCTAGATGCATTTAGTAATCAAATTTATTTGTTTAATATTGAATGTAGTTACAAAGAATCTCCCTCTTTGATACTCCCGCCAGATATAAAATTGGGGCTTGCTAATTTTTGGACATGTCCAATTTGTCAGTAGATTGGAAGCTTACAGCCCCCCCCCACACACACACCTTCAAGGAAGATTCCCAGGTGCATCCCAGGTGAGAACAATAAAAGAAGACACACGAATCTATGCAATTGACATGTTGTGTTGCTTTGTATCTTGGGTGTGCTGTAACACACCCTCATTCATTCGATGTTACAAACGGCGAATAGATTTTTTTTAAAAATGAGAGAAATAATGGAAAGCAGACAAAATATTGATTGAGCACTATTATCTGTTGATAATGGTGTTTAATTCAAATTTCCATCAAGTTTCTAAAATGTACAATCAAGACCACCCCTGTACATTGTACCGAAAGGCTCCCACTATTCATGGCTTTTTACAGACACTACGATATTTTTACGTTTTGTGTGCATCCAAAGCACGCAACACACCCAACATCCAAAGCAGCATACGCTATTAATCGATCCTAGAGACAGATCTCAGTCTCGCCAGTTCTCAATCATGAGACCTTAACAGTCAGTTACATGATCCTGTCAGGCTATTATGTTCTGTTGGAAGAGGTAAAAAGAAACCTCATCGATAACTAGGGAAAAGTGCAGACCTCTGGCATCGCCATTGTCAATAAAATCAAACGGAAACCCATTCATAATGCTACGATGCAGACGAGTTATTAGTTTTTTAAAATTTCCAGATCACTCCGCAAATTTTCATAGCACAAGCGCAAACATTCATTGGAATTCAATGAGAACTTTTGGAGATATTGAGTAGACAGAGAGACAAGTAGACGGACAGGCAAACGGACACGAGTAATATATATATATATATATATATATATATATATATATATATATATATATGTATGCATGTGTGTGTGCATGTGTGTACGGTAAATAACATCAGAGATACGACAATCGTCAAGAAACAGGTAATACAAGAAAGCAGAAGAATGTATCAGCCGAAATATAATGTTGAAAACAAAGATGACAGTCTGAAAAACTGTGGTAATATCAAGTATAGAATTTCCTTTTAATGAGTTTTACTGGTACGTTGATGTGTTAGGGGAGGTAATATTAAGATCATGTTTCACCATTCTACAGAACATTTGATATGATTCATCGAAAATACATTTACAGCGCAAAAATCGGATGTGCCCGATAAACTTCCCATCAACAAATCAAGAAGCATTTCAAATAGATAGATAGATAGATGAATACATACATACATACATACATACATACATACATACATACATACATACAAGGGTACAAAGATAAGTCTGTAGCCTAATACGGTTATTAGCTGAATTTTAAATGTTTGATATTTTTTATTAATATTGACAACTGAATCATACAAATTGACAAGGAAGGTGATTATATTGACGAATAAATATTTGTTGTGTAAAATACGTGTATGTTCTTTTCCATCAGGCTACGGACTTATTGTTGAACATTCGCAGTCAGAAGAATATTTTGATGTGAACAGACTGATATAGATAGATAGACATGAGCAGATAGATAGGTAGATAGATAGATAGATAGATAGATAGATAAAAATCCGAGGTGCATTCGTCCGTATTGAGAATCAACGAACGATTTTTGGAACCAAAGAATGATAAAGAATTTCGTTCTTATAGAAATTCAGAACGTGCAGCTTCTGTCTGTTGATAATCAGTTACCTCAAAGAAGATTTGCAAAAATATGAATAGGATGTACACAGTTTGCATCAATCCTTTCTTTTATTCTGAATTCAAAACCAGGAATTCGGATCCCTAAGGCAGTCCAACGACGTTGTCTTCAGTCTCGTTCCCGCAACGACACTGGTACCAAACTGTATTGACCCTAGCCCTCTCTTTGGACAACATAAGTGGCGTAGAAATGGGAGACTTGCTGCCAAACTGTATCGACCGTTGTCCTTTCTTTGGACTACATAGGTGATATGAAGAGGAGACAGTTACTGCATAGGCCATTGCCAGTCTTTTATATCACTTTCCCAGGCCTGCACCAAGCAGAGACTGAAACAAAGACCTTACATATTCTCACGAGATTGACAGAGAGACAGACAGACAGACAGACAGACAGACAGAGAGAGAGAGAGTGGGAGGGATCAAATTGGAGAGTAATTGATAGAGAGGGATCGAGATAGAGTAGGAGAGAGATCGAATGGGCAAGATAGCGTGGGGAGAGAAACAGAGCGGGAAAGAGAAAGAAAAGAAGTTGTAAAGAAAAAAAGAATCGGGAAAAGAGAATTGAGAAAATAGTAGGGAGAAAAGGTATAGTGTGGGAAAGAGATCGGGAAGGAGAAGGATAAAAAGTAACAATTTTGCTGATAAGAGTACCTCAAAGCCCACCATCTAAAACAATAGGCTCTTCCACAGTAACAAATCCAGTTTTTCACCCAGAAAAAAGATTTCACAGAAATCAAAATATATCCGTGATTTTATCCCTGGGACTAACCGGTGTAATATATGAAAGCAATGGATCAGGCCACATGTTGTACAATAATGATAAGCAAATCAATCTTGTTATCCGTTGTTAGTTTGTTTGATCCTCATAGGATCTCTTACTATTGAATTTCTGACAACAAATAGCTAAGTGGATAAATCATATGAAAAGAAACTGAATCAGCTTTCACGCCTTATTGCAATGATTAGTAAGTTAATCTAGCAGGCAGTTTTTCGTTGGTTCGATCCTCATTGGATCTCTGACTATTGGTGGCCTGATACCAAATTATGCTATGCTAATTGATCATATGGAAGAAAAGATCACAGTGCACGTTGTTTATCAATGACAAGTAAGCTAATCTTCCTGGCTGTTGTTGAAGGGTTCAGTTCTCATTGAATCTTCAAATATTCATTGTCTGATACTAGCTCATGCTAAGTTGATATACTTACGTAATTAATAGTACGATTTTTTTTATTTCTCTGTCCATGATATAGGACTTTTCAATTTAAGTTAACAAGTTTGCTGATAGCAAAAATATATCCTACCCAAGATTTGAAACTGTGTACTTCCCAACTGAGTGCTTTTCGCTTAAGGACTCATCTTGTGGAGATTCAAATAATCCCGTGATTTTTAACAGGGATTAATTAGTGAGGAAATAAATAGGGAAGGAATCAACATGTTTAAGTGTTAAGGCAGTAAGATAGATAGACAGTCCTGTATGTATATTTAGCGCTATATATAAGACAATAACTTGGGCAAAGATCTCTATACGATATTTCGATGTCTATGACACGTTACCAAGAGAGTTTAAAACTCTTTTTATAGCTTCTACTATAAACTATCATCAAACAGTTCTGATGTTTGTTTGTTTATAAAATTATCATCACCAAAAAACTATATAACCGTTTACGCCCGGAAACACACTTCCCGGATCTAACGGTTATTTACCCTTACACACATACACACACACACACACACACACACACACACACACACACACATATATATATATATATATATATATATATATATATATATATATATATATATATATATGTGCATGCGTGTGTGTAGCTACAAGCAGAAAATCAACGGAGAGTCCGATGAAGTAATTTATATGAGTGGGGTGGGGGGGATTTATTTCTGTTTTAATCTTTTCCTTGTACGTATTATTTTTTAATTGTCCATATTCATGTATTTCGGTGTTGTCATGCTGTCAACCTTTCTCTCACGGTCGCTATAGTCGACATTCTGGGGATATCTTACTTTCCTTGACAGTCAATAAATCTTTTTTTCTTTCATTTCTAAGGTATTGTTCAAAGAGTAATACAACTGAAGTACTCGCCTAACCCAAAAACACTTTCTTTATTTCGAGTGATTATTGTCTTTAATCGATATATATTAGGATCAAACCATTTACTGACATGCATATCAACCAATTATTTTCTTGTAGATGACAGTTCCCATTAGTTCCCCGTCACCTTCTTCATCCTTATGGCGTCTATCCATTCCTATTGTTCGGGTTACGTTTCTAATTATAAAGGTGTCTTGAGTCATCAAAATTAGTGTGATCTGATATGAGCAGAATGAACTTGGATTTTGAACGCATTATTTTGTAAATAAATAAATATGGGGCACTTTACTCCCTTAGCATTTAATTGTCATCTTCCTTGACAATGTTTAAGGATGACAGACGACGGATATGATACCTCATATTAGATATATAACATATAGACTAGTAAAAAATGTTTAAAAAAGGTAACATTATGTATTATGGTAACGATGGTGAATCATGAGTTTTAAAATTTACGGCGAAAATTGCTGATTATTTGCTACCAAAAGTGAGAGTTTTGTTCGAGACAGCATTGTACTCGCGTAAGTATGGTAAAAGATATTAAATATGAAATTAAATTGTTTTGTTTTTTTTCAATTTGGCCATCTATCCAGCAACTTTCGCTATTGTAATTTCTGTTCCCCCCTTATCCAATGTGACACTATAACAATTTCACAGGCTTGAAATTCTGATCAATTTAATATCTGCAGTGGTAGCTCATGTGCATGGCATCAGTTTTTAAGGCGATCAAATGACGGACACGATGGTCTTTCTGAATTTTAAATCATGGTTTTGTGGGATAGACGAACAAACATCTGCACAAATAAGTGACAATGGCATTTATATAGTTCGGTTGTTGTCATTGTGCATATATCTGTCATGTTGTCACAAGTAAAACTATAATCTTCGTGGTCGAAATCTCTTTGATATTTATCATCCCATTGCGAGAACCAAATCAAAAAACATGTTCTACTCCATTTTGATGTGTAGAAAAAATTCAAATACAATTTCTAAAATGATTAACGCAAACAATATTCCACTGCATTCCTTCAGATAAAAAATGAAAAAAAAACATTCATTATATTATCAGTAAATCATTTGGATGCTTTTTGATAATTCATTTAGGAAACTGTTGATTCTTCTTATCTTAGTTTGACAAATCTAATTGTGTTTTATGTATCTCAGATCATCCTGGTATGTAGTTTGTTCTATGATCTTACTTTTATTAAAGCTCTTATCGAATGACCCTGTACCACATACTGAAGCACATAGCTTTGATTTTATCTATTTTTATTTTGACTTCACTTGGTTGTTTTTACTCAATAATTCAGGTCTCCAGTTCTCTATTTGCATGTATGTAAATGACTATAAAACTTTAACATGTTTCCGTTTTACAGTCAACATTTTTGGGCTCGGACAAAGTAAGAGCACCTTCGAGATAAGACCCCCCTCCCTTACTATTATCATATCATGAGTGTTCTTTTTCCTTGAATAAAGACGTTTTTCTTCTATTCAGAAGAAATCCCCACTTCTTCATTCTCACTTTCCTCTTTCCGTCACTTCGACCAACAAGGTTGAAAAGGATATATGTATTCAGATATATTTTTCTGTTCGTCCACACAATATATCCTAAAGTTCCCTATTGGTTTTGATTACATTTCATGCAATAAAAATTAGCGGTTAACGGTCATCTTGACTTCCGCTAAATTGTTACCAGTTTATCCGTTTAGCATTTTCAATAGCTGTGCCGACCATTGTTAGATTGCGTAGTGGGTTTGAGGTATAGTGCTGAATGGACAATAATCTGAAATAAAGCTTATTTTCTCCCTTTCGATTGGATTGGACTAAATCGTTCAGTGTGATGTTTATTGAAATTAAGTAGCGCTGCTCTTACATAAAAATAAAAAAATTCACGGATTTTTTTTCAAATTTGAATAAAGGAGCAATCACAGAATTTTTTAAATTGATTTTGGATTTGAACTGGAAAAATCTTTGTAGAGTTGATCCACCTTTTTCTCGAGTAGTCTACCCAAGACGGTGTACCAGATGGATGGTTTACTTACCATTACAATGCAGATCCATGTATTTCGGAAGAGATGGTTGTCAGTATGAATAGATTAATCATATTGTCACGTGACAAACTTATGTCGATATTCCAGAAAGAAAATTGTTTTGCAATCAATAAATCTTTTTTAGGGACCGTCAACCAAAAACTGCCATCATAGATTTCCTCAGTTTCAAGTTTTTGGGGTCTTTTTTTCTCCTGACTGGTTGACCGTCCATCTGTCTTGCTGTGTATGTATCTATCAAGCTTACAGGCCGCACAAGTGGATCTAAAGGCCTAAACTCGTTTAAATTTATTCTTTATTACGTCTCGAAAAACATTTCTGTTTTTGTTTTTTGTTTTTGAATCCCATCCCAAAATAAGTTCCGGTGGAATGTTCTGTTTGCAATCTAAGTTTATGCTTAATTGATCCCATGCTTTGCACCCACTGGTTTTGTTTGATATTTTTTTTCAAATCGGACTTATCTACTTATCGCTGCCCAACAACAGGTGAAAGCTGTAACTTATTTATTGATTACCCCTTTTTTCCAATTTCTTAATTGATCACCCCTAACAGGGCATGCCACCAAAAGACGTTGGTCACATGACGATTTCTGTTGAGTGACTAATCATACCTGTCTTTCATTTTTGCTCTCCTCTGTTTTTGTTTTTGCTTTTTTCAAATAATAATCTTTATCTTGTCCTATTTTCTTAAATCGGTCGGATAACCTCGAAGATAAAGATTTCCGGAATTGTTTGCTTCCTCTTCATGTAGGATAACGACAAGAAGGAAAATAATAATCATTCTCAAAACCCGGCTGTACAAATGAAAAAAAAGACACCCCCAACACACACACCGGAAAAAAACACAACGAAATCACTGATTCAATAATAATAATAATAATAAGAAGAAGAAGAAGAAGAAGAAGAAGAAGAAGAAGAAGAAGAAAAAGAAGAAGAAGAAGAAGAAAAAGAAGAAGAAGAAGAAGAAGAAGAAGAAGAAGAAAAAGAAGAAGAAGAAGAAGAAGAAGAAGAAGAAGAAGAAGAAAAAGAAGAAGAAGAAGAAGAAGAAGAAGAAGAAGAAGAAGAAGAAGAAGAAGAAGAAGAATTACTCGATAGAAACTGTCAAGTGACCAACGTCTCTTGACAAGCATTCCCTGTTAGGGATGATTAATTGAAAATATTGGAAAAAGGGGTGATCAATGAAAAAGTTCTTACTCTCACATTTCTTTGGCAATGATCACTAAGAAAAGTTTAAATCTGAAAGAAAAAACCAGCGTGAATACTGCTGGACAGAAACAGAGCGACCAATTTAGCATAAAACTTATATTTCAAACTGAAGCACCTGACTAAAAACTATTTCGAGGGAAGGGTTAAAAGAAAGTTTCTGGTATCCGTCTAGTTTCCAGCCCTCTAGTTTCATTGGTGATGCCTGTACACGTGATACGTACATTCATTCATAGCCAGCCAGCCAGCCAGCCAGCCAGACCATCTTGAAAAGTGAAGAAACCTACGTAGACAGTTCTGGAAAGAGTTTCAGTTGATGGTTTCTGTTGATGAGGAGGAAAGTGCACGATAATGCCTTCCAATATTTTTCTATCTTTTTTTTTTTTTTTTGAGTGAAGTTTTCGTAATTCGATCAACAAACGACTTGAAGCATACACAAAGGCAGATAATACAAGATATACAGACATCAACATAGAGCAACATACACACACACACACACAGAGGCACACACACACACACACACACACACACACACATATATATATATATATATATATATATATATATATATATATATATATATATATATGTGCGTGTGTGTATACGTATACAAAATTGTCATATCAGTCTGAATGCCTGCACTCTCGTAAGTATACGTTTTTGTGTGGTGGGAACATGCATCAATGTGCATATCTTTAGATAAGTATACTTCACCATGTTTTAACACATGTATGATAATTCTGCCTATCTAAACGCATATAATATATACTGTGTGTTGATACGTTCAGAAAATCATAAATACAAACATACACACACATACACACACACACACACACACACACACATATATATATATATATATATATATATATATATATATATATATATATATGATAATATGAATGCATTTTTATTTGTTAAACAATTTAGAATACGTCAATGAAGACAAGATGATGTGCGAAATGCGGACGGTCAAACTTCATTGACAATCGGTATTTGAGATTCTAAGAAACTATCAACCAAAACTGTCACAAATACTTTCAAAATAGGTTTGTTTAGTTTTTCTGTAGGTCTTGCTGGCTGTCTTGTTGATTGTCTATGTATGTACATTTGTATGTATCACGCAAAAGGCCGTACCAATGGAGTTCGAGAACTGGAAGTTGAAACATTTACTCCTTACTATGTTTACAAAATGTTAATGCATATCAATGAATATATGTGAGTGACGTAGAGAAAGAGAGAAGTGCTTGATTCGATGACTTATCTGTTAACAATTTAACAAGCATCAGTGATAAATGTTTGGGTGGCTGAAGAACCACACATTTCTATTCATTGAGAATTAAACTTTTTCTGTTTTTTGTATTTTTCCAAAATATCTACATCATAAAGTGACACTACAAAAGAAAATCAACTCTTGACGTCCACCTTCGGTATACGTATTCATTACGATTAACAATGAACTGTGCTTGGGGATCATTTGATAAACCCTTAATATTCCCGACTCTGGAGTAAAGTAGTTCAACGTATGGCACGAGTTATACAAATGAGGATTTCACGGTTGTTGCACTTTTTGAAATGCTTTCAACATTGTTTAGGGATGATTGGACGATCTTTCAATGGTTCCTAGCCTGGAGCCAAGTAATCCCCTGAGTGGCACGTATTTTTCAAATTCTTTAAAATACTCCTCACGATTAACAATTAAAATAGTTTGGGCATCATTGAAGGAGTCCCGAATGGTGCCAAGGTCAATGCAAGGTAATGCTCTGTGCTTTAAAAATTCCTTTTGATTAACAATTAAAATAGTTTGGGTATCATTGAAGGAACCCTGAATGGCCCCAAGGCAAAGTAATGCACTTTGTGAGGTATGTGTTGTATAAACGAGGATAACATGGTTGTTGCACCCTTTTAAATGCTTTTATCGCGTTGGTCTAAATCTGTAATCATTTCCACACACTTGACACGTGTCGAGTAAGACTCCTGGCGTGAAATAAATGACATGGATCTCTTTCTGAGATGATGCAGACATTTCAGGATGAAGAAAAAGGCGGAAGTGACCTAGGAACCCGGAAGCCAAAAGTGGTGGCTGAATATTGGGGAGAGGGCAATTGGCAGATAATTACCGCCATCTCTGTAATGCTCACATCCGGCAGCTTTACTTCCGGTTGCAGTATATATTCACCCCCAGAAGTGACTGGCGGTATAACTCACCTTCACCTCTCCGCTCCCGATTTTCTCAAAAGGCCAGCAAATACAGAGAGAAGCGATTGTACAGACATCAATAAACCTGCCCATCAGTAGGAACTAGATTATGCATCCTTTCAGAAAATGGTGTACTTCCGAAGGGACTTCAAGGAAAGTTACCTATTTAACTGCAGAGTTGTACTCCTCTTATCTATAAAACTTTTTGCAGCCTATTTCGTTTGGGCAACGTTCATGAAAGACGGGTTCCTGAGCCGTAAGATCCGAGTTCATATCTCACCGAGAGCTACATTTTTTATCATCGATTATTGGAGCTATGTGCTCAATTGGACGAGAATTAATCAACTTTCCGCGGTCTATTTCGTTAGGGTAACGTTAATGAAAGACTGGTTCCTGAGCTGTAAGATGCAAGTTCATATCTCACCGAAAGTTACATTTTTATCTCCGATTATTCGGAATATGTGCTCGATTGGTCGAGAGTTAATCAACATAGAGCGGTGTGGTTAAAAACAACATTAGTACTAAATTTATAATAGTGAAAATTCTTCAAGTGGAAACTAATATCATAACTAAACGAATATGGCCTAAATAATGAGAAAGAAAGATGGCTGGCAGTACACCAACAGATGTGCTCCACGTGATCATTGAAGCTTCCGTGACTGAAGTGGTTAAGGCATCGTCAATAGGACATAAGTTTCAAACGAGTGCGATGCCAACTCAAGTTTCGTCAAAAGCTACTTCTTCATTCCCAATAGTTCGTGTTGTTTGTTCAGACAATCGGAGAATTTTGTGATTAAAAGGGCTCCTATCTGGATAGACAATGAACCAGCACAAATCTGGTGGAAGTGTATGGAGATGCAATCAACCCTCGCTGATTTAGACAAAAGAAAAGTGGAGTGTTTAGCAACAGCTGGGTTGCAGGAACTGCCCGAAGGACGTCAAAGCAGGCATCAAACTATCTCAAAGGGGCCCAACACCCTTGTTTTGAATCCAGGCTGTCCTTCTCCTAGACTGGTTGCTTCCCTAAGGCTAGAGAGCTGAGTCTGACCCGCGTTGCTGCGATAAAAAGCAATGATAGAAGATGAAGTACGTTATAACTGTTGTGACAAAAGCCGACAATGATAACCCGTACATCATTGGCTTCATTCACGTGCAAATCATCATTTAGAAAAACGGAAAGAGCAAAAGTCAACACAAGTAAACATGACACTTTTAGCGACTGATAGCCACGCTCTAATATTCTCCATCTAAAAGGTCAGGGGTCATTTCATCACCAATGGCATTCAGCAAGAAGCAATCAATATTAGACTGTAACGATTGAATGCATAATTTACCAGTATATCCTGCTTATGTTTCTGCTTCATTTAACTACCTTTGGCTTGGAATGGGGGGATATCTCTGTCGTTCATGCGAGCAATCAATTCATTCACTTGATCTACAAATGGAATCATATTTCTTCGTGGACAAACCGTGTACATCTCAAAACAATACACGAATAAATAAATTCCAAACTAAGAATTATGGGAAACACAAAATCAGTAATACATTAGTTCTACAACATTAAAAATAAAAGAAAACTGCGCATTCATCCAACGAGACATTAAAGATATCTATCAATAACAAAAAACATATTAGACAAAACTATTTCTTTACCTAAAGAGCGCACCAAAATCCCAAACGATTAACTAAGAATAATCAAATGGTCAAAATTTAAGCCCATTCGACAAAGATATACCATAGGTAAAAAAAAAAACGCAAACGAAACATTTACATAATGATTGGAAGTTTGGCCGGAGCAGACGTATGCAAGCTGTCATGAATGTATACATTTGTCTATTCAGAGACGATGGATTTATAACCCATAGCAATTGCAAGGGATCAAATACTGACAGAATAAAGGAAAGATACAATAAAAACCATCACCCTGAAATCGACATTAAAACCCAACCAAAGTAGATTCCCTAGATGTAATACTCAACCTCCGAAAAGGGTATTTACCAACCATTCAAAAAATGTATAATGAACCAAATATGCTTGAACACCTCTTGCAACCCTCCGTTTTCAATCATAAAACAAATCCTTCAGTCAACCAGCCGCAAACTATCCGTTAACTATTCAACGGTTCAAATGAAGAATACGAAAAAACAATCCCATCAAAAACAGCTCAATGACTAAATAAGAGATCATGAATTGTTCATTTTATCTTATCTATGAATCAATCTCCACCCCATCCTCCCCATAAACCACACAAATACATGTTAATAGATCCATCCACAGCCACTGACCTACACATTAACCACCTAGATATGCACTAAAGGTGAATGTTTTATATTGAAAAAATTACATAAAAACTTTCGGCATCGATATTTCTAAGTAATCTTGAACTTACGCCATTTGAAAATTCACTTACAAAAAACAACTATGCACCGAAACCCAGGACACAAATCTCTTAAAAAAAACTTCAATCCCTGCTTCACCAACCCAGCACACACACAAACAGGAAAAGTGCACAAGTGGGAAGAAAACTTTAAAAAATGGGGAAACTACCCGTTAAAAAAGAACACTAGTAAATAAAGGCAATACGAAAATAAGAAAAGCAGTTGTTCGTTGATCGCAAAGGCGTGAAATTGATAAGTAACAACAAAACTGTAAACATTTATCGATCTATCTATCTGACATATATATGCACAAGTTTGAAGAATACAGACCAGTTATTTCTTGTTTCTTTTTTCTTTCTCTTAATTATTTTAGTCTGTTCTACTTGTTTACGTAGAAGATAATACACACACACACACACACACACACACTTGACTTTCCTGCATTATCGAACAGCTTCAGAAGGCATGATTTATATGGTTGAGTCTTAAATGATCGAGCGCATTAGACGGACTCATCAATTATCATCAAAACTTTACGTATTTGTTTCACTTGATAAAAATTGCATAGGAATGGATTTCAGTGAACTATGTATACGGTAGGGATTCATGCTTGAGGATCACAGAGGGATTTATCAAGGATGAGCGAACGTCAACCGTCCGTCTGGGGGTTCTGTGGCACTACACCCCCCACGGATCTTCCAATTCTAACCACTGAATATATAAGTGCGTGGATCCCGGACGAACACATTACAGTTTTTTTTTCCAATTCAATAGTAAGCTGTAGTTTTACGTCGTCAAGAATTAATGCATGAATCACCACCAATTTAGTTTCATGGGTTACGCTTTTTTAACAATATTTGACATTTACATCCCCCTTTGTTGGGTGTCTTTTATTTTTACTATTTTAATTATAGTTAAATAGAAAGCTCTGCTATTTTGCCTCAAGGCCACAAAAATTTAACTCCTTCACTCTGGAAATTCAACACCCCGTATATGAATTTCCTAATCTCATTGACTTTTGAAAATCTCATCGAAACAGTCCAGAATCTTTTTCTTTTTTTTTTTTTTGTGGGCTGGAAATACAACTATGATCACTAGATTTTGGATTAAACATCCAAGTTATAAAATTCAAATTTATTTCCTGCCAGTCAGGCTATTCCTAACTTTTTTATTACTCTTGACACACTTATTGGACCACTTTTGTAGAATAATAGTACCTTTATTTTTGTATCATCCCCATTTCTCTCCCTCTCTCTCTCTCTCTCTCTCTCTCTCTCTCTCTCTCTCTCTCTTTCTCTATTTATATATATTCATATATATATATATATATATATATATATATATATATAAATACATACATAAAAGAATGTTCCTTCTTCCCATTGAGGTGAACACATGTGCAAAATTTTAAGTTTCTGCAATAGGCAGGAAAGGTTGAGATGAGTAGAGAAGAAAGAAAAATATTTATAATAAAGATTTGGAAGAGAAAGAAAATTTTTAATTAAAATGTACGTATTTAAACGCCAGATAATTCAATCTAGCTCCCATTGCTTCCAATTATCTCTTTTCTCTTTATTTCTCTCTCTCTCTCTCTCTCTCTCTCTCTCTCTCTCTCTCTATATATATATATATATATATATATATATATATATATACATATATATATATATATATATATGTGTGTGTGTGTGTGTGTGTGTGTGTGTGTGTGTGTGTGTGTATTCTTTTCTTTGATTGATGACGTGGTGGGAATAGAATATGTCCCTGTTTTCCCTGCCCTCTCTATCCATCATTTTAAATGTTCTACTTTTCAGTCTGTTGTCAGAACTTTTCATTGCTATTAGGTGAGAAAAAAGTCATCCCAGTGAAAGTTTGAAAAAATACAAGAAAATGAGTTCGATTGTCCGAAAGAAAAAACTCTTTCAATGTTAATGAATCGCAATTATCGACAACATGTCTACTTTTTTCTTTTAACTGGACTCTAACACTGACCGCTGGCGCCAAAGGTAATTATGTTGCCATTTCAGCCACTCTAAAGGTCAAGTAAGGTCAATCGATGTGCAAAAATGTCATTTTTCCCTGAAACTAATAACTTTCCCTGAAATCATATTGGCAGATTCTAGGCGCCTTATCAGTTACTGAGGTATTTTTATGTGGATATTTTAAGAACTTAAAATCTGTTTTCATAATTTCCTTCTGGGCTGTATTTCCGATTCTCGAGTTGAATGCTTTCATTCATTATCATAATACGCCACGTGTATTTAAATATCTATTGTTTTGTCTGTAACTTCAAAAATCAATTGGAATAAACAAATCAGGCTACTGCAGGGACTAATTTCACTCTTAGTTCCTTACGTATTTGTTAAAAGATTTTTGAAGATATGTATGACATGTCAGTTTGGTTCAGTCGTTAAGAGAGCCCCTATCAATCACTTGCTTTTTATATCAGATCACTGTACGGAAACGCAACAGGACACACAAACAGAATTAAGTGAGGATTGTTTTTTCTGTTTTATTTCTAGTTTTGTTGATTTTAATCATTTTTATTGCTTTTTATCACAAAATATTCTAGCCGAACTATTCCCCATCTGTTATATTAAACCATGTATTCAGCATAAGGGGATAACCTGGGTCAAAAAAATTACAGATGAGAAACCTGCCTGATCATAAACACTTACGTAGCCTAATTTATACAGCTTCGTTCACAAATAACTACACGTAAAATGCAAACAGAAAATCCTTTTTTTCTTTTCGTTCAAAAATTTCATAGTTTGATTCAAAGGCCAAAGAATGGATCAGCTGAACAGCGTTTTTGTCTGAATTTCCGTAAAGAACAAATATCATAATTATATATTGTTTAGCCGGACTATTACCCGCAGAAGGTCGCACGGTACAGCATTGTAAATACAACAACAAAAAAGAGGATATTAGTCCAATTAAATCAGTATATAATAGTCATGGACAATTTTTAACAAAACTTCCCAAAGTGAAATCAATACCTGATTTCGAAAACGTGATAGAAATTTGAAAATCTGTCATTAATCCTTCAAATATGTTTCTTAAAGTAAATTAACCTAAAATTTTCTCCGAACAAAAAGAAAAACATATTTTCATAAATTATGATATAGATTTTGACTGTTATAAATTCATTGTGTCCTATATCCCTCAAAAATCAATTACGATGCTATTATAGTTGAAAGTAAAATATTTTTTTAGAAATTTGAAATTCCATCGTTAATAATCGACCAAAAAAAAAGTGTTGGTCAAAGCCAGATAATCGTTTTCAAATATTGAGTGAAAAAAATCGTGACATTATGATTTATCGAATCAAACTGAAAGAATTGCTGAGAAAGAAATATCTTACTCAATTTTCCGTTTTTTAATTCCCAAAGTAAGACTCCCAGTTCGAGCGAGCCGGCGCTCTTTTCTAAAAAAGTGAACATAATTGATATCTTGAGGGAATAATCTGTTGAGTGTGCGAAAATCGGTGACAGCAAGAAAATAAACATAAAATACGTCATCAAAATGATAAAAGGTGGGGTAGGACTCATATGAAAAAAAAATTTCTCTTTGATGAAATTCGGAATGGAAATTTATTATTTATCATCTTTTACTAAATAAGTCTTGAAAATATGATTGAAATCAGATAATACGCAGAGATTTCCAAAATATTTCAGGTGTAGATTTGTTCATACCTAGGATATGCTAGCTAAACCGTGCTGTTTGAAAATCAGTATGAAGCTGAGGCTGTCATATTACAGTGAAGTGATCCGAGGAAAAATTCAACGAATTCTTTTGTATCAAGAAAAGAGAAATAAAGAAACTCTGTTCAAAATTTACGGCATTTGTTTACACAATTATTCGCAGCATTTGGCAACATTTATCAATACCAGCTTCGCTGAATAGGTTATAAAACAATTTGTTTACAATTAATTGAAAAAATAAAAATAATGTAAATCTTCTTAGAAAACTAAACAAAAGACTCTCTGAGAATGGATATTGACTGTATTTGTGTATCTATCTGTGTCCCACATAACTCTATACTTATAATAAGAGATAAGCTGTAAAAGCGTCGGAGGTTCTTGAATCGCGAAAGTTTCCTTACGTCACATTTTCTCCTGTTTCGAGGATTGATCTTTTTACAAGAATAATCTGCAGTAATGTGATGTAAAAGAGAGAAATATTCCCTTTTCTTTGACTGCTCTCTCTTCATCTCCTTTCTTCTGAACGCCTTCAAGTTTTTTTAGTTGTCCGAAAGAAAGTGATATGGCTTCCATCGACCCGTCGATGTTCGCTGTGGGTAACAACAGGTGTCTCACCTTGAATGTTTCGGTCATGCAAAGTAACAACAGGTGTCTCACCTTGAACGTTTCAGCCATGCAAAGTAACAACAGGAGTCTCACCTTGAACGTTTCGGTCATGCAAAGTAACAACAGGTGTCTCACCTTGAACGTTTCGACCATGCAAAGTAACAAAAATAATTCATTCAAATCAGCTACTCTGATTTGTTACATTTATCTTAAGCTTTACTTTTCAATGTCGAATAGGCTGTCGTCTCGAACCATCAACTGCAAATGACTAAAATTTCACTCATTGCCTTAATAGTAATTACATTTCGACACTTGCCCCAGTTGATGGGTCAAATGTGGATTGGCAAGAATGAAATCTCATAGGCTAAAATTAATAGCTTCCGAAATGATTTTAATCGGGTTAATGCTAAATAACCTCGTCAGCATCATCTATGTTTAATAAGTAGCAACTCGGCTGTTTTGCATTCTCGTTCTCATCTGATGTGTCTTTCTGTACTGAATGCAACAAACTGTAAACCATAGAAAGGGCCAAGAAGAATAGATATTGAGAGTACAATCTTAGAGAATTGAATAGAGCAGCTTTGAATTGAGCGACAGGAATGATAAAAAACTATCAACCAAAACTGTCGATACAAGTTTCTTCAGTTTTTAAATGAGTCTGTCTGTTTGTTTGTCTTGTTGGCTGGCTAAATATACATGTATGTATGTTTGTACGTACATGTATATGTATGCCTCATGCGTACTGGGGACACCAGTGTAGCTAGAGGAAGACGATTAAAAAATCCACTCCTTATAGCTTGGAAAATCAGTCTTTCGTTCTTTCTAAATTCTGTCCTTTAAATAGTTTTTTAGTGGGTGGTCATTTTGAAATTTAAGTTTATGCCGAATTGATCACTTGGCTAGCGCCTGCTTGTTTTTTGAAAACTCAGACTTTCAGTAATCCAAACAAAAGGCGGAAGAAGTTACTTATTCATCAATCACTCCCTTCTCCAATGTTTTAATTGGTTACCCCAAGCAAGGCATGCTGTCAACAAATGTTTCAATTGAATGACAAACATATCTGTGAGTCTTGACGTTTCTGACACCTTTGTGACACTTTAGGCGGGGAATGGGCAATTTTTCCTCTCCCTGGGGGAATGGTTACAAAATTAGAAAAGACGGACACGTGCATACGCGCATGCGCGCACACACACACACACACACACACTACCCCCCCACACTCATACGACCCCCACACACACACACACAGGTACACATACACACATAGAGGTGCACACTTGCATGCATAAATTCATCCGCAGGGAAAATTTCATCAGGGCAAAATACAACTTCTCTGGAACAATAACAGAATAATCTTACGAAATCAATGACCATAGATGTTGCGAAACCAGATAGGCTGTATTCATGGACCAAATGAGAGGTCGTTTCATTGGTCTTTGGTATTCATTTTATAACCAAGGTTTTGATGTCGTATTTGGTATCAGACTTGAAAACAGAAACAACTAAAAATTCAGTTTTAGACAATTTTTGCGTACCACAATGGTCGAAAAAGAGAGTGAATGGGTAAATGAGCCCCAAACTCTCTCTTGATTACCTTACTACTTTCAGGCTGCGCCGAGGAAAATGGCTGCTATATCCGTTCGCAAAGCGTGTGGAAGTATACGTTTGTTCAACTAAAGGTGGTTATTCACTGGACTTCGTAGATATTTACTAATATAAGCGGATTCTGATACCAGTCTGCGTTTATGAAGTACTTGATAGGAAACAAAATCATGAATAATGATTCACCAGTGTAACATGGTTCCATGACAGATGGAGGAAAACAAAATTGGTCGGAAGAATGAAGGTCGGATTACAGTACTTGTATCTGTCGAATGGATTGAGAGGAAGACAAACAAATACTAAATGTGAATCAAAGTTTTCCACCAAATTCTGATGACTTGTAACTGGACGAATGGAATGATAAAAAAACATCATAGTAAATATAAAAGGTTTTAAAGCAATTTTGTCGGATTGCAAGAAGGTCGAACAACAGGACTAACTAGGTGAATTTTTCCATTTTTATATCTAATTTCTCCTTCTTTTCTGTTTATTGATTAGTCATTCATTTATTACATTGGTAAGGATTTCCCCTTTACTTTATTTACATTGATAGATTTATATAAATGCACACACACACGCATATGCACATACACACTATCGTGCACAATTCCACTGAGTATTATGTTACCTTTGCAATGACTACACACTTTGAGGCTCTCCTGATAATGAATCCTTAGCAATGAGTATAAATAACTTATTCCTATCAGGAATAATGCAATATAAGACATTCATTACGTCCACTCCACTTGCTCGGTCTACTTGGTTTACGAGGAAGCAAGCAGCAATAAGGATCCGAAGGAGATCGGGTAATATATATTGTTTTTGATGTTGACTTGAGAGTTGACCAACCGCTGACGTCATTACAGACCGTCACCCACGCATGCGTCATAATGAGACGCATGACGTCACAGGCGTCGCCAAGTAGAACGGCGAAGCCAGTGGGCATCTCCACCCATCACGTCATGACTTGCAGATACACATTCGACCATGATAACTAATAAACATACCACGAAATGTACGAGTATGAAACGCCTGGTGGGTTTTCAGAGAGTTAATAATAGCAGAATGATACACATTTGCACATAAATGTTGGTGTTAGGACTTCATAGCTGTAATAACAGAGACCCTGGCATACGTATGCAAATTCATTATTCAAGATACAGATTTGCTGCTTTTTTTGTATGAATAGATTCTGTGATCAAAAGGATGAATGCCATTACTTGATATTTTTTGATGGACAGACTTAGTCAGTTGTATTTAAGAGACGGTTAATACCAAAGGAAACAGAGCACTAAAATGTTTTTTCATACATAAACAAGGAGTTTTTCTTTATACTCAACCCTGGATTAACCATTAAGCAAAACACGAGCATATACTCATGCCACCAAGGAGATGGTACCACGGGTTGTTGCAGTTTACGACGTCAAATTGGTATAAGTTCTTTAAATTATTCAACATCAAAGTTTAAATTTGAAATTTGTTTCTTTCTCCCATATATTGATTTACAACATCCAAATGATTCAATCGTTCAAATGATTCAATCGTCCAGTCAAATTATATGATAGGAAACTGGTAATTATGTAAGCACAAGTTTTGTCAATATAGATTGTGTTTAGTGAGGTAATACATTTTTTGGTGAAATCATATTTTTGCCAACGTATTTTCATGCGTTGTAAATGAATATAGATTTCGTTTCTTCTGGAATATTTCAATTTGTCAGATAAGAAATAAGAGGTCCAAGGTGGGGGAATCATCATATCTGGGTTGTTCTTAGGGGATCAAAGGGTTTTAATCTGATCCTGGACACACCACGAGATAGTGGAATACGGAACATCATGGATTTCAATGGAATGGTTCAAATTTCAGAATTCAGTAGTAAATGTTACAGAAAGGTTATGAAACTTGTGAAATCCACAAACATTTCAGTGATTTCATAAAATCCGTAGTTTCATAATCAATACACGCAAAAAGAAACTTAGGCTTCGTCTATGGGTAAAATTCACTAAATTCAACTGAAAGATTGATTCGAATAATTTCATGAACTTACTAATAATTTTTATTTATTTTTTTTTTTTATAGACAAGATTTTGAGTAATTGTACATTTTTATCGGCCAAAGTCAAAAAATCAGATAGATCTAGCCGAAAAAACGGCTGATTTGGTGACATTCATATAATTCATTGCTGCATTTTGATTGGTTTACAATTGGAAGCTTCTCCATTTTACTACTGCGAACATCAGTCGATTTCGTTGCTTAATTATTTAAAGTTGTTTCATTATAACGTTATTCTTTTCTGATGTTATCTTTAAAATTTTAAGGAATTTAATATTGAGTTTAATGATAGCTAAGATATTTCCTATCTGTGCAGGGCCCTGGAGATTCTTCATGGTCGAAATCTTCGTCATAACATGTAACTGATACAATTCCGTACTACAGTATAGGAAAACAGCTTTAGTCAAAAAGAACCTCCGTTATGGCTTGACTCAATCAAATGTTGACAAGCCTGTGATGCCTACCATCACTGCTGTCGTGGGTTATATCCTCTGTGTGTGCCCCATTACTGTGGCCTTGTGTCTAACCAAGTTGTATACATTGAAAATTCTGACACAGGATGTCATCATAATCAGCCTCTTAGCATTCGTCGTTGGACATTCACCTTCCTCAAGAACTGCCTGACCTTTCTATCATGGACATCGCGGAGCCAATACTTTCTGAATTTATCTAGCTCGTCATACAATTTTACTTTCTGTCGACCACAATTTTGCATCTCTGGGTATCTACGTTATGAGTTGTGATGTCCAACGGTTGTCTGACAACATGTCCAGCCCATTAGAGTTTTCTGTTTCTATGATATCTCGGATTCCTATCATATCTCGTATATACTGTTCTGTCTTGCGATCTCTCCATGTGATGTTGTGCATGATTCTCTCATGTGCTCGTTGCATGCTTCTCAGTTTGAAGGTCAATCTTTTTATTAGGTTCCATGTTCCAGCTCCAAAGTAGCATCAGATCTGCTAAACGACATTGTCTTCTTCGCTATGAAACTTCACGATCGCCAAATGATGTAATACAAACCAAATAAAGTAAGCAAAGTGGCCTCTATATGAACTTCAGCAAAACAAATGTCATGTACAACAAACATGTCTGGGAAATAAAACAATGCAGAGCTGGAGAAAGTAGACCACTACATCTACCTAGGACAGCGAGCCACTATGAAGTCACCCGAATAAGGAGAAATCTGGTGAAGACTTACACTAGGTTGGCAGGCTTTCAGTCAAACAAGCTCGACTTTCAAGAACTAGGAAATCCTTCTACTCAAAAAAAAAAGGCAGGATATACCGGATATTTAATGAATTTAATTTATTTTGGCACAAGGTCACAGTGGTGGGGCACCCATTAAAGATCAGACTCACAACAGAAGTAATGGTCAGCGTTGCAAGCTGGATAACTATTTCTATACTGATTGTGAACTTAGTGAAATATTCAAGGATTTCACAAAATCCCCAGGTATTCAATTAGATCACCAGTTTCGTAATCTCGTTGTAATATAGATATGACTGAATTACTTCGGGTCTAATCTCTACAATAATTGACGACTCCCGTAATTCTGAGACGCTCGGTTTGTGCGTCTACCATAGCACAATGCTTTGCAAGCTGGTCTCACAAAACAATTCGATAGTGTATCAATTCTGATCTTTAATCCTGGCTTGCTTTACTGGATGATAGATCTATGCATTTCCCACGACTGTAAATTTTCAGCATTCGAAGTAATAACAAGAATAGCTGCTGCAGGGTCAAACTCAACCCCAACATCTATTCCGACTGAAGATGATTACTGCAACTTTTGTATCGTAGAAATGTTGATTAGAATAATTATGAAAATATATATTTTTTGTAAGAATGTAATTATTCGCTAAACTTAAATAAACCCGTACATATCCATACGATAAATTCAGTTCAGTCAATAAGACAGCCTCCAGGCAATCAGTTGGCTGTGAGTTCAGATTATGGTAAGTCACGTGGATTTTATATATAGGTTTACGTCCTTCGTTTTAGTTAGGATTGTTTTTGTTCTTTAATTGTTACCTCTTGGGAAACAAAGTTAACTCCAGACATTGTACTGGAGTTTGACAAATATGATTACAGCATTTATTCACACACTCTTCCCCAACTACGAAGAGTTGGAGGCGACAATTAAAAGGAGCCATAATTAAAAGTATAATTACGGTTTACGTTATTTATAAGGTCGTCCACACTTGAAATACTGACGTAACGCAATTTTTATACCATTATTTGCCTCTAAGTCAAGCATGTGCCAAGATGAATTGATCTCAATAAATATCTACCATCAACTTTCTACAAGTGTTGATATTTACCCTGCAAAAAAAAACATATCATTATATTTTCCACGAATTAAGAAAAATCTGTGCACAAATTCATGATGGCTGCTACTGATATATAGTCCTTAGAATTAATGAGTGGCGTTACAATCACATTTATTATAATTTTAATTATTTGTTTACACTAATAATTCATCTCTTTGTAATCAAAATTTCAAATCCAATATTTGTATATGTATTTGGTGTGCGTATGTGCGTGCAGGTATGCATGCTAGTAAATATATGTATATCTGCGTGTCGATGTATGGGTATTTCATATGTATGGATGTATGTATATACGGCCATTCCCCATAGACTCAAGGGGGTCCCCATTCATCACTCCCTAATTCAAAGGACTTCCAAAAGTCAGACCATAAAAGAACTACTCCAGTCACATATGAAAGATTTATCACAGAAATCGTTTCTTCACACCCCATCATCCTAAAAAAATTCATTTCTCCCCAGATAATCTCATTGAACCAGTCAGAGAAATCTTTGCAGTGAGCTGAGGAATACAAGTAGGAACAAAAACTCATTTTACGAAAGATCCAACCAGTGTGGCTTTTCCATACTTTATGCTTATATCTTGTATTTATTAGATCTATTTTGTGGGATGCTGTATACACACACACACACACACACACACACACACACACACACACACACACATATATATATATATATATATATATATATATATATATATATATATATATATATATATTTATATATATGCGTGTGTTTGTATTGAATTTTCATATCTATTACGACACGTTTTTCGGCTTTTGTAAAACATTGAATTATTCTACTGTAAATCAAGCGTTTGCAATTTGTTATTTGTTGTATGTTTCTCTCGGTTGTTAACAGTGCTCTAGTGACATCTTTGGTGAAAAAAAGAAAATTACAGGAAATTTCAAGGGTTTTTATGGCCTATAATAAATCAAATAATTAAATATAATGTCACAAGGCAGAACAATGTATCAAGGAATAAAACAGGAGTCCGAGACATCATAGAATCCAATAGAAAACCCATTGGCAATGGGCTGATAATGTTCCAAGAATGTCAGATAATCGATGGACATCATTATTCACAGCGTGATTCCCTCGAGATCACATGTAAAACCATGGCCGGCAGAATATAAGATAGCAAGACAAACTACACAAGTATTGGCCTGATAGAGAGGTCTGATGAATCCTGAAGAAAGTCAGACGATAAAAAAACTTATGATGATGAAATAATGGTATGTGCTTAAAAAATTTTTTTTTTTTTTTGTTCCTAACACTGCATTATCACGTTGGATTAATTATCATTATTTATAAGTTCCCATCAGAGCATTGAGAAATGTTTTGAAACACACACACACACACACACACACACACACACACACACACACACACACACACACACACTCATATATATATATATATATATATATATATATATATATATATATATATATATATATATATATATATATATTCGGTAAAATAAGATATATCGAGTATAGTATATTCCTGAGCAAGTGGCCTTTATAAATCAGATACGTAAAAAGTATTTCTCATGAATGTTGTCTATTCAAAGGAATATAAATGAAAATCTGATCGATTATCTGTATCGATCTGTTTTTTCAAGTTTCGATCAAGTTAATATTTGGAAGGCAATCAATATATTTACGAACATGTGTATGCATAATTTTAAACCAGAGCATGTACGAAAATGTTTGCTTTATTTAGATGCACTAGCATCTCTAGTACCAAGTGCTGTCAATGACCAACATACCGAAATGATAGTCACGCCCTTGCTCAGTGTTATCAACTTGGATGTTTTCATCCAAATCCAAATGTTTTTTGTTCTGACTATATAACAGAAATGGCTATATAGATTATTTCTTATAAAATAGCTTATGTTGCAAACTAATGCATAGATATAGAGTTGGTAATACTTTTCATAAATCAAGTAATATTTTGATAAAGTAAATCCTGAAAATTAAAGACATATTTAATTTTTTGTTGATATGCAATACTTTTCCAAAGTTTTAGATATATATCTGTAGAATGTAATATAAACTTGATATAAGGTCGCTAGATCTTCACATAAGAAAAAAGTAGCGCGTCTGTGGTCTGACTTTCAGGCTTTTTAAACTTTCAAGGATAATTTTGGGTTAGAAAATGATAGGATAATTAAGCCTATTTCAAAAGTGGAGATACCCTTTATGAATAAGCAGTTGCTGTCGTTGGATACCAGGCGTCCTTAACTGATTAATTCGCTTCATCAGATAAATCTATGCGGGGAGCTAGAGAGGGGTAAAGAATCGAAATATAATTAAAAGTGTAGGAATGGAGAGAACAGAGAAAGGTGATTTAATAAAAGGGTTGGCAGTAGAGAGGAGAGAGTTAGGTATTTAATCAAATGTTTTGGAAAATTCTGTTTATGAAACTAATGAATGTTAAGATGAAACCATCGACGAGCAATGAAGATTGGAAGGGATAAGGAAGAGAACGAGAATATACAAACATAGGGTGAAAGAACAGCTGAGGTATGAGATAATGTATATCTTAGTCGTCAATATCCAAAGATATCCTACGGATCCAGCTAGTCTACCATAGGTTTATATGGGAAAAATTATGAACGCTCCTAGATCTTAAAAAATCGTGATGATGAAAGATATAGGGACCAGGGTGTGAGAGAAAGGGTTGAGACAGCACGTTGCCTTTATTGCAGCATATCCCAAAACAAGTGCTGAATGTTCTTTAGCCTTTTTTCGTACAAATGAAATAGCTTTCAAAAAGTCGAAGATAGCTGTATGTACTAAGAGTCTCATCCGTCATATAGCGATTTTCAATGTCAAGATGATATTCTTGTCTTTGTAGGCGGGAACGACGAAGCCACACTAGGAAGTATACAAGTAGTTAAATCCACACACCAATAGAGTTCGCTTGTAGAAGTCAAATCCACTAACGAATAGAATTTGTTTTAAGTAGTCCAATCCAGAGACGAATGAAGTTGACTGGTAAAAACCAAACCCACAGACGAATTGGCTTGAAGTTGTGAAATCATCAGACGAATGGATATGGCTTGCAGTAGCCGAATCGACAGCCGAATAGTAAGACACGGGTTAGACGACGGTAAGACACGGGAAGTCTTACATTTGAAAGTAACCGTCCAGATAGCCATGCATACCAGGTTTTAGTCTTGTAGTAGAAGCAGTGGTTGTAGCAGTAGTGGGCTTCCAGTAGAACTCTTTAGTGTTACTATTTGTACTATATAGTAATGTGTTTATTAAGATTGGTACTTATTTTCTCAGTGTAACTACATATTATCATTATTTTCTTTTTCAATAGGAACAACTTAGTATATCATTATACATTACTAGGTGTGATATCACGAGTCGTCATCCATACTTCATCAGTTCCATGAAACGCTCGTAAATTTAAGTGCGCTTTTATCACATAAGAGTAAGGGAAGCTGATCGAATACGCACTTGACTTTTGAACTGAGTTTACAGTTAACAAACACCCGCTGTACAAATGTATTTTTACAATGTATTTCAAGTGAGAAGTAATATTTTGAAGATTTGTCTTGCATTGTTCAACTTGATTAATTTTCATCGAATCCTATACTTCTGTAACTGCTATATTTCTATGACAGAAATTTGATGAATTACAAAGTTTCATTTTGCTTCCGTCACCAGATATCGATCGTGGCGTAATTGAAATTAAATGGGATCAAGGTCTTTTGGCAGCATGCAGCATTGAGGTGATCAATTAGAAAATTGTAATAAGGGATGATCAATGAAGAAAATATCTTTTTTTTAATTTTCGAAAAACAAGCATGAACGCTGCCAGACACAAACTAAGAGTCAATTTAGCATAAACTTGTATTGCAAAGTTAAACCCATCACTGACACCCTAGTATAGGGGTATTTTTAAGAAGAACGTTTGTTGTAACATAATAAAGAGCAAATGTTTAAATTTCAGCCCTTTAGATTCATACATACTTCCCTTCTTATTCCCAAAAGTCCTTGATCATTGATAGAATAAGTAACTTTCCAGGTGTCTTCCTAGTTGAGATGGGAAACGTATGAATTATACCAGTTTATGCTCATAGACAATTTTGACTAAGTTCTCTATTCATATGAATTTATAAACATTACTTCAGAGCATTAGTATTCAATGGTCAACATATTTTGCCTGATCCTGGAGGCCCCCTTGGGCCATTTTCAGTTATATGGCTCATTCTATCATGAAAGTGGCACTGGTTTTGATTTGATCAAATATTCATCTCTCTCTCTCTCTCTCTCTCTCTCTCTATATATATATATATATATATATATATATATATATATATATATATATATATATATATATATATATAGTTTTAAAAAGAACCAATGCATCCTCTCGATAGCCACCTCTGGAGCTGAACCTGCCCAAAATAATTGACCTTCAAACTGAAAACTATTCTACGCGCACATGAGAAAATCATGTTCAACATCACATGGAGTGATCACAAAACAGCGTAGAATATTAAAAACAAAACAGGAATCAGGAATATCATAGAATCCAAAAGAAAACTCAAATGATGTAAGAGTATCAGACAACCAATGGACAAGACACATTACGTGGATCCCCAGGGACCATATGTGAAACTGAGTCCGGCAAAATATGAGATTGTCAGAAAGTATTCGCTCCGCAATGCGCATGATAGAGAAATCTGACAAATGCTGGGAAGGTCTATGTCCATCGACAGACGCTAAAAGGCTGATTCTGACGATGATGATGATGATGTATTAATGTGGATTACAATTAATCCAAAATCAATAGAGTGAAACGACGAGTCAAATTTCCATGTTGTGTATAAATAAGATGTTGTCCATATCTGATTGTTGGCGGGTTTAGTGATTAATCATTCATAGAATGGATATTAAGTGTTCTAAATCGTTGTATTTATATGTTATCGTATAATTGGGCTGCAGTCCTTAATTCATACAAGTTACATTTTATTCACTTTCAATGCATTTGACCATTTACTGTATGAATTAAAGAAAGACTTATCACGCAAATTAATTAGCGCAAGTAATGTATGTTTGTGCTCCTATTTATATACATGATGACCAGTGCAACGATGTCCATTATGATTTGCCTGATATCATTTAAGTGAAGTGTCAATTTCCGTAGATACTATATTGCACTATTTAAATGTCTTTAGTTTATTTCAAGGTTTCGTGGAATGTGCTTAGACAAACTAAATTTCCCAGTCCCTCCTGTCAGAGATTTTCAGGTAAAACTATGTCTCCATATTTTATAGCAATGACTCTTGGCTTGATCCACGCTAATGGCTTCTTTTCAATGTGGAATGAACACCATTATGAATGTTTTTCCTACGAGTACACTCTCGACAATTTCAAATCGAAAGTGAAGACTTACCTTACCTATTGTCATTCTGTGCAGTCTTGATTTTAAACATGTTATGTTTAACTGCTTCCAACTTCACAAATTCAACATCAATAAGCGATTTTAGCATTTCTTTCAATTCTTAAATCTGGGACATAAATAACTCCTTTCTTACTAAGTATTTGATATGAAAAGTGGCCAAAAAGTGATTAAAATAAAGAAAAATTGAGTGCATTCTGGCTTCTTTCAAGAACATATAATGGAGATACAGAAGATTGTGTGTTTTGTATTAATCGAGTCTACTATAAGACACATCCTTATATAAAAACGACATCTCCTGAATACCTATGATATTTTCTTGAAAAACCCAGACTGCACTAGCGAAACGTTGAAATAAACTGAAGAAATTTAATTTGTGCAATACATGGTCATCTGAAATTTTCATTTTACTCTAATATCTGTGTCTATAGACAACTTCATATCAACACATTTAAATTGTCATGTTCCAGAAATGATTATAAATAAGTAAAGTAAGTACTGTCCTTACACTGGCTACGGCTCCAGCCGTTTCTGTTTTCACGTATAACTTATTTCTCTGAATCGGCTAGTTCTTTGGTGTGAGTGATATGCGGAATGAGACTTAGAGGAGACAGACAATGGAAGTGGACTCACTCATCTCCCCACCCTCTATTTCACCCGTGTAGGGTAGGGCAAGAGGGGGATCCACACCTTTTCCCAAGGGCTTTAGTGCAAAGTGAAGGCAGATCTCAGTTGGCATTTGAACTCGGCTCGCCGATTCTATTTTCTTTGCAGCCAAGCGTTTGGCAATAGCCCCTCCCCCTTCCCCATACCTAAATTATTCGCAATGATAATTCAGAACCCAAGAATTATATCCGTTCGTTAATCCAGCTCCATGGAAAGATCGGTGGCCTCTTTGATCGTCAGAGTTCTGGGTATTGTGCCAAGCGATCTTTGACACCAAATGCAAATCTACGTCCATGTGAAAGAGTCTTTGATCTTTCCTCTCACAAAAACAGCAATCAATGTCCAGCACGGGATATCGATGACAAAATAATAGATGAAGTTTATTTCCTGGTTCAGCAGTGGCAAAGGGGATGTGACAGCTTAGTGGTTAGACACTTCAAATGAATGTCATAATCCTTACAGTTCACTCAAACGTAGATATTCAATAAGGTATCCTTAGTCCAGTTTGAAAAGACTGGGCACTCAATCTCTATATTGGGCATTTAAAATCGGGAAGATTATCAATTGTCAGGGGTTAGGAGAAGAATTACTGACTAAATAGGGCTACCATATATATAATGCATAAATGGATATATATGTGTGTGTTATTAAAATATGGATATACGATCCGGCAAAACGGTTGTAGATTGCGTTATACTATATTTGAACTCTTTTTAAAATGATATCCCATTATTACACGGTGAATGTGATAGGTGGCCTTGATAAAGTAGCTCAATGGTGAGAGTAACGCTACGTTGTTGCAGCCGTCCTATAGACCATATGTTCGATTCCTACAGCAGCCCCATTTTCTTTAATTGCTTATTCTTTTGACGTTGTCTAGGCTAAATGGTACATTCACCGTGCAATAACCGGGGATCATTTCAAATGTAGTTTCAATATGATATAACACAATTCAAAATCATTCCGTTGGATCATATATCCATTTGTTAATAACGTTATTGAGACGTTGAAAAGGAACAAATAGAGTAGATATAGGCCGTGATTAATCAAAAATGAGAATTTGGGGTTATCTAGGCCTTTGCATAACCTTCAGCTGTTTAGGTCAATGGTAAGGGCAATTCCATGTTGAAGAAGCTACCCGATTAGCCCCATTTTCTTTAATCGTTCAGTCTATTTACGTTGTCTAGGCCAAATGGTACATTCACAGCGTGACAACAGGGAGATCATTTCACACAATGTTTCAGTATAATACGATGCATTCATGATCATACTTATTTATAAATACACACATGTTTGATACAAACTAGTTATCAAGTTAGCATGAAATCAATTTGTTAATTGAACAACCCACTAAAGACCTACTTAAGGGGAAATTTTGAAAAAAATAAAAGAAATTTTTTTCAAAGGGATATATAGGGGTACGAATAAATTTAAGCCCTCTACCTTCATTAGCATGGCCTGTTCAGGTGATACCAACATACATTGCCTGCTAGTCAGCCAGTGCGAACTGCTTAGAAACTGAAGAAATCAATACTGGCAGTTGCGGTGACAGTTTTGGTTAGCGGTGTCGGGTCATGTGTAAGAAGGTATGTGTGTGTGTGTGTGTGTGTGTGTGTGTGTGTGTGTGTGTGTGTGTGTCCTCACAAACATTTAGTGATTAGGGAAACGAGCTTTAAAGTTCAATGTCTTTTGGAAGCATGCCGCTTTAACGTTGATCAATTGAAAAAAATTGAAAGAGAGATGATCAATGAATGAGTAACTTCCTTGTCCTTTTGATGGGCAAAGATCACTAAGAGTCTTAAGAAGGAGTAAATGTTCAAAGTTTCAGTTCCCTTGCATTTTGGTGCTGCCTACGTGCACGGTATATACATGCATGCATGAATAGCTGGCCAGCTTGACCAACTTGAAAAATGAAGAAACGTATGTTGACAGTTCCGGTTAGAGGTCTGGTTTCAGTTCTTGTTGACAGTTTTTGATGATGTGATTGTTTCAGGAAATCGAAGAAATAACGGCTTTCATTGCATAACGTCAGTTACAATTTTAAAAAACCTGTAAACAAGTGCACGTACATAGGGGGCACTACGGATTATTCAAGTTATAAGGGCAAGATAACCGGATGATGCCCATTCTCCTTCAGACTGGCTTGGAATCAGAGATGTACGTCTCCTTGACTAGTCACCAATCATAGCAAAATGTCCAGTCCGACCAACTGCTTATCCATAGTGGGAAGAGGGTTTAATACCTTCTCAAAAGCAATTTGCTTCAAAGGAACATGAATTTCAGCTGGAGTTTGAACTCGTCACCTGTCATCATTAACAGCAGCTTTTTAGCGCCCTTTGTTGGACATACATCTTTCTCAGTATTCGCTTGACCTCTCTGTCTACTTTGTCACGCGATCTTATATTTTGCCGGCAACAGTTTTGTATATGATCTCAGAAAATCCTCATTGTGAGTCATGATGTCCTGCAACTGTCTGATCTTCTTGCAGCAAGGTCCTCCAAAGTAACAATAATCAAATAAGGCGATTCTGGGAGTTTGACACGAAAATGTCTTTGTTAAGTGAGTAGTTCACTTATTTTTAGGTTGTGCACAAATAATTACAAATTAATGTATAAACTGGTATTTCTTTTATCTTGATTTTTATTAACCATCCAGAAAAAAATCGCTAAGTTTTTCAAGTTTTCAAGTCGATCCAGCTTGCTATATATGTATGTATGTATGTATGTATGTATGTACGTATGTATGTATGTATGTATCACGTGTAGAGGTGGTCTCAATGTAGGTAGCGGATAGAAAAATCAAATATTTACTCCTCATTGTATCTGCAAAAATATTTGTCTTTTTTATTCCTCCCTTTAATAGGTAGAAGAGGTTCAATGTGCAATGCAACTTTATGCTAAATCGACCCTTTTGTTTGTGTCAAAATATTTGATGATCACCGCCCAACAAAAGGTGAAAGAAGTAATTCATTCATTAAGCAACTCGATTTTCTAATTTTTAATTCATCATTGCCAACACAGCGTGTCACTACAAGACGTTTGTCACGTGACAATTTCTATTGAGTGATCAATCAGACCTTTTTTTGCTGCTCTTCATTGCACCTCCCTCAATTTCCAGTCTACGGCTGTGTGTAAACATCGCAGATCTGAAATAATAGATTTACACACAAACACACACACGCACGCACAAACACACACATATATATATATATGTATATATATATATATATATGGAAAGAGAGAGAGAGAGTGTGTGTGTGTGTGTGTGAGAGAGAGAGAGAGAGAGAGAGAGAGAGAGAGAGAGAAATATCTCAAGTTGTACTGGAAGATATAAAAGTCTCCTGTTAGGTGCTGCTCAATGCGACACAGCATGAGAAAACGGTACGAACTGGAAATAAAGGATTTATTTCCAATCTATACTGTTTTCTCACCGTTGTAGACTGACAGCCTGCCTAAGTCGCGATGAAAATTTTAAAAAAATCAAGATAAAAGGAATAATGGTGTAAAAGGTTAATAATGGTTGACAGGGATTCCTTTGATGATTAAATAAAATCAAAATAAATTTTGCTGTGATTTACGTGGATAGCTGTTTTTAAAATTCTTTGAGTGGTATTTGGAAATATGGGAATGAAATATAAGTAAAAGATTGATATTCAGGAAACACAGGCTGTGGATTTATACTTTAGAGGCATTTGTAGATAAATCCTTTTTCATGTCTAAGAAGAATAAACGCAATAATCATGTCAATTCGATTATGGATGAAAAATTTTCAGGAATGTACAAGTTGCCAATGCTTGTAGGTACCATGTGGATAGATAGATATGAACAGGTTGCAATAGTTAAACTGGCATACAAACAGAGAAATAGATGATAATGATAAATTATTCCTGAAGATACAAAGAAAAATCCCCATTGCAAGGATGATGTGGGATCATTTCCAAAGAAAAGACCATGAATAAATACCTATTCACACAATCTGTGTTTTCGTCGTTGTCTATTAAAAAAATCATCAATCTAATAATCATATATATATATATATATATATATATATATATATATATATGTATATATGTGCATGTGTGTGTGTATGCTTATATTGTTATTATCATTACTAAGAAATGAATACTTAGTCCAACAGAATATTCATGAATGCGTTATATTATTTGAAACCCTATTTAAAATGACATCACATTATTACATGGAGAATGTTTCGTTTGGGCTAGACAGCCTGATAGAAATGGGTCTGGTATAGGAACAGAACCAATATACATATATATATATATATATATATATATATATATATATATATATATATATATATATATATACGTGTGTGTGTGTGTGTGTATATATATATATATATATATATATATATATATATATATATATATATATAAGCCGTCAAAGGCAGTTGGATTTGCTATTAAATTTTGATAAAACTTTTTATTGCATTGTGAATGAAAGAATTCAATACTCAAATGGTTTCCTGATGAAACAAAAACAAATCCGAGATGTTTCCATGGTGTAAATATCCTTTTATGAAACTGCAGTATACGCCACTTGATCGTAAATAAGTTTTATCTGTTTTAAATGTCAATTTCCTGGGGAATTGATATCAGTTCAATTTTGTGAAAGAAAAACTGCTGAGGTTGAAATTATGCCCTGAATCGGTAAATGTAAAAATACAAAATAACGTGAATCGGTCCTGGTTAGTGACTCAGTAGAAACTGTCATATCATCAGCGTCTTTTGGTATCATGCTAGGTTGGGGGCGAGCAATTAAAACACTGAAAGAAGAGGTGATCAATAGATTAGACACCTTTCACATTTTAATGATCACTAAACAGTCCCAATTCTCAAAATCAACACAAATTGTAAACCAATGCAGCATAAACTTACATGGCAAACTGGACTACCCTACTAAAAATCTATTTGGAAAAGGAATTTCATTAAAAAATGAAGAACTTTTGGTCTACATAATAAGGAGTAAATGTTGAAATTTTCAGCCCTCAAGCCGGATAGAAATATCTGTTGACAGTTTTGGTTTACAGTTTTTAATATTGCTTTATTTGACTCTTTGATTTGATTTGTTGATTTTGGAAAAAGAAAAAAATTCAATGTAATATTTTCAGGAAGATCTAAAACGTAATTGAATTCAAAATTTAGAAACCGTAAACCATAGCAGTCTTACAAAACTGTCTGAATAAGTTTCTTCAGTTTTCAAATCTGTCCAAGTGGCTGGCAATATATATATATATATATATATATATATATATATATATATATATGTTAATTGTAAAGAGTGAGACAGACTCGGGAGTGAAGTATTCAGAGGTAAGGTTTATTAATCCTTAGATGTATATGGTCCAGACATGTTTCGGGATTTTTTCTATCTTCAGTGATGTGTGAGTATGTGTTTTTAGTGTTTAAAGTTCCCATGTGGAACTAGAGTCCACTATCAGGAGCGATGCCTTGTGGGTAAAATTTGTTAAAAGGGCTGCTGGAGGCCTCCTTCTGAGTGAGAGAAAGTCCAGTTAGTTATCAAGTCTCTGGTTAAGCAGCAGCAGTTGGTATATACATCACTCGCGCAGGCCGTAGCAATACAGATAGAGCGATTAAGTTTTCTGCGATTATACTTTACGTATCGAAAAAAACTTTTTTAAAGTTCTCCCTGAGCAGGCTTTTACTGAATGGATCACTTTGTAGTGTGAATTAATGCTAAATTAATACCCTAGTTTTTCGTCTGGTAGCTTGTTTTTTTTGTTTTGTTTTTTTTTCAATTTCTGACTTTTTCAGTGATTATTGCCCAACAAAAGGCGAGAGAAAAACATATTCATCGATCGCCCCTTCTTCCAATTTCTTGTTGATCACCCTCAACATGACATGATGCCTTAAGACGTTGGCCATTGACGATCTCTTTGGAGTGACTAACTAGTGCCATTTTTTAATGCTTCAGATATCTTGTTTCATTCTTCCTTCACCTGATCATTGTTAATGAATAATAATAATGCTTTAATAATAGAGAAATGAAGGAATTCAATAATCCTCAAATTATTTTGATAGATTGCTTCATTAACGAAAAGATACTGAATCAGCATACACGGAGGCTTCTTTACGCAACAACGAGATCGTTTTCTCTTGGAAATTCCCAGTTCGCAATGAAGTCTATAAAAACTATTCTTGGCTGATTCAAGCCATTCTGAATAATTATTTGATTCTGACATATTTGTAATTTTATATTCATTTAGAGTCAGGACAACTTCAGTATGGAATGGGGAAAAGTTATTAGCAGCTGGTACTACCATAGGTAAAGAATCTGAGATCGCTTTAGAATCATTGTACGTGGTTTAATTGGACTATTTTCTTCATCTTTGTAGTTTTTTTTTCTTTTAAACGTTCCTCTTTGTTCTCTGTTTTGTTCAGGAATGTCAAATTTGGTCCCAATGGAGCATAAGTATCCCCTCATATGCATGTAATGTCCGGGTTTCGAGTCTGTGTTCTTAAAAATAGATGATATTATGAAAAAAATAGATGGTAGCAGCGACGTCATTAAGATATATTTTGAACAAATCATTTTGACCCCAGCTGACACCCATGCCTGAGCCACCAATAATTGATATCTTGCAACGATTCAACTTTTCTTCACTGAGAACAGAGGCAGGATAATGAAATGGTTTCCACCAAACATGAGATTGTTATTATTAAAAGTCATTGGACGAGTCGTGCTGCAAAACCTTGACGTATCGTATTGCGAAACCTGAAAGTGTTCCACGGAATTTCTCTGCGATGATGATGATGATGATAACTGACTGTATCCTGCAGCTTCAGTAGTAGAAACATCTTACAGCAGCATTCAGTCCTTCATTTGAAGCCAAAGCATCTTTTATTTGGTGGGCTTCCTTAACTTGCCCAGTTTCTTGCCAGATCTTTATGTCCCCAGTCCTATGTCTTTGAGGTCTGTTCGCAGCTTATACTGCTTTATTTTTTATTAAAATTATTATTTTTTTTTTTTTTTGCAACGATGGCCTTTTTGAGCCTGATAGTTGTTGAACCCTACTACTGCGAATTATAGAGCTTTCTGTACAGTTGTTTTGTGTAGGTAAATGCAGTGCATGACCAAACATGTACCATCTTAGTTGGGAAACTTTTCCTCGACTTTTCTGGTTTTAATATACACTGATTGACTTGGACAAGTGCCCTCGTCACGGTTATCATGGTCACAACGTTTCAACCGGTCTTCTTCAAGTGTCTAATGCAATTGGAAACAGCATTCAAATTTCGATCCAAATTCTTTATTCAATCTGTGGAGGTTATATTGTTCTCATTCCACTGTCCATGCCGGAGGATATCTTGGATCAGATAAATCGTGCCTGTCTATTCATTCTTGTGATGCTGCTTGTCAGCCTCTTCCACTAAACCAGAATATATATATATATATATATATATATATTGAACAACCCAACCCAAGGGTTGAACTCATGCTCACCAGGTTAGTTTGTAGATGCGCTTTACGAACACTTTTAGATTCACATAAGACCACAACAACCTACATGAAGACACTGGTCTGAGTAATTAAGTGTATGATAATGATGGTTACCCATCATCGAAATTCTGACAAAAGGTATCCTTGCTTTAAATATCAAAGTATTTATGTCCTTATTCCCATAATGAAATCAAGTTTCTTTAAAAGTACAAGAAGAAGAAAACAATTGGAGGTCACCAATGAAAGACATCGTGAACTTTAACTATGGAACAAGTATGCGATATAAACAGGCTCTTCACAAAATGTCAAATAACTCCTTCATCAGTAACTTACACTTTAGAATGCAAGATCTGAATATTCCAATAAAATAGATAGATAGATAGATAGATATGAATGGGTTATCTTTCTTTCTTTTTTTTTTTTTTGAGTGAAGTTTTCGTTATTCAATCAACAAACGACTTGGAGCATACACAATGGCAGATAATAGGAGATATACAAAGATCAACATAAAGCAACACACACACACGTATATATACATACATACATATATAGATAGATATACAGATCGATAATGACAAAAATAAAAATGTATACATAGATGTATATCATCAGACTAAGATATGTTGATACAACTAGTTAGATAGAATTATCTAACATAGAATCTAAGAAGTCATCTTGCAACCAAATTGCAACCAAATCTACTTATATGATAAGTGATTTTCTTACTTCTCTCTCTGTAAACGTGGACTTTTTCAGTGGAACGAGTTTCTCAAAAAAATTCTAAAACAGTTGGTTCACGTATTTTTGAAAGTTTGCTTTAATCCACTTTTTCGTCTTTTCGGCAAAAAGCAAAAGTAGCGTTCAGTTTTTTTGTTCAGCAGCAATCCATAATTAAGGTAGTTGACATCTCATTCCTCTCTTCCACACTTCAATTTCCTGTACCTTTCATCACCACAACCTCAGATGATTCAACTTTAGATGCAAAACTCACCTTTTTTGTGGTCTAAAATAATTTTCCCTTTATGAGTTAATGGTAATTGCTTCTTTGCTTTACGCTATTTCGGCTCAAGAGATACTTATGTTGGAATGCTCCACTTTCAGGGTTGTTGGAAAACCTGTATACCTGCGAAACTCTCATGATCAGCTAATTATTATAGAACAGCGTGTGATCTTTAACCGAGGGAGTCTGATCATGCAGCATTTCATCGGATGGTGGTAGAACGACTTCAGGATCCTAAACAGTAACAATGGTATTGGTTTGACTAAAACACAGGTTCTCACACTTCAATGTATAATGGTACACGAATAAATATATTGTATTTATGTAGCATCCCAACTGTGAAAATGTAATCAAACAAAAACGTTTGAATAGTCAATGAACGAAACTTTTATATCAGCATACTTATTTAAGTACTTGTTGCCCTTTTCCCCAGTAATGTCACTAACAAAATCCAGATCTCACAAGATTTCTTAAGATAAAATCATCAGACAGGTAATTCTGAGGTGGAAGCAAGACAGGCACAATATGACTCGTTCAAAGCTTGAAATACATGTTTGCGTATTAGAAAAAAAAATATGGTGCACCCTGGGAGATAGTAACGACGGACTATTGTGCCGAATCATATCGAAAATGTTTAGTGTAGGGTTCAACTCAAAATTTGAATCAATATTAAATTGCTCTCTAAGTTTGCATCCAGCAGCATTCACACTTGTTTTGCAAAATTCGTACTCTTATTGGGAACACTGCCCCAAAAAGGCAATGGAAGTGACTTGTTCATTTATCACCCTTTTTTTTTCAGTGTTTTATTTGATTAGCCGAAAACATTATGCAGCCAAAATACTGTGGCCACGTGACAGTTTGTGTTGAATGACTAACTTGACTTGTAATTCTTCATTTCTATCACTTTTGTTTTTTTTCTTTCTTCCTTCTCTCTCTCTCTCTCTCTCTCTCTCTCTCTCTCTCTCTCTCTCTCTCTCTCTCTCTCTCTCTCTCTCTCTGCCAAATGTTTTCAATGAATTCCAGTGAAATTTTGCAAAGGAGTGGGCAAATGGCTTGGAAATGCTATTAAATTTGGGGACAGATCAACGCACGATTACTTGTCATGATGATGTCGTTTACTAAGGTATGCGCTCTCTGAGTTCTTCCCAGTATAAATTCAGTTTTCAGCCCTTTTAGACTTTCTTTCTCTCATTTCTCCAGTTATCATCTGTTGACTTCTTCCCCTGATTTAACATCCATTTTTTTCTTTTTTACCGTTTTCCGTTGTTTTGTTTGTTTTTTTCCTCTCTCGCTTTTTGTTCCATTTCATCATTTCTAAAATCGTCTCTTCGAAAACCCTGTCTTGCTTAAGTACCTTTTAGGACAGCAGAAAGCCTCTCTTTACTGCTAAACAGTGAAAAATCTTTTTATCGTTCGAACTTCAAAAGTGATATTTCCACTTGGAAACCTAAAGTGCGTTTAAACATACGAATACAATTACATGTAGATAGCTAAACATCAATTATCTATCACAAAACCAAACACACACACACACACACACACACACACATATATATATATATATATATATATATATATATATATATATATATATATATATATATATATATATATTATATATATGAAAGCATATGCTTTTATTGGTTATTTCAAAAAGATAATGCCCTTTTTCTATTTCTATATTGGGTCGAGATTTAATGACTCTCCAAACTGTAAGTAATTGCTTTTTAATATCGTTTACTTTTCTTAATTATCCTCATTGGGAATTAGTCTCCTTCTATTGACTATCCTATTAATGTACCATGCTTCAACTCACATATGCACAAATGCAAAGGCGTCTGCTGTCTTTTTCCTTTCCCTGGAAATTGTGTGGTGGATATATATTCAAGGTTTGGGGGCAAATGATATATTCAGAATGTATCTTAACAGAAACCCAGTAAACAGCAAAGAATAATACCATCTTTTCATATGGTCACATTATGTTGGGATTACTACTATTATTTATTGACTGTATGGTTCAAACTTTCAACCCCCACAACGTTGGTGAGAAGGCTTTGATCTTGAAGAGAGCAAAAGTCCTGTTTAGCACCTTCTCCCCCAGCCAATATCCATGCGCATACGTGTGAATGTTCATTAAAATGAGAAACGTCGTAATTCATCATTAAAGATTTATTTGCATACCAAGTGCTACACAAAAGTTCCTGTAATTTTAACACCGCAGGAAAAAACTATACTGAACTAAGTTAGACAAGATGATGATGATGATGATGATGATGATGATGATGATTTCTATTCCTTATTCGAGATGATTTAAGATCTGGTTTTCTTGCCTAAAATGAGTAATCAGTTTTAAAGACTGTTCCGTTTTGGGATATGGCATTGTCACCCAAGGCTTCCTGAGAAAACCTGTTGTGTTCTGCAGCTGTTCTGTTGATTTTTACACTGACCTTGATACGGGTTCTTTGATCTGTGAGTTTGACCACTGCAAAAACTGCCGAATCATCTAAACGAGCCATTACAAAAATTGGCGTAATTGAGGAACACGTCCACTCATACACACAGTCGTTTGCACATTGACGCACAAAGGGTGTTGCTGGCTCCACCCAATGGCAGAAAGCTGAACTACATGCCGTTTGCCCCCCAACCCTGTTTGATTTACAGGTATTTTAGGATAGTTTATGTAGGTGTTCCATCAGAAAATCGGAAATGCATACATTATTTTCATGTCGCTGAGTTTTCTCGTCAGGATCCGATGGTTCTTGCGAGAGATCAAGTGACAAAAATTCTCCTCTATACTCCAGCACTCCCTTCTATATTCTCGGTGTTTCCAATGATGCTGTTCTCTAGATGGTTTCCATCGTTCAATAGATTTCCAGATCTACCACCATCTTTGCAAGGTTCGTCAGAACTTCTCCAAGTGATGCAACAACGACAAGTACAACAATCATTTTCATGCTATACAAGTCTTCACTTCTTCGTCAAAAACACGATATTTTCCGAGCTTCCCTATCTCTTTCAGTTTTACTGTCGTCAGCTGGAACAGATCAATCTAATGTCTGACAATTTTTTTTAACTTATTTAAGATCACAAGATCTCGTTTTCTGGCCAGGATCGAGTGGACCATTCAAGTTTAAGTCACTATCATTCCTTGCTATACTCAGAAGTAGCGATAAAATTTCTAATTAGTAAAAGATTATTATCATTCACTTGGTTGTTATGAACGAATAACCAAGAGGAAGTTCCTTTTTAACCTCGAAAAATACTAAGAAAAGTTATGAGTATGTAGTTGAGATGAGCGAGAAGCCCTTCAGTATTGTCGCTCAACACATTTCTTTCCGACGGATCAAGATTAGCTCGATTTTCAAATACAAATTTTCAAATGACTTCCTCAGCCAAGTCAATTCCCAAGGTTGGAACCCCATCAAATACGTGTAGGCAATACTAAATGAGGTCTAACGTAAGGAATCTAAAAAATCAGCAACACGTTCAGATTTGTTGAATCTCTTACACTAAACATTGTCCGAAATACCTCAAACTACAATTTCAGAACTAATTTATCATATGCCAAAACGCTTTACCGCTCTTAAAACATCGAAAGAAAAGCAAAAACATATTTTGCTCTGTTTTGCTCGTATAAAGTTGAAGCAAAACTGTTGATGTCTATTTATTTATTATATGTCTCTGTATTTTTACAGCAGCTAAGTACTGCTACTTTTATGTTTTTGCTTTGTTTCTGCATGATTTGAAATCAGAGACAAGCCTCTTTCGTGTGCCAACAAAACACACGTAATCAGATTAAAACACAACCGGAAGTGGTTTTAACAGGATATATATGTATATATTCATAACAATTTCCAACTCAGATATGTTTTTACACGAATCGCTATTCTAAGCACACACGCAAATCTCCTGATCGATATTTGCTTTGCATCCCACCAAGCGATTTGATTATTGGCGACACTATGTCCAACATAGCCCCATCAATAACGACACACCCTGACAAAATATTTGTGTTCGGAAAGTAATTACGTTCTTTCGAGTTCAGAAGGCAATTACGTATTTTCATATTCGGAAAGTAATTACGTATTTTAAAAAATGAGATAAACAGATGCGCGTTAAGTTTAATTAAATACTATTTATCAGCAATGTAATCACCATCATTATCAATGACAGCTGTCCAACCGGAAGGCAAATTTTCGATTCCCCCTCGAAAATATTCTGCTTTTCTCATTCTAAGTCCTGCGTTTTATTTTTGCTTTTTGAAGTCTCTATCTTCAACTGCTTAAACTTTACTACACACTATGAACGACACACTACTGGATAGAAGAGATCATCAACTAAATCCAGATGTCGTTTTGTATCGTTTAACCCTGATCTTGCATTAGTTGGTTGGCTAATAATTTATAGCAGTGAAATATGTAATTACCTTCTGAACATCTTGATATATCCACTACAGATAGCAGGCTTTCCTACGATTAAACTATTGAAGGTCGGCCTAATTTGCACTTCTCTAAACCAACTATCTTTATAAGCTCAATTGATTATATATATATATATATATATATATATATATATATATATATATATATATATATATATATAGTCTTGAGAGCTTTACAGCTTTAAACACTAGACATTAAAAAAAACTTTTTCTATAGATTTTTCGTGTCACTTCAGTTGCCCATTTTCCAATATTTGTCAAAAATGTTTTTCCTTGTTTCCCTTTACTTTGTTATTATTGTACAATGCATAAATTGTCTCTTGTTGGGATCTTCAATTGTTTACCATGTAACAATTTTGGGGATTTTAGAAACAAAATAATTATATTAACATGGCATCCCAGCAGTGTTGATCAAACATTACCACCCCTTTATTACATAGTTTATGCCATATATGTAGTTTATCATTTTATGTAAAGTTTTGTGTAAATTGTTTATTCATATTATTTTATATTACGTATTTATTTTTTGAAATAAGGATTACCTACATAGGTTACCTAAAACATTTTTAAGGGTAGGGGATCCATAAGTATAACAATAGACATGACCCATTGTTCGTGTCATTTCTATTGAATGTTCACCTTTATGAATATTAAATCCATTGTGTCAGTTTTAATTTCAAACTACAAGCAAACCAACTTATGATATCATCTTTAAGAATACTAATTACACAGAAAAAACACTTCTTCGAGTTGATTTTCCACCAAAATATTCAACTGGAGAATTCGACAATTATTTTTCACTAACTTCAAAGTTCATTTTTCCACATCATATAACATCATCCTGTCTTCCATCAAATGTTCTTTTAAACACTTTTAATTATCGAATAAAGAATTCTTCTATACATGGTTGGAACGAAACAACTTTCTAGTGGGTAGAAACTCCTAAATGGGTGATTCCGTCAATATACTTGAACAATTTGTTACATGGCATTCCATGTTTGATACCCCCAACCCGCCCAACTACCTATCAATCAGACAAAAGGACCAGAGCCAAATGTTTTCCCCTTTCCCTGGTTCCAGTCAATCCAATGATCTTCTATACTGACCAAGATTAGATCCTTACCTAATTCCCTTGATATAAGTACAAGTTCATTTATTTTGATATACACTATCCATTTGTTTTATTTTTATACTTTCGTTAACATCATCTTTAATTTTTGTTATTACTTCACTCTGATCAAGCTGATGACCTCTAAAGAGATCCAGATGTTTAATCATAGCTTTCGTAAATCGTCTAAAAATCTTACTAATTTCACTGCCTTGATTAAACATTCTTACAACTGAAGGAATAATTTGGGGTATAAAGTCAATAAATCTTAGAGTTGTTCTTGCGATTCTCAAATATTCTGATAATATTGTTCCGTAAAATATATGCATTTCAATACTACTTGTTCTAAACGACATTCTCACCATATGGAAATGGAAATTATCTCGTTTATCAAACAATTTGTAGATAAACATTCCATCCACGATTTTAATATTCTAATATAGGAATGTTGCTTGTATTCCTTAATGTTCACATTTTAATTCAAGGTCCTTAGGATCTTATAATACAATAAGATCTTACAATATGATTTTCCGAAGTCTTTTCAATCATTAAGAGGATGTAAGTCATCAATAAACCGGGTACAACTTAAAAATGAACAAGCTCGTTTTAGATTAGTTCTAAAGATAACTTGAATATATACTTGTGTCTGAGTAAATACAAATTTGCCCAGTAGGGGGCAGAATCTATTCCCATAAGGATACCAATGATTTAATGAAATATTTCATTTCCTTTTTTTAAGTAACATTCCTCTAATAAGATAACTAACAACCGCCTCACGCGTAGAGCACGTGAAGTAAATCTAGCATTTTTTGTTTTGTTTTACACCAGAAAGCTTTAGAGTTTCTTAACCCAATATATTTACTGTTTCCTCCTGCAAATGCCAAGTCTATCAGTTTATTTAATTCATTAATAAAATCTTCATGAGGATTTTTTTTTTCAAAGAGTACTAAAATCATAGGTTGAGATAGATTTTGCCCCTCCATGGATATTTATAATATCCAATTTTTCTTTAAAGAGCATAGAATTATTTACTACCCAAAAGAGATTTAAATTACTATCTAATCCACATTTTTTATGAAATTACTGTATTTGATTATATACTAGATTAAAATCTTTAGAAACATTTCTGCTAAGAGGTTTATCACTACAAACTCTAGAGACTACAATAAAGCGAACACCAACTGGATTTTTATGCAATTTAGGTATCCAATACATAATTGGTAACATGTATTTTTTAATCAATTTCAAGTCCTAGCTTTTCAAATAACACGATGTTATAAAATATGATATTGTCTGGTTCACAAGTCGATACTTAATACGTGAATGATGGAGTTCTTATTATGCCTACTTCAAACAATATCCTTTGAATATATTTTTTACATATAAATGCTATATTATTTGCCACTTTATCACTTGGGACAATAACAAATTTATTTTGAAGTTCCAAGAGATCTGCAAATACTTGGGAATTTCTCAACACCGGATGCGTTTTTGGGACCCATTGTATTTTTCCATTTACAAATCAGAGTATTTCTATTTCTTTCCATCTGCCGAACGCTGATTCTATGATTCGATATTTATTCGACGTAAATAAAATAAAAAATATCTGATGCTTTTTTAATCTCAATTAAGCATTTACTATAGTCTAAAAACTGTGGTTATTTTTAATTTGGATCTTTTGTAAGGAGTTTTCGCAACTTAAAATGTTTAGCAATCCCTAGATTACCTGTTAATATATGGCCAAGACTTCTGTCACTTTATTTCAAGGCCAGGTATTTATATTTTGAAATTTTAATTTCACCATCTTTATTCATAGAAAGGATTTCTGATATATATATATATATATATATATATATATATATATATATATATATATATATATATATATATATATATATATACATATATATATATATATATATATACATATATATATATATATATATATATATATATATATATATATATATATATATATATATAAATATAAATATATATATATCAATTGTTAAATACGTTTTTGCATAACCTATTTGAGTAAGCCTTTTTTTTTTGTGATGTGTCGTATCAAATGGAGCCAAAAGAGTCGCCCTTTTGATCTAAGAGAAAGGTACTGGAAAAAAACCTTCAGCGTTGTAGTCGCCTTGGTTGTCTTAGTCTCATCTCACAGAGCCACTAAGGAAGAATGCTAAGCCTAGAGAGCGACTTCCAAATCTGTTTCTCCGTTCAAACTCGGGCAATTTTATTTGAGAACCGAAAAATATATCGGTCGAAAGTATCGAGATAAAATAGGAATAAGTACTTGTGGACTGGTTTCCATTTCTAGTGCAGGAAGTGTCTGACCTTCCCCTGATCTTAGCGAGCCAACAACAAATGATCCTCTCGGAATTGACCGAAAACAAGTCTAGGGAGTCAAACCATAAATGCGCCAATTCCTAGGTAAAGATGTCGCAAGAAGACTGGAAAAGGAACATAGCTCATGTTTTGGTATCACAGCCAGTCAGACAGTGACGGCAATCGATGCTAGAGATGCTAAGGCATCTAAAAATTCTTCATGACAACGGGTCTTTACACGCTCCACGGCGAGAATGAAGTGAATAAAAATGGCGTCGGCCGTTCAATGTACATCTGTCTATAATCGGACACCAAAAGTGGATGTGAAAATCAAATATTGGAAACTTTGAAGCCGCTGTTCTTGGAATACAACAAATGCAATCGATTTAAGAAGATTAAGGCCAATAATCTCTTCTGGATTAAGGATATTTTAGCAGCTTTTCAGACACGCCTAACAGGTGCAGAAGTGCCTTTTTTATTTTAACTGACATCTACTTACATAATGCGGTTATTTATTTACTTTTAAATGCTTTTTATATATTAAGTTCGGAATGCATTATCCTGAGGCCATGTTCTTTTGTACAATGTTTATCTGTCCGTCCGGTTTAGTTCATGTTACAGCATGCAAAATGTCCTAACTTTATTCCGATCAAAAAACCTTGTAGATTCTTCATTGGTATTCCCAGTTCTCAAAAGTGATGTGCTATTCGGCTCCCCTCTGACCCCTGTCATTCGGCTCCCCACTGACCATGTCATTAGGCTTACCTCTGACCCCTGTCATTCGACTCCCCACTGACTCATTCCTTTCTGCCCCCTCTCACTGGAGTATATCATTCTGTTCCCCTCTGACTCTTGTCATTCGACTCCCCTCTGACCCATGTTATTCGACTCCCCACTCTCTCATGTCACTAGGCTGAATCCATTTCTGAAAACCAACTCTAGTTTCCGAGAATCATCTTTTGCACCGGTATTTAAAAATGAATAACTGATTACAAACAACAATAATTCAAGTTGAATCTGAGGAATTTCTGCAAGTGTTGACGGTTCCAAATAGGGCCTCGAAGTTATACAACAGGAATACTTACTGTATTTAGCATAATGTCATGCAAAGTTAATTGGAAAGGTAAAAGTTTGAAAACTGATTCCCACGTGAATTGAATGAAATACTCTAAGATAAGAAAATTGGGATATGAAGTCTAGACTAATCTGAGTCAAAGTAAATACCTGATCAATGGATATCAGAAACAATTTCCCCTGATTCTTTTGTTGTCAGTGTGAGCAAAAATCTTTTTTTTGTGTGTGCAATGTTTTTCCTCTGACAAAGTATGTGCACACGTTTGAATACAGCAGAGAGAATCAATATTTCTAGTAACTGACACCGTAAACTGTCATTAAAACTGCCAATGCAGATTTTTTTTCAGTTTTCAAGTAGGTCTAGCTTGTAAGCCGACTATGTATGTATAAATCACGTGTACAGGCGGCTCCAGTGGAGTTAAGATTCCTTATTATGTCAGAAGAAGAAAGAATCTTTTCCAACATCTCCCCTAAATGCTTTCCTAAAAGGAAATTCAGTATGCGACGCAGGTTTATGCTAAATTCATCTTTCAGTTTGTGTCTGCTTGTTATTTTTGAAAATTCAAACTTTTTGTGATTATTGCCAAACAAAAGTTGAGAGAAGTAACTAATTCAGCGATCACCAACTTTTTCAATTTTTTCAATGGGTTACTCCAAATAGAGCATGCTGCCAAATGACGTTAATTATCAAGCAGGATCTATCGAGAAACCAACCAGACCTGTATTCAATAAAAACTCGATGAGCTATCCTAGAGAATTCGAAGTCTTTTGTGCCCACATTGATTTTATTCGTGCACTCGTTGCAAAACGTATATGCACACGTACAGCTTGGAGAGAAATACGATCGTAAATTATTTATCTGATTACTGGAAAGAAAAATAATTTCTTTCGGCTTTGAAAATTTTTTTTCTCTGATCAGAGGTTATATTCACTGAGGCGAAAAGGAAGCCCCCTACCCATAACGATATGGTTACGCCAATGCAGTAAATTTCCTTCGTAAATAATATAAATCAAACAGTTCTTGGGAGTATTTGCTGAAGATTGAAGGCAGATATATTGTTTGATTAGGTCTGGTAGAGGGATACAATAAAAGAGCTCTAGAATAGACACAAAGTCACTAGCAAAGGGTTGTAGGGCCAGATCTCTACGTCACAGGCTTTTAGATATCGACAAGGCTTTTTCTATGGTTAATCAGCTTTGCCAAATTAGGGAGCTCACTACTGAAGCGATTTCGATTCTCACTGAGTATCCCAAACTGTTTAGCTTAATTTGGTTAAAGTTCACTAGTATAGCACATAATAGGGATCGAACGCTCATGTGAATTCTTACTAAAAACTGTTAGCATAGAATACTCTCAGTTTTCAAGGTGGTTTGGCTATGTATGTATCACACGCACAATTCAGCCAAAGGGCTGAAAATTTCAGCATTTAGTCCTTATTATGTCAATTAAAACTTTTCTTTGTTTTTGTAATTCCCCTAACATAGTTTTCTAGCGGGTGTTCAATTTGCAATGTAAGTTTATGCTGAATCCATCCCTAGTTTGTTTTTTATAGAAAATTCAGACTTTTTAGCGATTATTGCCCCCAAAAAGACAGAAGTACCATATCCATTGATCACTTCTCCTTCCAGTGTTTTAATTGAATATCGATCTATAATGGAGTGTTTTGCGATAACCACTGAGTACAAATATATTCGTAGCATTAACGTGAAACTAGGCAGAATTCAAACACTAAGTAGAGAATATCAGAATATGTGGCAATATGTGCACGTCTATTTAAGTCTGTGGTCTGAAATTCGAATAGAAACTTCTTTCTCTGGTTACAGTTGTAGTAATGTCGATATAAACCGGTTTCGATTGTACCTAAATATACTGAAAGGCTGGATTATCTATAGAAAAAAAGTATTATTAATAGAATGAGACTGAAGAAATGTTACACGTCATTAACCTTGAAAAATGCAGACGAGACGCTACGTTGGCAGTTCGAGCTTGAGGAGAATGCCTTAAAAGGTTCGATTTTCCGGGTTTATTTTCAACCAATAAGAAAGAAAGAGATTACCGTATTTCCTGGCGTCGATGGTGCTATTTTTTTCATCCCTGGTAAAGTCTTGAAAATTTACCCCTGCGTCATTCTCTTGGGTGCTTAATTGCCGGGGACAGAGTTAGGATAAGCAGAGGGGTTGAAGAATCTATGACAAACTAATGAACAGAAGGGGACAGAATAAGTGAGGCGAGAGGAAACTATGACCACTGACAGAATTTAGCAGGATCTGAACAAAATGAAGTCGTTTTAGAAAGATTTATAGTAAGAATGGGGTAGGCATATGTTGAGTAAAACGTACAGTATTGACAGAAAAAAAGAAAATCATTTTGTTTTCGAAAAATGATTAAACTGAATAGTCTTTTGGTGGTACAACATTTTAAAATTGTTGAAGATAATTTGAAAAATATATACGTAATCAAAAAATTTCATTCCCATATCGGTAACTACAGTAAACGAGCCAACGGACTAGATGCAATTTAGATGGTATATATCAATATTACTGATATTTCTACTCTCTTCAAACGATCCTAACTTTAAAGGAACATTATTAAATGACCAAATAAGTGAAACTCATTTGTTAAAAGTGTTTACCGGCTTTTTATTTATTATTTTCAAGCTTTTTATTTCAAGCTTAGATATTATTGATATTATCGCATATTTATCATTATATAAATAAATATTTCAGGAAAGCTCCAAATCACTGCAGGGCTGAAGAATGAATTGTGGAACTGAAATATCAAAATGTCGTTTCAGTCTTAACGTAGGTATCTTGGGTGTAAATCTACAATGACTTCATATTGTACGAAAAAAGAGAAATGCAGTCTATAAGTGATCTAAAGGGTCTAAATGTCACTAAGCTTTCAACCAAATATCTTAGTCAGTCAGATGGAACTATTGAGAGCTTAATCTTAAAAAAATTCAAAGTATTGGTTAATCAAAATGAGGATGCGTCCTCAACGCCGATGAATACAGTAGTTTCTGCAGTTTGTGGTTCTCAACGAGAACGTGATAAGTTCTCCGCGAAATTTTTCTGAGTCATCATCATCGTCATCATCATCATCATCATCGTCATCATCATCATCATCATCATAAGTCTTTTAACGTCTGTCGTTGGACATAGAACTTCCCTAGGATTTGCCACACTTCTCTATCATAAGCGTCGCAAAGCCAGTACTTCCTAAACTTATATAGCTCGTCTCTCCATCTTATATTCTGTCGGCCTCGGTTGCGCATGTGATCTCAGGGGATCCATGTCGTTAGTCGTGATGTCCATCGGTCGTCTACTATTCTTGCAACATGGCCAGCCCACTGCCATTTGAGATTTGTAATAGATTCTATGATGTCCCTGATACTTGTCTTTTCTCAGATGTACTGTGCTGTCTTGTGGTCTCTCCATGTGAGGCCCGGCATTATTCTTTTATGTGCACGTTGCGTGGTTCTCAATTTGCGGATCCGTCTGTTGGTTAAGTTCTACGCTTCAGCTCCATAAGTGACTATTGGGAGGATGCATTGGTTGTACACCCTTTTATTAAGAATAATGGGATATTCTTATTCTTGAAGGTTGAGCTTGCTCTGCCAAAAGCTTGCCATCCTAGTGTGATTCTTTGCTTGATCTCTTCTTCTTTTGAGGGTCTCATGGAGATTCATTGTCCTAGGTAGATATAGTGATCAACTTTCTCAAGTTCTGTGTCCTCGATTTTGATCTTATGGTTTTTATCTCCGATGTGGTTGTTGCACATGATCTTCGTCTTGCTGAAGTTCATGTGCAGGCTGACTTTCTTGCTCTCTTCATTCAGTTGGGGGTCGTGTAGGTTCTCTGCGAAAAGGGCAATGTCGTCTGCAAATCTGAGGTTGCTCAGATACTCGCTGTCTATTTTGATTCCTTTACTCTCCCAATTTAGTCTTCTGATGATCATCTCGAGGCAGGCTGTGAAGAGTTTAGGTGAGCTAGTATCACCTTGTCTTACTCTTTTCTGGAGCTGAAAGGGGTCCGAGTCTTTACGTAGTCTTTACGTAACCTGATAAAGGAGCTGCTGTGGTTGTATTCAGCACTTCAACAGTTACTGGATCTACACCTTGTCAAGTGATGGCCTCTATGACCTTAAGGATTTTTACTGAGTAGATAAATGCTACGGTGAGTGGTAGATTATATTCAGCTGCTTTTTCTTTCAGCTGATTTATCGAATGCCGGTGGTCCATGGTCGAGTAGCTTCTTCTAAAGCCGGCTTGTTCACGTGGCTGGTAGGAAACCCGAAAGACCTCAACAACCACAGACTATCATTATAGACGGAGTGTACCTTATGGTTGTTATTGTTTTAGTTGAAACACACATTTTATTTCAGTAATTCTGTATTTTTAATAAAACTGTTCATTGGAAGATTTGATATGAACTCAATGATTTGACTATGTGTACCTAACAACGTAATCTCACACACATCATGTTTATCACAGCATGAGCACTTAAAGAGCTTTTAAATCAGAAATCAGGATACTTTCATCAAAGAGACACGACTATGCATATATTTAGCTGGGAGGCATAAATGTTCTGCTTTCGTGGCGATAAAAGCTCCAAAAAATATTTTTGTTTCCGTGTTTAAGACATATTTTCTATGAGAGCTAAATTTGACACTGATTAGGCCCAAAGCATAAAATATTTATGTCTCCTATTTTTGTATTCAGATATTATTTTCGAAGAAATAGAAAAAAAATCAAATATTCAAAGAATTATGATGTTTAGTTTAATGTATAGTTATTTATGGATCAATTATTCATCACTGAGTAACATTATACATTCTCTAACAAGTTTGGTTAAGACATTGAACTTTTCACCCGCAGAAAATAAAAAGGTAATCTTTGGTTTGACGTAAATAAACCTATGGCGGTGCTTTACCAACATACAAAGGCTCAAAATGTCATATAACGGCTCCAACAGGTACACTTTTTTTATCAATCAGAACTTTAAGCATCCACTGTCGGTGGTAGAAGAGGAAGGAGGAGGAAGAGCAAGCAGTCTTTTTATTCAATTGATTCTCATACTTGCACAATATTGCAACGTGAAATACTCTGAAATATTATTTTCAATGAAAATTATAAATGGCCATTTTTTCACGATTTTGGGCCATTTTTTTATGTACAAATATACAATATACATATATTCTATTATTATATCATTTTCTGTTAATGATGTTACACCTTCAAATGACACCACATCTTTTAATAACATCAATACCTTTTCATTTCTTTTTTTTTTTTTTACCGTAATTGAGATTGACCGACAGACCGACTAAAAAGCGAAAAATAGAGATGTCTGTGCATTTAAAAAGTATGATTAAAAGCGTATTAGTCAGAAATTGACACAATAATGAAACCAAACGCCTGCCTTCAGTTCTCTGTTAAAACGTTCGTTTAGCACGTTGATGCAATTCTTCTGTTGCACCTTGACGGATTCATGATATAGAAAAAAAACAGGCGCTCAATTTTAGATGAATAAGTTTAATTATACTTAATGATAAACACTATAGTTTTGGGGACCTTTGTGTGACTTATTGTGTTTTTGTATGTTCGTGGAACACCACTGTGGGTTTTTGTACGGCTAACCAAAGATTACCAAGAATATATTAAAATAATTTGAAACATATTTGGGGGAAGGGGCCTAAAAATGTCAAATCCTATTTAACTGCACTGCTTTCACGGTGCAGCCCTGACCACTGCATGATCAGTTGGAGAACTCAAATGATGTTCCGATAAAAGCATCAATATAAAATCATTGTTTCCATGTTTAGCGCTCACTTTCTTACCTTGCAAAGAAGATTTCATGAAAAAAGAACAATTGTTCCATTCTGATTCAGTATTTTTTAAACTGGTAAATGATTCTTCGTAATTTTTAGTTCAATTCATAAAAATGTAATCTTTGTGGTAATCATATACAATTAAAAAAAGATATTTCAAAAAAATCTAAGTCTAATTTCTATGACTGTTATCTGCAGGATTTATCAAGGCTGCTAAATTATAATTATTCTCCGTGTTAATTTTCCTGTCACTCCTAGTTTCTCCACATATTTTCTTGATGTGCAAAAATATAATTAAACATTCTAGAAATGGGTTAATTCATGCTTTTTGCACATAATACTAACTGAATTAAATAATACACCAAGGAGAATCAGATGAAAATAATGAAAAACATGAGGAAATTTAGTCATGGGAGTATTTTGTAATGAAGACAAGGGGGAATAATACTGAAACAGTTACAGAAACACCGGTTCAGCACACAGTTTCTAATCTTGCAAACAAGACTTCATGAAAAGAAAGAATAATAATTGTTGCAATGAAGACAGAACTGAGCACTTAGATACGGGGAAGGCCGAGAATCTTCAGAAGATTTCCAAGTGAAGTATCTTAGAACAAGACCAAAACTTTCAGAGAAATCGAATATTTAAATACTGTCTGCGAGAAGACTTAAAAATGAATCTTCTTTCTTTTCCTTTCCTCTAGCTTTCTTTCCTCTTTGTATTTTCATACCTTTCTTTGCTTTTTCTCCTCTCTTTCTGCCTATCTTACTTTCTGTCTTTCTTTCCACTATTAGCCTTTCTTCCTATCTTTCTTTGTTGTTTTACATTCTTTTCTCAGTATTTCTCAACCGCTGTTTGCTTCTACCTTTTTTCTGCCCTTCTTTCTTTTTTTTATTTTTATTTGAGTCTTGACTTCTATTTTTATTTGTTTTCCTCCTTCTCTTTTTCTGTTCTTCACTATTTCTCTCCTTTTTCTTCCTGTATTTCTTTTTCCCTTTCTTAGTTTCCCCCCCTCTCTCTCTCTCTCTCAGTGTATTCTTTCCTCTCTATCTTTCTTTTTCTTTCAGTCTCTCTTTCTATCAGTTTTCATTCTTTTTTACTTACATTCTTCTATCATTTTTCTACCTTTATTTTTCTTTTCTCCTACTCTCTTTCGGCCAATTTTCTTTTCTGTCTTTGTATTCTTCTTTGTATGTTTCCTTTTTTTTTCTTCCTTTTTTTTTCTCTTTTTGTTTCTATCTCACTCTCCATCTTCCCTTGTGATAATAATCTGCTCTGATTTTTCCCATCTTTTGGATCCTGCTTGGAGATCGACACCTTTGGAAAAGACAGGGGTGCAAGGCCAGGGTGGTTGGGGTGTGAATCAGGTGGTCCGACTGAGTAGGGAGCAGGTATTGATTCGGGGGAGGGATCAATCTGCTGGTCGGCTAACATGGCGATAGTCTGCCCAAGTCTCCCACTCTCTCTCTCTCTCTCTCTCTCTCTCTCTCTCTCTCTCTCTCTCTCTCTCTCTCTTGCATCGAAACACGCACTTAAGTATTTAAACTTTTAAAATATTTATCTCATAATCAACCAATCGATCAGATAAGCTCGCTCTAATCTCTAACGAAATTTGTCTTTACTTACCACAGATAAGTAGATAGATATGGACGGACTGAGACATACGGAGGGACAGGAACATCCTTGCCCTGGGCAAGGGACGCTACCAGTGTAGTCCTGAAGGCCATAGCAGTAATGATCTGCTGTAGGATTAGCCACTGAAAGTGCCTAAGCCTAGTGGAGGACAGTCTTCACTTTCGCCAAGGCTGGGGAGAAACATAAACTCCCTGGACCACTTCTTCGGGCTTGCTAGGAATAGCACAAGACTGGGTGCTAGACTAGGGTGAGCAATAAATTCAAAGAAATCGATGCCAGTTTTTCTAACTCAAGGAATATCTCTGCACTAGTTTTACCACCAAAAAACGCAGAAAGAAGCTAGATTATCTTAAGATTGCCCAAAGTGGCCAAAACACACTAAAAAGATGCTAAAATGGTCATAAAGTCACCAAAAATTGTCAAAATATTTAAGAACGTCAACACTAATCAAGAAAAATGCTAAGGCCAGGCATGAGGCTGATCTCGGAAGTCACCATTTATTATGTTGACTGCTTTAAAGAGGCCAACGAGAGGAAGCAACAGGGAGTACTTTGAAAGGTCTGCAATACGATGGGCATGAAGGAGTCAAGGATATAGATCAATAGAGGTGAGCCGTCCTGTAGTAGCTCTACCTTTGGACAAACTGGGGCTCGGTCAACTTGATCCCAGGAAACACAGATGACAATGGGTCTCAGTGGATTGCAAAGTGACACATATAGGAAAAGGTTTGTAAGTGAACTACAGAACATTTTGTGAAGTCAAAACTATTTCAAAGGAAAAAATCAAGAATTATTTCTGCTAATCAGAAACAGGAAAACAAAACTGAGAAATGATAGTTTGTTTTTTTTCAGTTGAAGATGGTCCCGCTGGCTGACCATACACGTATGTGAGTATATTGCGTACAGGCTGTATAAAAGAAACTACAGGTCTGGAATTCTAAAGATTTAACATTTTTTTTTTTTTGTTTTTTGAAATCACTCTCAAAACGGCTTTAGTAGGGAGAAAGGGTCAGTGTAAATTTATACAAAATTGATCCCTAGTATGTGCCTATATTCATGCTTTTTTTGAAAGTTCAAAATTCCTTAGTGATCACTGTCGAACAAAAGGCGAAAGAAGTAACTTATCAAGTGATCACATCTTATTGGAATTCTTTAATTGATCACCCTAAACAGATCATGCGTTTCTAGTGAGTGACTAATCCGTATTGTAGTTACCTTCTGCCAAAGTCAAACAAATCAGAGATTCGATTTCAATAGAGCGGCATTGGTTTCGAAAAAAAATTGAAGCCTTATATTTCCTTTTTTTAATATCCTTAAGTTTATCTCCCTCCAAATCCCATGGACACTTCAACAAACCTTTCTTCCCCACTACATCAACTGACTCTCATTCCCTCTCATACACATTCATAATATCACCTACTACACATATTGGCAATCATACACAAAAAACAATTCAACCATACCGTGAACACATGCATTCACACATCACTCCCTTTAGCTCTCTCCCTGAAAGTAGTTCCAGCATCAACCCTTTCTTTCACAAAAAACTCACCAACAACTGGAATTTTATGACTCCAATGGAATTCAAATTCAAACCAAGATTAATGCACAAGGGACTAGAATGTAACCCCCTCGGAAGAACAGTGATAAGAAATGTCCACAAATAAAATCACATTAGCCTTCTGAAGACATGTACAAAACCGGCTGAGGCTTATTAAAAATTATTCTTCTACAAAACCGTAACTAAAAATTGTTGCTTTCCTATTCTGAGTTTCTCAAATTCAACCCTGTTAGCGGCATTCCTCAACCTAGTTCAGTATATATATATATATATATATATATATATATATATATATATATATATATATATATATATATATATATATATATATATATATATATATGTGCGTGTGTGTGTGTGTGTTTTGTTATTTTGCAGGATTTTGGTTTCTTCTGTCTCGATTGCATACAATTACTACTTACCAAATAGTTCAGTTTATAATTTACCAAAAAACACGTAACTATATATAGATTGTGTCCACGAAAAGGTTTTGACGGGGACTGCTTGAAATCAAATACACACAGTTGATTGCCATTTTTCATAAACATAGACCAAGTACTCATTTGTCAAAGTGAAAGAGTTACTTATCAGGGTGAAAAAAGTTTTTTTCTTGCAGAACTTCATGTTCACTTGCTATATGACTCAAGTGATGGAAACAAAAATTAAAGTGAGTGATTCAATATCCCCCTGTGGTCAACTAACCCCCAGTCTCCACTTTATGTATATGTATCGAGGGTGGAGATCGTGATGGTGGTATTGGCGCTTGTGATGCCATCCGTCAATCTTGCGAGAGGAAATATCTGCACCCGTAGAGTCTTGCTTTCAGTCTCTGCATGGTGCAGACCTGGGCAAGGTGATGTAGAAGACTGGCAATGGCCAATGCTATATCTCACTCCCCCCAACACCTCTTATATTGTCCAAAGGGAGGCCAAGGGTCGATACAGTTTGGCACTAGTGTGGTTGCCAGAACGAGACTGAAAACAACGTCGTCAGACTGCCTTAAGGACCCGAATTCCTGGTTTTGAATTCAGAGTGAAAGGAAGGATTGATGCGAATCGTATATTTCCTATTCATATTCCTGCGAATATCCTTTGAGGACACTGATTATTGACAGGAGGAAGCCACACGTTCTGAATTTCTATAAGAACAAATTCTTAGAAATTCTATGGTTCAAAAAATCGTTTGGTGATTCTCAATACAGACGAATGTGCCTCGGAATTCTATCCATCTATCAATCTATCTAACAATCCCCAGACTCTGTATCCGCACCGGAAAGTCTTGTTTTCGGTCTCTCCAGGGTGCAGGTCAGGGCAAGATTATATGGAAAACAGGCGGTTACCTTGCCAACAAGCTTTTCCTCTCGACGCAACGAGGGTAGGACAAGAGCCGATACATTTTAGTACTATTGTGGTCCCGGGAGTTGCCAGAACGAGGCTGGTGACACTAGCCAGTACCTGGTTTGGAGATCAAAGTCACCCTTTTCCTGGACTGGTTGTCTCCCTGTGGCTAGAAACCACAGTCTTCCCAAGAGTAAGAGAAGAGATTGTGTGAAGTGAATGTAGAGAGCGTCGGTTGGGTTTTGAACTTGGCTGGCCAATTCCCTCCTCAGTGACGTTGACCGTTAGGCCACTCGAATCTTAATGTATATATGAATGTACATATCTATATGTATATGTGTGTGTGTGTGTGCATTGGCTGCATCTGGTATGAGTATAGATATCAAAGAGCACCTTGCTAATGTGCGTAAAGCATAAAGTATACGATGAATTCATAATACCACGTATAACTTACGGATGTGAAGCATGAAAATTAACAAAACGGATTGAAAAGAAAGACCCATGGAAAGAGCAATGCTAGGGATAGCTCTAAGAGATAGAAAAAGATCAATGTCGATCAGGGAAAGACCAGAATGAAAGATATTATACAAATATGTAAGGGACAAAAATGATAATGGGCGGGTTACTCAGCTACAAGGGATGACAAACAGATGGATTAAAATGCCAAGTGATTGGTGCTCATGGCACACTGAAGACAGTTGAAAAAGACCCAACACGAGATTGGAGGATGAGAAAGGTTTCCCAGTAAGACATGACAGAGGTTAACGCAATCGCAGTCGTTATGGAAGGAGATAGGGAAGGCTTTTGTCCAGCAATACACTGATGCTGATGATATTCACAAATGCTCAAATATGTACACACATGTATGTACCTAAGTGAATGTCTATGTAAAATCTGCAAGTGTTGGTGAGTGTTTTAAAAGTTGTACATAAAGTGGAAGCACTCTCATGAGGTATTATCTTAACAGAACGGGCCAATCAAAGCCACTTTGAGTTGCTTTAGAGAAACTTCGCTTTCTCTTTGCACTTAAACCCATTAACTAAGTAAATACTTGGAATTGTTGGACCGAAGAGAACAGCAGTAGGAACAACAACAACCACAACAATAACACCGTCGTAACCACTAAAAATAGTGCACCCGTCTTATAAAGGGAAGCAATGCACTGAACGCATCACTATCTAAATCTTCTTTTATATCAATACTCTGCTATAGTTCTACGCAAAGAAAATAATCCTAGAGAAGACAGACTACATATATATATATATATATATATATATATATATATATATATATATATATACATATATACACAGAGAGAGAGAGAGAAAGAAAAAGAGAGAAAGAGAGAAAAAGAGAGAAACAAATCAGTGCCTCATGGTGACTCCGAGTTTCACGTTGATGCGATTTTCGGGCAACTTCTAGTAGTTCCGGCGAATTTCACCAAAAAACGGTCAAACATGGTCAAATACACTATTACCTATTTTCGTATGAAATGTTACGTAGAATAACGGAAAAATTACCCTTGGGGGAGAATATAGAGGATTTAAAAACTGCATTTTTCTTCATCCTGAATTTAGAATGATCGGCCACTAAGCTAAGTGTTGGAAAAAATTTAGGCTATGTTCCATTTTATATTAGTTAATGTCCATTGTTTGGCTATCAAATGGCTAAAACTGACAGTAAGTAGCAATAGAATGGCTATCCCCTTTGCTTGATCAAAGTACATATTTAAAAGAAATAGTATTAATTTTATTTGTATAGTGTTTTGTTCTTTTATAGTAAATAAGCAAATTATTACGAGAATATACAGATTGTGTACAGCTATATTGTGTTACAGACGACCAGTTCAATCTATCTGTGAAACTCTCGAAAGCACTCAGGGTATATCGCTTATTGGCACATTTTCCAAGTTATAACTTTTTTAGGTAGAATCTTGGCAATAATGTTAAATCATATCTAAAAACAATCCAGATTGAGAAAAAATGTTGCCAGTTTTTCTATGAATTTGTGGCTGTTTTGAAATTCAATGGGACAAGTGTCAATGTACATTTCTTCCAATTATGAATGGATCCTTCCCAAATCACTTCTCTCGAAACCTCGCAACTACATTGAGAACTTTTTTGAGATATCTTGTTGACAGCCATGAGTGAATACAGAAATTTATGAAAAAAATATTTCTCAATCGAAAACTAATTGCTGGATCCAACCCAAATTTAATTTTTTTTCTTATAATGTGGCAAAACTTTCCAAAAAAAGTCACTGAAACTCATTGAGAACTTTTAGAGATATCTTGTGGACATATAAGAGCAAATGAAAAGAGATATTTTGCGGGTTTTCTCCATATCTGCTCTACATGATACAACCCAGATCATTCAATGTATTTCAATAGCATTTCGTGGACCAGTTTGCCATGTGGTCAGAGAAAAATGATTTGTGGGTGGATCGAGTTATTTGTTCTTGATTGAGAAATATTTATCTGCTTTAATATATCAAACGTTTCTGCATTCCCTCCTGCCAATCCAAACAGTATCTCTAAAAATTCTCAAAGAATTTTAGAAGAATGTTTTGGGCAGAGTGTACCACCTTGTAAGCAAAAATTGATTACATTTTGGGGAAAATCTAGAAATCTAAAAATTTAGGAATGTATCTACAGAAATTGGGAGAGTGCGGACATCAAATTTCAGAAAGGCTGAAATTTTCAGTGTTTACTCATTTTTATATCAAAGAAATTTTTTTTAATTCCCTCCTAAAATACGATTTTTAGGGCAGTTAGATTTACAATGTAAGTTTTTGCTAAATCAATCACTCATTTTGTGTCTGCTTCAATTTTGAACATTCAGATTTTTTTAGTGGTCACTGCCAAACAAAATGTGAGTAGAGAAACATAAACTGGGTAACCTGTTTTCTTCTTGTCACGTTTGTTGTTTCAACAAGAAAAATCCGTTTCTATCGTTATTTAGCAATACAGAGATGATACCCCAAGGAGACTGGAATGTTTCGAGAAGAACAAAAATGGAAATAAGAATAAGAGCTCCGTTGTTATGTTGATGTTTCTTCTCGAAATCATGGACAATATAGACAGGAAAAGGTTAATGCCTCTTACTAAGGTCAAACAAAAGGTAGGGTTGCAAATAACAAAGCGAAAAAGTCGAACAAAATCAAACTAATAAAAAGAGAGTTTGTAATAATAATGAACGTTCGGTGTGTCTTAGTTAATTAATGTTGAGTTCGTTGTAGAACAAGATGAAAAGAGGCCGTCGTGGAATAATGTGTGGAAGTTTAAACATTGATAAATGTTTCCTAATGAGTGCATTGCTATGGTAACAGATCCACAAAGCAAAGAGAATGAAAGAACGAAAATTGGCAGGATTTCTCTTGATATTAAAAACAGAGGACATTGATAGATAAATAGATAGATAGATTGATAGATAGATATATAATTATGGTGTTTGAGAATATCCTCAGTCTGTAAATAGATATATGATCAATATGAGTGAGAATTTTCCAGTATCGCTAAATATGTATCCATACCTATATCTGTATGAATGTATTTTCACAGTATTGCCTGGATCAGCCTACATAATTGCATATATATGCAGAAACATAAACATATTTGCGTAGTATATCCTTTATATTATCATATCTCAAGCTTTACTTCAACTTAACTAAATGTTTGATGTTGAATGTATCGAGCACTTTGGGAAATATACCCATCACACATCGGATATTGCATCATATGGTATTACTGATTTGTACTTTATATATATATATATATATATATATATATATATATATATATATATATACATATATATATATATATATACATACATACACATATATATATATATATATATATTCTGTCATAGACAGAAAAAACAAGCGGAAAAAGTGTATAAAAATTGATTTATTCTTTTCTAAAATTGACCAAAAAACATGTGCTGCAGATAAATGAGACGTGCTGAATCTGATTATGATTTAATTTAGTGATGCTTCGTTCTTGTGTTATGAGAATACAAACATACTAGCATATATAAATATATACATACACATTGAATACATCTCTCTCTCTCTCTCTCTCTGTCTCTCTCTCTCCCTGTGTCTCTCTGTCTATCTATCTATCTATCTATCTATATATATATATATATATATATATATATATATATATATATATTCATATTCTAGTCCTTTTGTGTATTTGGCATGATTGCAACTCCCTCTACGCATGAGGGGTTTGCCAGTTGCAAAGGTTTCACAAGGCAATTAACGTAAATGGCGCCTGGCCATTATTCACACTTTGATCCTGAAGCCGACAGTGTTAGGCTCTGAAAAGAAGCCAAATGAATTGCATCGCGCGAAAACTAATAAAAACAGCCCTAACAAAAGGTACATTAATAGCTTTTGACAATTTATATCTAAATCATCATCTTCTGAATGACATTTAAATATATATACAGCAATACTTTGAATAGTGCAGTCAATTTGTTCGGAAATTTGTGCGCATTGTTTAAAACCCCACTGTTCAAGGTCTTATTATAATTTAATTGTCATCATCAGTCTTTTAGCGACCGTTGCTGATCATTGACTTCCCTCACGATTCATCACACCTCGCTATCATGGGCGTAGTGGAGTCTATACTTTCTGAGCGTTTCGGCATCTTATTTTTTGCTGGACACAGTTTTGTATATGATCTCTGGGGATCCACGCTGTGAATCGTGATGTCCAGCAATTGTCAGACATTCTTGCAACATGGCTTGCCTTTTGCCAACTGAATTTTCTATTCGATTCTATCATATCACAAACACTATTGTTTCTGTACGCGTTGCATGGTTCTCCTTCATTCTAGTGCCTTCAACGGGTGTAATAACCGTTTCTTTTTGTTGTTGTTGTTGTTGTTGTTTTGCCGGTGATGCAGTCAAGATATCCATACCTTCATAAACATCAAAGACTCACTGCAAGTTCCATGCAAACAGTTTTTTTCTCAAGTACAATCTCGACATTTTTAAATCAAGAGTAAACAAGTGCCTTACCGAACGATTGTCTAAAGGTAAACGAAAATATTCCAATTCCTTCCGTTGATGACTCTTCTGAAATTCATAGACAATTCTTTTTAAAATGGATTTTTGCCATAAAGGCAGCAAAATCTCTTGCTGCAAACAAAGTTATGATAATAATAATAATAATAATAATAATAATAATAATAATAATAATAATAATAATAATAATAATAATGGTGGAGGTCGTGAGTCCAATACCTCCAGTATTTTCCTCAGTATCCATGCAGGCTTCAGTAGTGCTGTGGTCCGTATAGTCTCAATCCTTTCCCTTATCTAGCTCCTCCAATCTTGATATCAATATAATTGGAACAGTTACCAGCACGATTACTATTATTGATACTATACTGTCCTTCATGTTGTTATGGCTGCCTACACTAATCTCTCATGAACTAAGCATTCAAGTTCCGTAAACATCTTAGCAAAATTCATTGAGTGATTTAAGTCCATTGTTGGTTTTTCTTCAAGGCAACAGCATTTACATAGAAGATAATTTAAAGAGGAAAACATGATGCATACCCTCAGGCAAAGAAAAAATCTCACGAGTTTGATACTTGATCTTTAAAGGTTGGAAGAATTGAATGACGATATATATATATGTATATATATATATATATATATATTCAAAAATTCATTCTATACTACTTTTTTATACATTATCTTTTTCTATGCGTCGATAGATGTTAACTGATTTAGATCAATTTTGATCTGAAAACGCTCCCTCAATTGAAATATAATTGAAATAGTGAATCAGCGTGAATTTGTGCTTTTTAATAGCACCAAGAAATTACAAATCTGATTAGAAATTGAATTATTCTTTAAAATTCTAGGAAAATAAGAAGCTGCAGTACAATCACGCAATGAAAATAGGTTTTGAACAATCGGCAACGGATGATTCCATAATTCAGAGATAATTTTTGCTTTGTTGTTATTACTTTCTCTCTTTGTCCATCTGTGTATGCTTTAGAAGTCTGCAGTTGCATGAATGTTGAGAATATTTGTTTCAGTGCCTGTCTTTGGAGTGTGGAAGAGGAGATAGATGTGTATCATGTCGATGAGAATGAGGCTATATCCGTTTGAAGGGTATTTGTGTGTTTATGTATGTGTGTTGAGCCTAAAGACGATTGGTATGTTGATTTCATTTCGGATTGCATTGCGAGTTTTATCTATTTTTTGTTAGGATGCGTTTTTTGCCTTAGAACACAGAAGAATCTTATCGATTAGATCAACATAGGAAAGATGAAGCAAAAAATAGAATAATCTGTTATATGAATATCTGTATGTCAGTATGTTCTAATTTGTTGACCATAATTTTGTACCGGGGAGGCTGAACTTTGACATAGTGATACATCTTATCAAGGCGAAGGTCATAGGCTACATGACTTTTTTTATTACTGTGTATATCATCATCATCATTAGTCTCTTAAAGCCCATCGTTATACATTGACCTTTTCCCAGATTCACCACACGTCTCTACCTTGGTCGTCGCAGAGACAGTCTTTTCTGGATTTGTCTAGCTCGTCTTTCCATCCAATACTCTGCGGCCCTCAGTTGCGCATGTGATCTCTCTGGATCCATGTTGTGAGTTATGATGTTCATCAGTTGTCTGCCATTCTTGCAACATGGCCAGTCCATTGTTATGTAAGTTTTTTTAATAGATTCTATGTCTATAACTCCCGTCTTCTTCCGGATGTATCGTGCTGACTTGTGGTCTCTCCATGTGAGATTATGCCTAATTCTTTCATGTGCACGTTGCATTCTTCTCAATCTGCTGGTCTGTCTCTTAGTTAGGTTCCATGCCTCAGCTCCATAAGTGACTACTGGTAAAATGCATTTGTTGTATACCCTTCTTTTTAGGTATAACGGGATTTTCTTGTTTTTGAAGATTGAACTTGCTCTACCAAAGGTTTGCTACCCTCGGGTGATTTTTGCTTGATTTTTTGTATAGGAGTGGATCAGAATGTATTTCATCTTATCGAATTTCGCTCTTTTTTCTCTTTTTACTAAGACAGCTTATTGAACCATACTGAGTTTTTGTTTGAGGTAAGCAACTCTTGTATTTGAACGACTTTTAACGATTAAACATCCATCATTTCATGCTGACTTAGGAAAATATTCCAGCTTCTGTAGTTTCAGGGGTATTCAACTTGCAATAAGATATTGTAGCATATATTAGCATATTTTGAAAAAAAATGTAAATTTATTTCCTACATGATAGTAGAGTCTGATGAAATTTTATTTTCATAGAGTTTTCAATTGCTAGTGTATGATGAATGTATTATGGCCCAGAAATATCCCCCTGAATCAGATGAGACGGCATTTCGAGAAATAGTAATAATATAAATGAAAGGTTTATGACATCACCAACAATACTATGGGAGGATAGAATGTTTACAATTCAAAGAATGGTGAGTACTAAAACTGTTAAAGAGGAGAGAAAAACAGTAATTCGCCGCTGGAGATTTCTAGTCACAAGCGAAAGCAGTGAGCTTATTCATTCTTTAAGTGTCTACAGTGAAATCTCTGTGATGTATTTTTCTTTTGACATAATAGTTCTTTTCCTATGACAAATGAGAAATTGATGGATATCCAGTGAAAATAATACTTTAAAGCTGACCTCTAATCCCTGAGAAAACTTCGTCATATCTCTGCCAGAATCATAGTTAATACAGTTTGGGATCTGGTGTTACCTCACTGCACATTCGTAACGATGTTCATCAATAATTTATTACAAAAACATTGCACTCAAATAACAGAGTTTTGTATGATGACAGGCATGCAATCCCTTGATAACCAAAAATGGAGAGACCTGGAGGATACCTGTCTAAATGTGACTTTATGGAAAGAGTATGTTACAGATATGACAACAAGCAACAGAGAACTTGCATGCTATTTCAAGAGTAAACCTTATCAAAGTTGATCCAGGAAAAATATGCTGGATGATTGAAACAGGAATACATGATACTTAACGACAAGCTAAAACTTTGCTGACCAAGAAAAACTGATTTTAGAGCGTGGTTCTTTTAGGGACCTCCAACTGCTGGGGATCGTCAAAGATATTATCAAAGAAAATTATTTTCAAGGTGGAGGAGTTTCAACGAAAAATATACAGGAAGAAACTGAATATGATGAAACTCTTATATGGTAACTGAGAAACTTTACCAAAAAGAAACGATCTCAATAAACAATACAGGTCTGGTAAATCACTCAACAGAAACCGTCACATAACCAATGTCTCTCAACACGGTACTATGTTGGGGTGAGCAATTAAAAAATCTATAAAATGAGAGATCATCGAATCTTTCGCCTATTGTTGGATAGCTAAAAAGACCGAATTTCTAAGTACAATTTTTTAACGCTGTCGAACTCAAAAAAGGAGACCAATTTAGCATAAACTTTTATCCTAAATTCACCCAATTAAAAACCTAATTTTGGTCTTTTAACAAAAGATAAATAAATATCATATTTGATCTTTCTTCAGCTTTTAATATCCATATCATCCTAAAAAGAAGAGGAAATCAAACGAACAACTGTTCCCAGTTGACAAACTTCCGATAGAGCAAAGTCAACCTTCAAGAACACGAAAATTCCATTTGTCCTAAAAAAAAAGGTGTATAACCAATTCATCCTTCCTATAGTCCCCTATGGAGCTAAAACATGGAACCTAACCAAAAGATTGGCACAAAACTAAGAACCATGCAGTGAACACAGGAAGGAATCATGCTAAACTTTACATGGAGAGAGTCCAAGATAGCACAATATATATGAGAAAAAAACAGGGGTCAGAAATATAGAATCGATTAGAAAATTCAATGGCAATGGGTTTGCATATTGCAAGAATCTCTGACAACCGCTGGACATCACAACGGACAACATGGATCACCCATCAGTTATATGCGAAACTGTAGCCGACAGAAAATAAGATGGTGCAACGAGCTAAACAAGTTCAAAAAGTACTGGCTCCATAATAGAATGGTTTAGCTAATCTTGTGGAAGGGTTATGTCCATAGACGGACACTAAAAGGTTGCTGCTGATGTCGATGTTGCTGCTGCTGCTGATATTTGATCTTTGATAACAATACATAGCAAGCGAAGATTATAACCCAATTTGTGTTAATCCGGAGATTTTAAATTCCGATTAAAATGCACTTGGCATGATTAATACCTGGTAATTACATCTCTACCCAACGTGTACACGGGTAGGAAGACACTTAGTTAATTTGTTAACCTTCTACTAATCGACACAAAGTTAGGATCATCGAATATATTTATGTTTTTTTATTTAATCTTCCACCTGCAGTCGCAGTATCGTTGGGAGACAGTGCTTGCGTCATTTGATCCAAACGCTTTTTATTCTTTTCTTAGATGTGTCCACACAACTTAATAAGACGCTTTGGTATGTTGATCATCCAAATCCCAGAAATCTGCTACTATGATGCCAAAATAGAATGTGTATTTGTGAACTCTTTAAAAAAAAGGCCAAAATAGCGACAAACGCCAAAAATGGTCTTTAATGATTATTATTGAAAATAATGCTCTCGGAATATTTCAGTTGACAAAGAAAGACTATTTGCTCTTCTTCTTCCACCTCTTCCTCCTCCTCCCACTCTTCATCTTGCCACTACTAACATGGATGGTGGACGCATCATTGAACTTATGGTTCCTGTTCAATTGCTGGAAGCCATGATCTGTTTAATAACCTTCCACTTATTTGCCACTTGCTTTGTTCATAATTTCAAGAATGAATGAAGAGCAGTCCAAGAGAAAAAGAAATAGACAAGAAAAGCAAGTCTGGTTAGTCACTCAATAGAGACTGTCACGTGATCAAAGTTATTTGGTAGTGTGTTGTGTTTTGCGGGAGATCAATAAAAAAAATTGGAAAAAGAGTTGATAAATGAAGTTACTTCTTTTGCGTATTGCTCTACTGTGATCATCTGTTCTAAACAAAATGAGCGTGAATGATGAACTAATATATGAAATTTTCGAAAGACAAAAAAAATTTCTTCTTAATAAGGACTAAATGATGAATTTTTCAAACATTTAGCACCATTGATGCGGAATGCAACACACACGTATACACATACATAGCCAGTCAGCCAGACCCACTTGAAAACTGATTATACCTATGTTGACAGTTTTGGTAGACCATATCTAATATGGGAGTAAGGGAACACCGGGGATGAGGTATGCACAAGTGTGAGAGTTCGGTCCTGTGCAAAGGTTGAGGTTTATTTTATTGTAAGAAAAAATCACTCATAAAAACGTACATGAATGTGTTTAGAGGAATACAATTAAAGTCACTGCGTATTGATTACAATGACTGCAATTATCCAGAATACAAACAGTCTCTATGATGTTCATCCATTGGCGTGCGTACTTGAAGCCAAGCGTAAGAGATCAAATGTCAACCCATACGAGAGTCCTTTCTCACCGATTCAAAGTCTGACCATGTGTGGAGCCCATCTGTTTGGATATTGACCGGTTGGCTTTGTGGTTTCCTACACATTTTACTTTAAAACAATATCCTAGATCCGTTGATTTGGTTGGGCGAAGCAGACTTTTAGTAATATGTAGAAATACAATATCTGTAACACGCGTAAATGAATCACTGTAGACTGTCTGTACACCAGAAGTAGTTATCCAAAGAAATTATCTGAAATCGTCGAAAAAGGATCTTTTGAAAAAAATACATCTATTACCTAAAATTATCCAAGTAATACAAGCATAAGATTCCGACAATTTTAGCCAGAAATGACCATAGAAATTTTTTTTTAAATACCTCTTTAAAAAAAAAAAAATTCATGCAAACTTCCAAGGTTGCAGCCCTAAAAATGTGACCAACTGCGCCCGGAGACTCACACACACACACACACACACACACACACACAGAGAAATCACGGGTCATTTGTGAGGCTATAATGAGTCAATAGGTGGAACTTAAATTATTATCATTATTATTATTGTTTTTGTTGTTGTTATATAGGGGATGAGAGCGAACGCAGAAGCTACAATTTTTACGTGAAAAAAGAAACCATATGTGAATGTTGCACGAATATATGGCCTATTTGGGACCCACTTTAACCATTTTAGCAACTGGGTGAAATGAAAATAGTTCAACTGAAAATTGAATATTGTAAAACAATATGATAGATTCAGTGAATACGATCTGCCAAGCATAATTTTCACTACTATGTATGTATGCGTCTTAGCACGTGCTTAAATGCATTGGGGTCTGTGTTTTTTCCTCAACGTATGAGTGTGCGTTTGTGTATGTTGTTAGTAAATGATAAGTCTAACATCATAGCGATTACTACTACTGATCTATCTGTTTTCCTCTCTCCACTTAATCGTAATAGTAACAACAATCCAATTTATTATTCTGCTTGTTAGTATGTAAGATTGTTACCCTTCCTCATCAATATTCATTTCTTTTCTGATGACTTCAAACACCGATAAATCATAAATCATATTGCTGATTTATTTGTTTTAATATGTTCTTGAGTTTCATTACTCTTCCCCCCTTTTGATGTTTCACCGCTCATAAAGGAGGTGAAGAAGTTGAGGAGTCAATTGCTGGCCACATGATATAGAGCATAGTATCTTACAACTGTAAAATCTATATTCTCACATCTCTCATCCGTTCTATTCTCCCTCCCCATCGACCATAACCTTGTAATGAACAAGGGTCAGAATGGATGATGACGTTTATGGTCGAATGGTTGCAAAAAGGACTCAATCTACACTATAACTGTCATTCATTATTTACTTCTAAGAATAGAGGTTGAGGCTCTAGATGAAATTGAAGGATACATCTACCTAGGACAGGTAATAAAATTAGAGAAAGACCATTGAAGCAGAATAAAACGACACATAACGATTGGATGGAAATCATTTGGTATAAATAGAGACATATTGAAGAGCACCTTGCTAATGTTCTTAAAGTTTACAATTTATGCATATCTAGCTATAACTTCGGAATTAACAAAAGGAACTGAGAACCAACTTACAATCTCACAGGGAGCCATGGAAAGAGAAGTGTTAAAGATGACTCTAACAGATCAGTGGAAAAGGTCGATGTGAATCAGAGGGAGGATTAGATTCAAGGATATCATACGAATAACTAGGCAACAAAAATAGAGATGTGCTTGACACTTAGCAAGAAGAGACATTAACAAACGGAACAAAAGACTAACCACTCGGTGTCCATTGGACAGTTAACGCAGTTGGAAAAGACCAGACACAAGATAGAAGGAGGAGATAGGATGGTTAGCCAGTAAGACGTGGATAGGTTTAGTGAAATCAAGGTCGTCATCATATGGGAAAGACCTTTGTCCAGCGGCGGAGTTTTGATGGCTGCTGCTGATTATGATGACAAGTTCGAAACCTAAAAATTGTTATAGTTGTCAGATGCCATAGGAATATAGACTGCAATAACCAATTAATTCGATGATATGTTAGCTTCATTTGCCTTTGCGTGTCATTATAGTTAATAAAGATATATTCCATTGGTAATAAATTAAAAATTATCCTTGCAAACGCAATCAGGTCTGGTAGGTCACTCGAGGAACTGTCATATAGCCAACATCTTTTGGCAATATGTCGTGAAGGTGATGAAGTTACTTCTCTTGCCTTTGTTGGGCAGAAATCACAAAGTCTGAATTCCCAACAAACAAGCAGGAGCAAACTAGGGAATAATTTAGCATAAACGTACATTGCATACTAGATACCCCCCAATACACACACAAGCATTGGAACATCTCAAGTGGAAAAATTTGGAGAAAAAAAACGGAATAAGGAGTGAATGTTAAAATTTTCAACCCCATCAATGTGCGTTACATACATACATGCAAACAGAGCCAGCAGTACTGACTTGAAAACTGAAGACGCTAATTTTGACAGTTCTCGTGACATCTTTGGTTGACTGATACACCAATTGGTGACTAAACGGGGTCCATCCGGTAAGTATTCAACTAACTAAAATATTTCGGGAACTGGCTGAGCAGCTCTGATGTAACAATAGCCAATCAGCACATACTTGAACTGACACTCATCTATTGGGTTACTGAGTCGGCAATGAGACACCATTCAGTGAGCTAGTGACAACGTAACCGTCACAGCCACAATGAATGTGCAAGTCAATCTCCGTGTCTCGGACGGGAATTTGGGCAAAACATTCCATCACCAAAGTAGGTCAACTGTCCCCTACAGTCACGTCTCTTTTGTCTCAGGGAAGCCTAGGTAATCGTACCAGCTGCTCTTACTGACCGGGCTTTGAGAACACTTCCGACTGTTGACTGTACTTCTCGGATACAAAAAGATTTCTTTCAATTGAGAAGAAAGAAAATACAGGTCAAGTTCCTATTTTGCACAAGACTGGACAATCTAGGAACAGGAGTCGTCTAAAGTAGGTAGAGAGTTAGGAATGGGAGCTGTCCGAATTAAGTGAAGAATACGGAATAAGAGTCGTCCAAAGTAGATGGAGACTAAGTAAAAGCTTTACCTGTCGTAGTAAAAAATTGATAAAAATCTTTAAACTATAAAGGTCCTCTGTAGAAAACAGTTGAAAGAAAAGGGGAGCATTGATGTTTATGAGGCCTATCAACTCCAAAATGCCAACTCTTTTTTTTAATTTTTATCAAGTTCATAAGAACCTATATAACAATTTTTATCCCAGGGTTTAGTCAATATCCAAGCCAAATTCCAGCAAAATCAGTCATAATGTTTTTTTTAAATCAGTCATAATGTTTTTGTTTATAAAATGTAGAAACAGTTGGATCGGCCATATATTACCATCCCAAAAGTAAAATATTTCCACAATCTAAAGTACAAAATTTCATTAAATTATATTGAGGAGTAACGAAGTTATTCATTAGAGAAGGAGATGACAGCAATGGGCACCTATGGCGAATGATAATCCCAGGCTATTTCCCGCTAGGATCATAATGGTTTACAATGCTTTATCTAATAGAAAATTAGATAAATGAAGTGTTCCTTTCTCAAAAAACTATGTAACAACATACGTGTATTTAAATGTTGTCCTCATTGCTGTGTTCAACAGACTTTCAAATTTGATTCCAGTTTTTCAAATGTCGATATAAAATATCAAAATAGAAGATTTTTTGGTTTTTAATGATTAAACTTGTGCCTTTTTCAAATGTCAACCTCTTGTTACTCAATCAATGAATCGAATTTATTTGCTGTAATAGATTATGAGTTATGAATTCTTATAAAGGTCTCCATATATATATATATATATATATATATATATATATATATATATATATATATATATATATATATATTGTATTATATTGAATACTCTTATTTGAAATGATCTCAAGAATGAAATGAACTATATTTGATTGGCACCATTTACTTCTCAGTCCACGATGTTTGGAATGGGTTGGATTCAACTGCCTTAACACACTTGTAGAAAAGTGATTTCACGGACTTAAGCCGGTTTAGGCGCTGATTAACAAAGAGCTTCTATTTGGGCCCAATCGATCATTGTAGCGAAAGGATTCATCTGAAAAAAAATCAACTCAATCCAATTATATCAGTGAATTTCTTTTACTTGGATGAACGAATATTAAAAAAATGTTTCTGGACGCACGTTGTATAGCAATAATAAACAAAGTAGATATATAAACAAGCTTATCTTGAGAGCCGTTTTTAGTGAGTCCAATCCTCATTGAATCTCCCACTATTGAAGGTTCGATACCAAACTTCCCTGTCAATAAATGATCTCTAAAAATGGATCAGAACGCAAATTGTTTCGTAATGACCAGAAAGCTAATCTTGCTGGCTGTTGTTAGTAGGTCCGACCCTCACTCAATTTCCCAGTACAGATAGTTTGATACCAATCATGCTTAGTTATCTACCCTAATAAAGACCATTTGTATGATTTTTTTCTGGTTTACAGTCCATAACACTGGACACTTTCACTCAGGGGTAACAATTTTGCTGATAAAAATACCCCCATCTACCATTTGAAATCATGAACTCCTCAATGGAAAGAAATTAATTATTTTCCATTTTTAAGTATGGTTTCATTGAAATTTAAATATATCCGTGAATTATTTTCATATGTATCACTCAGTACATATGTAATGAACAGTGCGACTTTTTTGTTTTCACGTCCATAGGACAAGGCTCTTCCACGGGGTAAAAAAAAATACTGATTAAGATACCTCCTACCCACTATTTCAAACGTTGGACTCGAATAATTCACTTTTTGTCTTTAAAAATCGGTTCATACAAATTCAAAAGAGTTTATGTAGTTATAAGTGTCCATGTGCTGGCCATGATACTAACCGTCCCTGTCCGGGTGTCACATATCACAAGTTTCTCTCCGTTTCAGAGTTCTTCAAGATTTGTTGCAATAGAAACGACAAACCGCCGTCACTCACTCTTCCATAAGGTATTTTACCAATAGCCTGGGCAAGGATTAGGATCCATGCCTTTTTCAAGGGCATCAGCGTCAATCTCAGTTTGAACACACCTTGCGCAGTATATTTTCCATGCTGTTAACAGATCGACCACCGCCACTTCATACGAGTGGTAATTAGTTATTAACAGTGTGATTTTCTTGGTTCTCTTTCTGTAAGATTGAAAGTAACAATTTTACTGATAAAAATGTTTCGTACGGACCACTTTAAACAATTGACTCTTCCACTGTAACTAATTTTTTTAGTTCATTTACTGGGGAAAAAATGATAGAATTCGAATAGGTTCTAGGTTCAATCCCAATGTGAGACAATAATAATTCGAAAATACTACTACTGCTAAGAGGGGAGTGCGGTCTATATACCCCCGTCGGTTAAATAAAGGGTTCGGTTTGTTACTTCCCCCACACCTACCAGATGATACCTGATGAAGGCCGTAGAGTACAACAGCCAAAACGTTGTATGAAAAACAACCAAGATGAGGATAATCCGAATAATAATAGAAATAAAAATGTTCAGCTTTTTTGCAATAAGCTGTTTTATTTATGTACACTCTCTCACTCTCTCTTTTATACCTCAGTTTTCTGTACCTCCGATGGTCACAACTTCCAATGATTAAGTCTGACAAACGATTCTCACCATTTATTTTGGTCAAGGGACGCTCAAAAGTGTTTCCCACCTGAATTAATAGTAATCGTCCTTTTGCCTTGTGTCATTCCGGCTTACGAAATGCTTTTATTGGATTTTTTGGTTAGCAAGGGAAACCTGTGTATCCGTGATTTTTTTTCTCGGCAATCAACTGGTAAAATAATAAACTTAATCACCTCCAGTTTATTTTTACCCCTTTAAAGGGACCCAAAGTAAGACGGGGCATCGCCTCTTGAGACTCCTCTGTGGCTCTTGAGGGTCTTCGGGTGACCTTAAGATCCTGAGCAGCCGCTCAGTTCTCATGCCTCAAACCGGCTCTGATTAGTATGCTATTGCCGGTGCGACGATACTGTGTAACCTTGACAATATTTTTCTCTAATAGGAAAGAAAAAAATGCCGTTCACAGCAGCGAGCGACTCTTTGATGGTGACGTCATGAGACTCGGAAAATACGAGCAGCTTTTTTTCTGCAACTATTACTACGTCATCAGAATCCGTACACCAATCGGATGCTTTTTTGCAAAACGAGCTGATTAGAGTTGAATTAAATAAGCAGAGTTGGGCGACTGATATGAGTGGCATCGCCAATCCCACTCTCACTCTATCTATCAATCTCTCTCTCTCTCTCTCTCTCTCTCTCTGTATGCATATATATATATATATATATATATACATTTATATATATATATACATACATATATATATATATATATATATATATATATATATACATATATATATATATATATATATATATATATATATATATATACATACATATATATAGAGAGAGAAACAAATGCATACAAACATCTACACACTCATAGAAAAGCATCCATACTCTTCCGAAATCTGCTCGACTCCACATTCGCTTTTTTCTCCATTTCTTCCTATCTGTTTATCTACCTCCCTTTCTCTCTTTTCACACACATACACACACACACACACACACACACACATACACACAAACCAATATCATAACGAAGAGGGTGGTTCGAAAACTACAATTAAAAATAATTCAATAGAATCTAATGCAACTAACAAAACCAAATAGTATGATAGTATGGATGGAACAATCATAAACAAGAAAAATGGAAAAGGTTATATAAACAAAAGTAGGGCAGGGCTTCCCCCCAGAGGAAAAAATAAATAGGGATTCGGTTTAATCGAATCATTCATCTGGAGAAACCCAAAGGGCAGAAACATATTCGTGAGACAAAACCATTATCTCACAATATCTAAAGCTGTACTTCAACCAAATGTTTTGTATCGAGCACTTTTATGAAATAAACCCACCACACATCGTACATCGAATTACTGATTCATGTTTTTGTTTGTATATATATATATATATACATATATATATATGTATATATATATATGTGTGCGTGTGTGTGTATATATATATAGAGAGAGAGATAGATACATACATACATAGAGAGAGAGAGAGCTCTGTGTGTTTAGGCGCCTTTGTCTGAAAAAAAACTTTACTAGTTTTTACCTTGTCAACAACACCGATCTCTCTCTCTCTCTCTCACTCCCTCACTCTCTCTCTCTCCCTCTCTCTCTCTCTCTCTCTCTGTGAGTAATACACGCAAACATATATACGCACATACGAGTGTGTGAGAGAGAAAGATAGTAAGACAGAACGACGTATTTAGAACGACTCGATAAGGGCATACACTTTTTCCCCTCTTAATGTCTTTATAAACCCTTCCCTCTGCCCCCCACTTCTCTCTCAATCCGCCCCCTGTGTCATCCACATGCATAAAAACACTCAGTCATCTGAGGTGTAACGTCCAGAAGTAGTTGCTTATATCACACCCAAACCGGTGATCCTGTTCGAGCCCCGGTAAAAAAAATAGATTCCGATTGCTGAGTTTCAAAGGAGCCAGATTCTGTCTTGAAGAACATCATTCGAAATTGTTGACACTGACTGCTAGTACAATGGGAAATGCAATGCCGTAGCAAAAGTAGCAGATACAACGAGCCCTGCATTTCAAGAGCCTTGCACTGAATGCTTACAAGTTATCGATTTCGATTCAATGATTTTACACTTGCTCTATTACTATAGTACTAGACGAATTTCAACTCTTGAGAACGACTGGGTGTTTGAGGTTTGCAGCTTTTAGCCAGTTATCACCTCTAATTGGAGTAAATAATTTAACACAAATAATGGGAGGAAAGTATATACCTGATACTCATACAGCACACAAATACGAAGATATTTAAAACTGAAGTCAAAGCTCCTGCACAAAGATCGGAGCAAAAACAAAGTAGTACTATGATTGAAATATCAGACATATTTGTCGTATCATCTGGTTGTATCACGAATTTTTAAAAATAATTATTTTGCAAATAGAAAATAATATCTAACTGTATTTTCTTAATTCGGGACCCACCCTTGCTTAATCCGACCCTACTTAAAGATCAGCATTAGAAATTGCTATCAGAGATAGAATACAGCGATAACATCTGCACTCTAACCTAAAGAAATGTTCAAAGTGTCCCGATATCAGAGTCTGCCCATATGAGCATATTTTGTAATTTATGAATCAAAATGAATACGTTCCTCCAGATCGAGATTTTTTCCCAACCAGTATGTAAAACACATATGATTGAAACCCACAATTCTATGATCTCCAGGGTGGAATGATTTATTTAGATAACTCATATACATGCCTAATGACTAACAAAGCTACAAATTCACCATCAGTACCTGTACATTTTCATATCTTCTCTCTCTCTCTCTCTCTCTCTCTCTCATTATATTTATATATATATATATATATATATATATATATATATATATATATATATATATATATATATAAACAAACGAGGTTAAATAGGAAACATAGAAGATAGCCAATTTATTTTAGGAATGGATTTCGAAATCCGGGTTTTCACTTTGCTCGAATACTGACCGCTCAGACTGATGGGAAATATGCAACTGTCTGACTCAAGTAGACCACACACACACACACACACACACATACATACATACATGCATATATAAACGCATACCCACACACACACACACACACACGTGTGTATGTACGCTTTTGTAGATGCTGATATTTGTATTTTTCCTTGGTAGAGAGTGTTATTTTCTGATAGTTTGAGAATAAAAAGTATCGGAATGCAGTGAATTTATGTATTTTTATAAACATTTTTTTAATTGGATTTTTCCAGAAAAGAAAACAACGTATGAATTTAACTTGACATGTATTTACACTCATGTTCGGCAGAAGACATCTAAAAGGATTTAGACGTGAACAGTTTTTCAAGATTTACGATTGCACTGTAATTCCCATTCATGAACGAGACCTCAAAATATAATCTCCTACCCAATGTGCATTCGTTGAGACGTTCAAACGCCTGTATATCCTAGTAGGAAAAGTCACCGCGGTCCTCCGAATAAACACCCATGTTTCCCTTAAATTTATCAAGATGAGTGTCAAGGATATGGCTTTGAATGACAGACTGTAACCCATAAACCATACTACTTCACCATAATCTCAAACAGCTTCGCATAAACTAAAAAAGAGTGTTTTTTCGGACCAATGCGGAATATTTATCTGAATTGTTACACTTAAGTTTATCTCAAAGTAATATGCATCATATTATGATAAATTTCACTTTACAAGTTAAACTAATAAAATTAGATGTAACAAATTTCAGTAATTTTTCAAATATGTCCGAAGAAACACTTTTTTTCAGTGTAGTATGTGGCCTTCTGATAGCTCTGGAAGCCATAAGCCATGCTCCTCACTCCTTCCTAGTGAGCTTCTTGGGGAATTCGTTGCACTCTAGGATCTTCTTTATCCTTAGTCATACTTCATTTGACATACAATATAACAGTCTCAAGATCTTCCTAGAAACCTTGAAATATGAGGTGTAGGACTGAGAGATCTCCTGAGATTTGGGAATGGTGGCACTGCTGGTGGGTTTCCATGATTCCCAGTTAATTTTGCTTTGGGGACAGCAGGGACACTGTGGTGCAATAGCTGTCTGAATTCTATTCTGGTTGAAACCTGTTGTAAAGTTGATGCAACCACTAGACATCAAATTAGGCCTTACGTAAAAAAAATTGTCAGAGTTCTAGATAAGGAGTTTGCACCATTCAAGTATCTTCACTAAAATATTCAATGTAAAGAAAATCAAATACAAAATATCAACCTGCTGGTGACAGGAGCAGAATTTGAATAGAAATTACTTCCATTTTCTATAAGTTTTAGAAATAAGAAGCAGGATATAACAATCACTACCCAGGAACAGGGGAAATGTAAACAAAAGCCGTATTGTGTGATTCATGCACACACACACACACACACACACACACACACACACACATACACACACACTCAAAGATACACACACACACACAAAGATGCACAGATAAGTAAATATATATATATATATATATATATATATATATATATACATATATATATATGGAAGGATGCACCATTAAACTGACGTGATTATTAGCTGAACTTTTACCTAAAAGATTTATTATATAATGTTTGATCTATAATTAATGGAGAAGCATTGGGCTAAGTGCATAGACAAAGAAGAAAATCATCTTTCAGAAAAGCACGAGTGTTTTTTTCATTATTAGGCTATGCATATAAATAGACATATTCCTATCGCTCTGTTTTCAACTCCCTGTTAGTCTCTCACTCGCATGCTCTCTCTTTCACTCTATCTTTCTCTCTATGTGTGTATATAATAGTGGCTTTGCTGCGAAAATTATATATATATATATATATATATATATATATATATATGCTGTAGCAATGCTGGTTTCCAAACGTATTGAACTCTTCTTCTCATTGGATGCCTTCATTATAGTCGAAATAAGGGTGGAATCTGGATACAACACTTCTTCCATGCCAAGTGTCCTGTCATAGCTGCTAAAGAGCTATTACATGTGCAATATATATATATGATTATGTGTATATATATATATATATATATATATATATATATATATGATTATATATATGTGTATATATATATATATATATATATATATATATATATATATATATATATATATATATATATATATATATATGCGTGAGTATGTGTGTGTACTCTCTCAAGACTCACGATTTAACGATTCGATAATCCTTTTCATCAATATTTTTTCACTGTAAATTAGGAGTGATTAGACAGAAGTTTCACCATCGTAGTCAATAATTGACCAACCGTAACGTCAAATTTTGAAGATATATAACAAAAAAATCAAATTGATGGATAATATAATCAGAATAAATTGTATTTATGACATCAGTGGCATTTTCCTAAGGAAAAGATCTAAAACATCTAGAAAAATATAGATTCTCAAAAATGTAGGTGTTATAAAAAGACGTGTTAAAATAAGGCCCCAAAAGGTCAAACGTGCTTTCTTTGCAAGAATCTAATAACACATTTTTATAAGAGGTCATATGGATTACTGATGCCAATTTCCAAGTTTGCTATGCATGTACAAAAGGGGATAAAACCGTTGTTGCCTTCCATATTTTTTTTTAAATTAAACCATTTGTGAGTTTTGGGATATCTGATATAAATATATCAACGGACGCACACATACACACACACACACACACACACACACATACAATATATACATATATATATATATATATATATATATATATATATATATGTATGTATATATATGACGTGGTTGGAATGCTACTCATGTATACAGTCACATTCATTATTGTAAGTTTAAACAGCTGAAACGTACATTGATATTTACACATCAGAATCTGTTGCATATCCTAAGCTGGATCTGTATTTTTATAAACTGCATTTAAAACATGAATGTTTATATTACCAATAATTTCGAAAAGTGTCATTAACATATCAACTTTTCCAACAATTTGATCTCTTTCGTTTCGGTCGATTCATTTCTATGACCTTCTTCAGTTCCTTGGTTTTATAATTTTTTTTTTTTTTTTTGGCGCTTTAAACCACCGGAAGAAGAAACCGATTAGAGAGACATGTTTTTCTTCTAACTATGACATCTAAATTTGAAAAAGACCGTAGAAATGAATCGGCCGGAAAACTGTGACTACATCGACGATGAAAAGAAGAGATGAATTGTCGGAAAAAAGTTAGCATATGTAGATATTTATTTTGTTTGGGAATGATGCGGTCCTATGAGTGCCCGACTTTTTTCTCCCTGCGTGAGTGGCTTGCGTATACGTGCGTGCATATGTGTGAAGGCATGATGTGTATCACCCTGAGTTGTATATTACATATTATTCTATGAGAGGGAGTTCCCTATCAATATTCCTAAATATTCGCTGCTTACATAGGTTGATACATACGTACCTACGTCCATATTCGTAAATGGGATAACCTTCTTAGGCTAGCGGATGAAGCCCAATCAGTGAATGGTAATGAAGACCCAAAAGTCTAATAATAATAATAATAATAATAATAATAATAATAATAATAATAATAATAATAATAATAATAATAATGTGTGTGTGTGTGTGTGTGCACGTGCATGCACGTGCCTGCCTGCCTGTTTAGTGAATCTCGGGCATAACGAAGAGAGAAAACGGAAGGTTTCTTTCTTGGACAAAAGCACTTCACTTTTTTTTTCAGTTCATGATGGAACCAGGTGTCAAAATATCACCAATATAATTCTGCATCTCAATGATTTGCATTGTGTGCATTTTTGGGGGGTTGACAGATTTTAGAAGTACACGACTTGTTGTAGCGCAGTAAATATGAAATGTTTTCTTTTTTCAAAAAAACTTGACAAACCTCAGTTCATTGTGTTATGGGCCTTAATTCGGGGCGAAATCTTCTTTTCATTCGTTTACGCCCTTTATATTAATTGGGGCAGTCTGTGGAACTGTTTATGGAACTTTGCCACCGGCTACTTCCTAACTGCGTTTTCCCAATTTTGTAATCCTCAGCCCTGATCCTTCCCCGGGGAATCGGGTCCTTTGACAATGTGGAATTGAGACATGTTTTCTAGTAAACTTCATTCTTTAATTAAATGTATAAATGGTTTTCAGTATCCAGGTGTGAATACAACGAGCTAAATTTGCATGGGTTTTCATCAGAGGATAAATGAAATTATTTCGTGGATGAAGGAAATTACTGAGGGTAAATGAAGGCTGAATGAAACGTGAAGGTTGAAAAACTTAGTATACTCAGATATTTTCAGGTCTCCTGTTCTGAAAAAAGTAATTTTGGTAGCAAACATGTACAATAAGAAAAACATATTTTTCTAAAAATATAATTGTAAAAACCTATTGGGGGGCTCAAAAAATATTTTGTAGATATAATAAGAAGTAAATGTCATAATTTCCAGCCCTCTAGCTCCATTGGTGCAGCATGTAGTGATACACACATACATTGCCACTAAGCCAGCCAGTTGGGCCAATTTGAAAACAGAAGAAAGCTATGTTGACAGTTTTGGTGACAGTATTAGTTGACGGTCTCTAACATTAGCAAATTCGTCATGGGGGAAAGATTTTTCGTTATAAAGATTTGAGGATGAATGACAAAGGAGCAGTGATATAGAGCAGTGGTTTGGAAACTTTGGAAAACTCAAGGACCCCTTCCATAGAGGAAATATTCTACTGGATCCCCATTTCTAGCTCTTAACTTTTAGACTTTAATCAATGCACTACAATAATAAATAGTTTTTGTCGTTTAAAAATCATATTTATTTAAAACTGATTATATTTATTAGAATCTTAATTTATGTTACAGGTCTGTGAACAGTGATTATGTTTTCGCTTGCTTTGCAATGGCTGATGTTGTTTCTCTCTTCAAAGGGAACACTGCTGCAGACATTAGGGCATTACTTGTTGGACTCATAGGTGTCAATGGACCCCATTTCCGAAACCACTGGATGGAGGATAAAGCCATACTCTATTCATATGCTTGTACATCAAAGGATGTGTGTCTGTACGTGTGTACGTATGTGCGTATGTGTGTGTGTGTACTTGTGTCACTGTGTCTGGCTGTGTACGAGCGTGCACGCAGTCCAATCAACGAAGCGGATGATATCTTTCGTCTATGTGTGTGTGTGTGTGTGTGTGTGTGTGTGTGTGTGTGTGTGTGTGTGTGTGTGTGTGTGTGTATGCTTGTGTGTATGTGCGCGCGCAGTCCGATCAACGTACCGGATGGTATCTTTTGTCCATGATACTACAGCCTTCGCCAGTCTGCAACTATAACACAACTCAGAGGGTAGATGTCGTTGCTCAATTGATAAACACAGATCAGCAGCCATGCACTTTCGTACCGACATTTGGTTCTAGTTTTCAATGCATAAAGCATGCATTTTGAAATCACCGAGCAAATAGATTCACAAATCATCGGGTATTTTTTTTTAATCATGGAAATGGAAATTACTAGCAACGTGATAAGAAAAAATGCAAGGTTGAATGAGTGTACAATTCAAATCACTTCAAATAGCCAAGATGGATTGTTTTCATAAGCAATTAGATAATTTGGTCATCATATTTCCGGCATTGCCTTTTTTTTCCTGAATAGTTCTCAAAATTTTGCACAACGTCCTACGGTCCACGAGATTCCTTTTGATAGGTTTACCCCTATATTTTTCACTTTCTCTTAGTCTTTTTCAAAATTTTTCGAATCAAAATTTGGATGTGTCCTTCAGAACGGAACGTCATCAACGCAAAGGAATATGGTAGATTAATTTGACAACTTTGATTGCTTGCATGGCTTTATGAAGATTCTAGAAAAGGAAGCTTTGATATAAAAAAAAGAATTCTATCAGACACACATAAACACTCATACACAAACGCAGAGAATCGAATATAATTTCATGAATGCATGCGTACCTGTGTTGGCGGAATAGTACATACCTTCCAAATCTGTGATGTTTTCTGTACATCTTGCCATACAAAGCATTGGTTTAGTAAGGCAAGCACCGTATATGCCGGACTATAAGACGAACGGTTCACAAGGGTATTTGGAGGACTACCGCTCATAGCAACTCATCCAAGTCCCATAACCGTCCATATCGAGCTACGGTAGACGGCTCCCTTGTTATAATACCATTGCATTGGATGTTGTGTAGTATTTGCATTGTTTTGGGGTTTGTTTGTTTTTTAAATTAAATGTCCGTTTCATATACCAGGACTACTACTCAATACAAGTCATCCAAGCCCCATAACTGTCCATACTGAGCTTCGGTACACGGTCCCCCAGTCATAATACCAGTGAATTGGACGCAGAGTATAATTCCCATCATTTTTTTTTTCAAAATTAAATGCCTGTCTTATATATCAGCATACAGGTATATTTTGATTAGTGCGGCTCATTCATTCCAAAATACTGTTCAAAACCGCATTGTTCAAGGTCTTATAATCCAATGTGTTTTTCTATTCAAACTGAGTAACATGAATTTGAACAGCAACAACCAAATTGTACTACATCAAAACCGCACTGTCCGAGGCATTCCAGTATACGGTAGTGTTCCCCCGTCCAAAATGACAGGAAACATAAAATATGTCTATTTCTTTCATGTGAACAGATGTGCTTGTAAAAAGATCCTAGTAGCACAAATAAATGATGTACTAAAAATTCTAAACTCAGAGAGCGCATACCTCTACAAACACCATTGTCACTAAAGACTGAATGAAAGTCAGTTCATGTACAGCGACGATGCTGTGGAGGTAACTGTTAAAAAATTCTCCAACCACCCCAAAATCAAATCAATTCTCCCTCACCCCATAGCCTACCTTTTCAGAAAATGTCATTGAAATTCATTCAAAACTTTTGGAGGTATTGTGTAGACAAACAAACAGACTAACAGACAGACACGGGTGGATACATACAGGTGAATAACTAGAAAATTCCAAAGTTATCTGAACTAAATCTGCAATAAGGAATTTCTTTAATGCAACGTCCAGTTCCATCATTCATAAATACGTAAAGATGAATACATATCAAGTGTAAAACAGTAACGTACACCCTGGTGTTGTTTCACAGACGCATGCGCGCACATACATAAACAAATAAGTAAAAACGTTTCTTACCTTATCGATGACTGCTTTCAAATTGATTTCGCCTCATATACATGCAAACATATACATATACTTTTCAGGTACATATATATGTCAGGTGTATACATTATTAGTGGATATGGTTATAGTTTCCTTGAATAATGCCACAGGTGTCTATCTGACAGATCTGTTAGAAGAATAAAGTCAGTTGATACACAAGAAGTAGTAGTTGGTAAAATTCTCCACTGGCCGACGTGTTGCAACCCGTAGTAAACTCGTGTTATTGTAGCTGCGGTGTGTTTTAAAAAATTCAGATAGGTTAATTAATTTGGGAATCCTCTCTGGCGTACGTAGGATTCGTTCCTTTTTTTCGTTTCTTTCTTCTCTCGATCGTTTTTCCTATTAAATAATTTCGCCTTACTCCTCGTTCATTCAATTTTTTGCTTGAATTTTTTTGATTCGCTCCAAATAAAATTGTTGTCGATAATTTTCTTTTTCACTTTCATATATTTGTATATATGTATAATTTTTATGACGACAACGTTTCCCCTCTTTCAGTTTCGTTTTATTTTTCAATTTACATACACACTCGTATATGTATTTGTAGTCAAATTGTTCTTGTGTAGGACGTATTCCGTGATTGTGATAGACTTTACCTTGAATCCAACGCTATTTTGAATATAAGTAGTTTTCTTTTACAATTTATATACACACACGTATATATGAAATAAAAGAAATGTTCCTGTGTAATATACTGATTGAGACAATTGAATTTATCTTCGATCCAACGCTGATTTAAATAAGTGATTTGATTCTTTTTTCAATGTCAACCTCTGTTTTCGTCAATAATAATCAATATATATATAACAAATTTTATAACAAGTACATCAATATTGATTAAAAAAAATAATGTATAGGTATGATAATAGTACAACAAACACGACAGTGATTTTTGCGTCAGTACTTCGTGCCAACATTCACGGATACACGTGTACGTATCACAACATAACACTTCATATAACGCGCAAGAATATGTAATACACACAGGTTTGTGTAGGTATTTTCTCTTCCAGTGTATATAAGTATCGGTGAATGTCAGTGCAAGTGATACGTAAATATGTAAGTTTTTCTTTCTTTTTAATTCATTGAATGTACGGCTGACAAGTTATTTCTTTCTGTCTTGCAGAAGACCGCTCTTTCCCGTTGAGTTATCGAGAATTTGTTCCAAGAATTTTTCTTTCTTTCTTTACAATTACTGCTATTATGAGATTCTTCTTCTTCTTCTTCTTCTTCTTCTTCTTCTTCTTCTTCTTCTTCTTCTTCTTCTTCTTCTTCTTCTTCTCGTCCTAGTTTTCTCCTTTCACTATTGTCCTCTCTATATATCTCTTCTTCTCTCTATATATATCTCATTCTATCTTTTCTTCATTCTTATTTCGTCCGTTATTTTCTTTGCAATTTTCTCTCTTTCCTCCTTGCTAGTTATCTATTTTTTAAATTGTTACTTGTCAATTGAAAGGACCGCCTTTTCTCTTATGGTGTCCGTGTTATACTGTGCTGTGGTATATCGTGCATATACAGAGATATATCATACATATATAAATAAAAAATATAACAGATAATTCATTCGTACGTCTTTCTATGTGCACGCATGTGTGCAGGTAGTCGCGTGGGTGTGTGTGTTTGCGTGTACACACGTGCGCATCTGTGTTTAATGAATGTAATCATATACATATATATGTGTATGTGTGTGTGTGTACCGTATATTTATATTGTTGGGAGATGCGTCTGTTGGCAGAGAAAATTTCTTTTGGGTCTCAATCTTTTCCCTTCGAGAAGACAATATGTTTTGTTTTGGAGTTTGTTTTTTTTGTTTTTGTTTTTTTGTAGCTGTCGCAGACTACCAAGTGTCTTTCCCGATAAATTTGCAAACGATCAAACAATCTAACAAAGTAATAATAAATAGTGGCGAGTCGTCACGGCAGAAATATAATTATTTACCGGTGTATACACTCTCTGTCTCCTCTCTTCCAATTTCTCTTTCTCTCTTCTCTTTCTTCTCGCTCTCTCTTTCTCCCTTTTTACCTAGTCAACAACAAATGTATTTTTAATTCAACTGTTTAAAGCGATGCTAATTTTTTCTGCTTATTTTTCTTTTTTTTGTCTGCTCGTAGAAGTATGTTCCTGCAATTGTGATAATCTTTATCTTTAATAAGTCTTTAGGGTTAAAACAATAATTCAATAAATAAGGTAGATAATAGTAAATATAATGACGATGTTGATGGTATCGTTTGTGTCATTAACTCCTGTGCTAATTTTACTTTGCTTTGTTTTGTTTTGTTTTTTTTTATTTGTTTTGTTTGTTTTTTAGTGTCCTTGGCAGGTGCTGGCTGATTGCAAAAAAAAAGAAGGGTCAATGACATGGGTTTATACAACCGCAAAAATAATGACTAAGCTAGATAGCCAGACCTACGTAGCAGTGATACTAATATTTCTTTATTGTTATTACTAATATTTTTTGCAGTTGTTGTTGATATCGAAGGTTTTTCGTTGGTGGCCGCGCTACTAGCAGCAGCAACCGCAGCAGTGGTTGCAGCAGTAATAGTAGTAGTAGTGATAGTAGTAGTGGTAGTAGTAGTAGTAGTAGTAGTAGTTGTAGCAATCGTCGTTGTTACAAGACTTGCACGGTCGATAGGAGAGGCGGTGTGTGTTGTCAGGTCTGACGCGCCCAGTTCGAAGGTGCTCTCCTCACAGGAAGAGCAAGGAGTCTCCTCGACTCGAGCGGCGGACAGATGCGCGTAAGAAAACACCGATTTCAATTAATCTTTTATCTAATTGTCACTTTCTGATTCTACACTTCTTTTCAACAATTGGCATTCTACGCTTTTTGTTCTTTTCTTTTTGTAATTTTTTCGTTCCGTTCAGTTCATTCGTTTTATTTTTATTTTATACTTATATTTTTGCCAAGAGTAGCGTTGTTTACGAATCGTTTTACTAACTATCTATAACGATTTTTATTGCGATTATTCCAAGTGGAAAGCGCTTTTTTGTTTGTTTGTTTGTTTGTTTCTGCTTATACTCTATTCCATATGTGTTTGTAATCGTCAAGGTTCTTCGAGATGCGTGAAAAATCGAATTACTTTTTTATGTTTGCGGAATGAAGTGCTTATTTTCTGATTTTTTAGCTGCAACTTTGTCTAAGCTTTTGTTGCATATGTTGAACGATAATCTATTTTTGTTCTAATTTTGTTGAAGTCAAAATGCCACTTGGAGTTTAGTTTTGACGGCAAGTTAGTAGTTATCTCTACAACTTCAGTAAATCGACAGCACTTCAGTCGAATGCCGCAGTCTAGGTATTATTCTCAATATTATCTAAAATAGATTAAGATTCTCTATTAGTTTGGTTCGTTTGTTATGCGCTTTATTCTTTCTATCTATCAAAATTTTCTAACGTTATCATATCATCAATTAACATTAACCTCAGTATGTGCGTGCGCGTATGCGAGCGTGCGTGTATGTGTGTGTGATAGGAAACGAGTTTCCTTTTCTAGAGCCTGTTATTGTTAACAAGTCTTCACAAGCCCATGTAAAATTCTGCATATAACTGTCTGTAGGTAACGTAATACATTATTTTTCCTTTTTTTTAATATGTGTTGTTCGCCGACGTTTTAAAACATGTTAATGGCCAGAAAAGTTTGTTCCGTTAGCCTATTGTAACGGTTCTGTACAAAACTTTCTACTGTTAGATGCAGTTGTAGCACGATATGTAAAAAGGATTCTGATACCCCGTTGGGAAGAGTGCCGGTTTGAGTGTGTGTGTGTGTGTGTGTGTGTGTGTGTGTGTGTGTGTGTGTGTTTGTGTTGCCTCAATTGACGATATAAGGTTTTCAAAGCGAGAACGACCCTTGCATCATCATTAACTGTTTCTTTTCATGTATTTTAGTTCTGAACATCGAAATTATGTAGATGTTCTACCTACGTTTTTTTTTTTCAGACGTTTGTGTAAACTTGCATTTAAAAAGAAGGATTCACAAGCTTTTCATTTTCAACGTCTGAACGTTTTTATATATTTTTTCATACAAATCCAAATGAGCCTCACTTTTCAAAATATATGTTTGTGTGTGTACACGCATGAGTGTTCCAGAGGAAGAGAGGCTATATTTTCTATTTAAAAATCTTATTGATATTCTTGTCGACTAATGAGATCTCATTTTTAGACTAATATCTGCACATACACACGCACGATAGAAATATGTCCTTTTTGTGAAATTATATACGTGCACATATGTTTTTTTACTTTCAAATACGTGTGGAAATCTCCATATGAGGGTGCATACAACTGTGCATGATTGTGATTACGTTTGCAATGAATGTATCTTGTATATTTTTCTTTCTCTCTGCATATATATATCTTCGTCTCTGTATCTATATATTGTGTATCTTTTTTTATACGTATATATCTATGTATATCTGCTACTGAAATATCAACCTAGAAGAGAAGAGAATTTCCTGCCAAAGAGTTCGTTCCTGGATAAGTCTCTCCCGGTTGAAAGTGGTTATGCGTTTTTTTCCCTTTTACGGCACTTTGTAGTGCTTGGACGAAAGTAATTAACTTCGGGTATATGTTGGTATGACCGTATGGAGAACAACCTACGGCCTGAATTAGCTTAAAAATGAATTCTTGACGAAAATTCATTAAAATGTTATTATATATATATTGTTTTCTTCTGTGTAGTGTCGTCTCAGGACTTCGAATCGGACGCAGTAGCAGGCAATTGAAGAGGTGCGGCTACTTCAACATACGATGAGAGACTCTGATTCTACTCCCGGGAAGCGGCAACCATCTCTGTTATAACAAAGATTTGATCAGAATGTTAATTATGATGGCTTTGCCTCACGAGCAAAGATTTGAGAAGGTTTTCCCTGCCCGCTGCAGGCCCCCAGGTGGCCAGCAAGGCCTAATGACAAACAAAAATAACGACTCGTTGATCCATTGGTACCTCTAAGATCCAATAAGTAATCCAGTTTTATTTAAACCACTGATTCTCTTCCTCGTAGACTGGGGTTTGTAGAAAATGAAGATAACGCCGGCTTGATAATGGTTTATCAGTCAATCCAGACACTCAGCTTGCGTTCTCAGGCATTACCAAAGCTACAGATATGTCAATGCGACCACACTTACAAACACACACCCACCCATGTGTTCGAATGTGTTTTTAGGTCCATAAATACAAATAAATTGAATTGGATTGACTATTCAATCGCTTCGGCCAAATCAATTGGGTTGTTTCTTACTGATTGTCGGTATGGAGGATTGAGCAGTGGTTTGGTAAGTAAAGCTCTTTTTCGTCAGTGTGCGACAGATAGATAGATGGTTATGTGTTTTGTAATGTTTATGTATATGTATGCGTATCGAGAATATTGAAAGATGTTGATAGTTTATGAGCGAGGATATTTTTTATCTACAAAAATAGAAGTAACGTCTCTATTTTTACTTCAACTGGGATTCCGATCCTGGTTAGTTCACTTGAATGACTTGACTTGTTTCCAATTATTTCCTGTTAATCTCTTTATTGAAACGTTCAGTATGCTCACATTTGTCCAGATTCATAAGCGGTCTTTTTGTGTGTGAATCTTTTTGTGCATTCACTCCAATGTTTATTATCGGAACGCTTCTTTCGCCTTTCTAGATTTCCTGCTGGTGAAAAACGACCCTTTTAAAATCAGATGGTATTTACCGTCGAAGTGGTGGAAGCATCTTACTAATAATTCAAGCTCCACAGTGAATGTAGATAATAGATAAACTTTTGTGGATTTTTGTTCAGTAGGAACGTTTTCAAGAACATGCGTCGAACTTTGAGCACTACATCCTAGTAGTGGCCAACAAGAAAAAGCAATTAATCATTTGTTGATGTTTATTCTCAACGGGAAAGAAGAAGAATATTTTGGATATTTCAAAAATGGTAATAACAAGGCTGCAGCAATGGAAGTGATACGTCTTCAAATTTCTCCGGAATCGGAATACGTCAAAGAAAGAGAAGAATATTCTTGGGCAGTAAATTTCAAGAAGAAGAAGATGATGATAATAAAATGGTAATAATTACAATTGCAACCTTGGTATCCTTTAAACTTTGTGAAAGCCAAAACTTGTCATCAGTTTCAAAGTTCCAATTGTCTAAACAAATGCAAACAAAACTTACAACTCACAAACGGTATAACTATTTCCCATGGGTAAAAAGCCAATTTCCAATCCAGTCTTGATTGTATTTGTTCGTTCTTTTTATTTTACTTATTCTTGATTTTTCTTCTTTTTCTTCTTGGTTCTTCCTTTTTCTTCTTCTTCTTGATTTTTCCTTTTTCTTCTTTTTCTTCTATTTCTTAGTTTTCGTGCTTTCCCTTTTCTCTGCAGTTTCGCTTTGACTTTCTTATTTCTTGTCGAATTCAAGAGTTCGTCTTCTTCATGGATACAAAGGGTACACGGGAGTACTGAGGAGGTCAAAGTTCGTCTGTAAGTAAAAATTCCTTTTTTCTTCTTCTTCTTCTTCTTCTTCTTCTTCTTCTTCTTCTTCTTCTTCTTCTTCTTCTTCTTCTTCTTACCTTTTAGAGCGACAACGTACGGAAACACGCCTACATTTATTCATAAACATGCAGTTTTAAATTGGATAAAGGTCAAATTGCCTCTTAAAGGAGAGAGTGTCATTTGTAAAAACAGCACAAATTCGGCTATGAGATGTAAACGTCTTTTGGATACATAGACTTGCCGTGGGACAAGGAGGCAATTATATAACAAGGGAGGTAACTGTTGGATACAATATCCGTATAGCTGCACACACTTCGAGTTATCGTTCGTGACTTCGATAGCGGAAGTGAACTTTCGATTTGGGTAGTTCCGCTTTTTTTAGTTTTCTTTCTTGTTTAAATTCACACTTTTTTGCTTTCCTTCCTTTCTTTATACGAACACGAATTATATAGAATAAGAGAATATTTACGTATATATATCTTTATATAAATATATATGTATATAAGTATACGTGTGTGTGCACGTGTGTGTGAAATATTGAATTACTCCTTTTATCAACTCGTATCGATGTACTAAAGGTGATCTATTCAGTCAATCAATATGGATCAATGCATCGATCTATGAACAGTACTTGGAATCAAAGACTAAATAAATGTATGCACGTATGTATTAGTAGGCATTTGTGTGAAGGTGTGTTCGAGTGGGCGATAATTATATGTAAGACCAATTATTCACATGTATATAGATGGTTAAGAATATAATGTAATACGTATTCTCACCATTGGAATTAATAGGTCAAATCTATTACTGTTATCAACTATTAATTTATATACGAATTTAAGAAGCATTGAATATATAGAGATATATCTCAAGCCCATACGTCGATATACGATTAAGTTCTGTTCATCTAAGGAAAACTACGGAGCACGTTAGTATTTAGATTGTCATAACTGTAATTGAGTAAACAATTTTTGTATATATGATTGATTGATAAAAACTAGATTAATCCAGGTAAGTTATGAATGGGCTTCAGCATGTGGATTTGTGAAACATACATAAAACTGCTATATGTTTATCGAAGTATATAAACGTTATGAATCATAACTAGATTAGTTGGGAGATGGATCTACATTATTTGTATGTTAGGAATAGAATTAATCAGGGAATTCATTTGATATACTTTTCTCATATCATTCAGCAACTGAATGAATATGTGTTAATATATTAGTGCAAAGTTGATAATTGCAGATATTTACCAAACATTAAAATTTTATAAAACTATGTTTTTTTAATGTATATCCCAAGGTTTTCATTCATATCTTTCATGATAGATACATAGATAGATAGATAGATAGATACATACATACATACATATATACATACGTACATACATACATAGAATTCAGTAATTACGTCAAATATGATAAGGATTTTCTAAAGATATTTCTCTTTGAAAAGATGGTATCGTATTAGAGAATTTTAATGTAAGAGAATGTGTTTATATACACATGTATTGGGATAAGTCTATAAGTGCAGTTTTTTCTCTTAACAAAGGATAGCACTTATCTCCATTTAAATGTATTTTGATTGAAAATTATATTTATCAAAATATCTGTATGTATCAGTTACCTAAACGACTGTTGCTTTCTGCGGTAAATTTGAAGGAAGTTTAATCTATCTTGGCTGGGTGATCAATATATGTTCAAAAGATCCAAGTTCGATCTCTATATTCTTATAATTCGTGTTTGTCAGAGAGGAAAGGAATGAGCGATTATACGAAGACAAAAGCTACGAAAAATTTAGAGGGAGACGGAGATTCAAAAAGACATTAGCTACACAATCAAAGCAGCACGAAATGCATATATATATATATATATATATATATATATATATATATATATATATATATATATATATATACGTGTGTCTGTGTGTGTGTGTGCGTGCGTGCGTAAACTACATTGCAGTGTCACCGATAATAGTTAAATCGGATATTGAATTAAAAAATTCCACTACGGTTCTGTTCTTCAAAGAATTTCTAGTTTTTTCTGCCTTTTCGTTGATTTTTTGCTGTTGACTATTTGTTTTGTTTTGTTTTTTTTTTGGTTTTGTTGGGGTTTTCCAATGTTTTGACATGAACAGGTAATCTAGGTTATGACCGAATTCAAAACAAGGGGAGATAACTGCGTTGTATACACAAGCAAAAACGAGCGGTCAGATAGACAGTTGATTGTTCCGTCTATATATTATAAACATGTAAAAAAAATTTTCACGAAGAAATAATTTTGTCACAGTTTTATGCAATTGTTCTTTGACGTGCTTTTACAATAATTAGCTGGGTCTTTTTCTGTCTGATTTCGAAACTTCAAATCGGAGAAAATGCTTACATCTTTTTTTTATATTTTCTGTCGGTATGAGAATTTTTTAAACATTTTATGTTGATATTTTTATTTTGTTTGTAATGTTGTTCTTCGTTTATATATATACATGTATATATATATATATATATATACTTCTGAATCAGATTTTTTTTTGGAAGATATGTATAAAACCCCGAAATGATTACTAGAATGGACAAATATATTGACACGTACGGAATGATAATAAATAAATCTGGTCACATAAGGTAAACACTGAATCAACAGCCAGCCCTTTCTGATTTTGCTGCACTGAATTTTAGATTCTCTAGTACTTATTTGTTATTCTCACTTTGGGTTTTTTTTTTAACACACATCAAACGTCGTGACTGTATTATTGCAAATATTTAATATATGTGTGTGCTGGCACTTTTACATGCAGAGACAATTTGACTGTATTGGTTCCTCCCGTATTTTGATCTCTTATTCTTTTCTTAATTATTTTCTCCTTCAGCAATTCCTTGTGGCGCACTCTTATTTATGGTAGAATAATTCTTGATAAACCAACAGAGGTTCCTGTTCTCTCCTGTCCTTATAGTAAAAAAAATATTTTCCGTTCGTCTGCAAGTGGAAAGAAGGGAGGTAATATGCCGTTTCCCACGGACTTAGTGAAATGCTCGTTTTCGAATTTGCTTGGATTGTTCTTGTTCTTGTTCTTCTTCTTCCTCTTCTTATTATTATTTGTTTGAAGTTGATATAATTACTGTAGCCATTATCCCTGTGTTGTGGATTTAGCTAAATAAATAAACAGAATAAAGAGAATGCATGTATGACAAACGTTTGCTTACTCCAAGATTTTTATCTTCTTGTCTAACGGCATTCCATTAAACAGAATTCTGTTGTCTTACCGACAACAAAAAAAGGGGGTATCTTTCCCCTTTTTGCTGTGCAATCAGTCCTTTCAACAGAAAAAAGGAACCCCTTCCTTATTTATACGTATATTTCATCTTCTCTTGTTAAGTCATTATCATCTTTTTTAGTCTTTCATCGCTTCTTTCATCCACTTCGTCTTCGCCTTTTAACAGACGACAGCTTCTTCTCGCTCCTTTTTATCAAACATCTCGATATAAAAAAAATCCTTCGGGCTAAACTGACCCCTTCACGAGACCTTACCTTCTTTCGTTCCTTTTTTCTTTTCTCCCTTTTTTTCTTCTCCGTCTCCCTCTTTCTCTTTCGAGTCTTCTTCGTAGCCCTCGTTCCGTGTAGGTATATGTGTGTACCTCTGACTATCACGCTCTCCCTCCTGCCTTTCCCTCTGACCTAATCAACCGCCGACTCTCTATTTTTCTCTGTTTTTCTTTCTACCTTTTTCCCTCCCTCTCTATCAGCTGCTCTCTTTCTCTCTCTGTGTGTCGAATTCGCCCCCTCTCTATACATATCTCTGCGTGCATGCCCCCTCCCTTTAAATAAACTTGCTTGTCACGCCTCCCCCTTCGAACTCGTTTCTTACCCAAATTTCTCTGTTCGATCTGTATTTTACGTTCAGTCAGTCACTCTGTATGCTAGTATTAATCAATTACGAAAACGTCCAAGATCTTATGGATGGGTGCAAGCAATAGAAACACTGGGAAGCCTTGTACGACTAACAGTGAGTTCAAGAACCGACTCGTGGTTGGCAATTTATTTTCGCACGCGATTCGACATTGAATGGCATGACAAACACGAGCGAATTTTGAATATGACAAAAAATGCTATTGTATATGTTAATAATCGCGAGATAGATAAAAATCAACAGACTGTCATAGATAGATAGATAGATAGATAGATATGAGTAGTCTCAGCGAGAGCATCGGATTGATATACAGGAATACCTTGAATAATGTAGACTGGAGAGGGTTTTGACGTATTACGGTCAAGGTATTGCTGTACAAATTTATGTGACGAAGTATAAAAAAATCATACCAAGACTTGAAACAGTTTTATTATTAATCACACCAATCAAGGTATACCTGTATAAACGAATGGGAAAAGATAGATAACCTTGTATGTGCAGGCATATATACCATAGTTTGGGCACAAAACTAGAAATATTGCTCTCCTTGTGAGGATCAAATTCATTAATGATAATCTGCTAGTCTAACGAGCTAACCATAACACTACCACGAGGCACCTAATGTATGCACGTATATAATTAGATGCGTATACATAAACACATTCATAATTATATGCATGTATGTATATGTTTATATATGAATGTGTATGAGTGCTTTTTAATACTTTTGCACACACATACACACGCAAACAAATACACATATGCACATCTATATATATACTCATAAATATGTTTAAGAATGGGAAAAATGTGTATCAATTTCTATCGGCAAATGTGCAAATCTACGTGAAAAGAGGTCAAATGTAAATGTTACTGAATATGATAGTTCGTGTTTATATGCCTGTATTCGTTCATAAATGAGAGAGACAGAAAGGGATAGAGAGAGAGAGAGTTACTGGGCAAAAGTGAACGCGTGTATTTATAAACTAGTCAAAAAGTGGTCTTTATCCCCCTTTCTCTCTCTCTCTCTCTCTCTCTCTCTCTCTCTCTCTCTTCTATTTAATCTCCCTGTTTCACTCATCTTACTTTCCATTTTTTTCTTCTCTTATTCAGCTCGCTTCCGTTCAATTTCACTCTTCCTTTTTCTTTTTCGTTCATTGACAGTGTGTATCTCTTTCTCCCCCTCTCTCTCCCTCTCTCTCTCTCTCTCTCTCTCTCTCTCTCTGTTAATATCTATACGCTTTATCTCCTACTCAGTTGGCAGCCTATCTTCTTACACAATCCATTAGTTCGAGTTTTCAAATCTTGTCACACGTTTCATTTATTCTATTTAAATTTATTAGATTTCCCTTTCCCACTGCACATAGAACACATGCGGCTGAATGCAGGCACATGACAGCCACACTTTGTTTCACTTTCACGAGTTATTTCCCTTCGCTCCTACTTTCACTATCACTCTCTCTCTCTCTCACACACACACACACACACACACACACATACACAAACACACACTCGTTCTCATCCACACACACGACTCTCTATCCGTCTCTCTTCCATGTCTCACAATATGATTTATACTACCTCCGTCTTCTTTACTTCCCCCTTCTTTCTTAATCTTTCATTAAATTCTCTCTCTCTCTCTCTCACACACACACACACACACACACTCTCTCTCGCTCTCATTCACACACACGACTCTCTATCTGTCTCTCTTCTGTCTCACAATATGATTTATACTACCTCCATCTTCTCTACTCCCTCCTTCTTTCTCGCTCTTTCATTAAATGTTCTCTCTCTGTCTCTCTGTCTCTCTCTCTCGTATTCTTTTTCCGCTCGGATTACCGTGTCTACTAACAATCGATTGAGTACCTTCGCCACCTCAAACCCCCCCACCCCAGTAGTTCGGTTCACCGTGACTACCTTCTTATACTAATCCCTTCCCCCTCTCCCTCTGCCAGTCTCAGCTTTTCTCTTTAGTCTCTGTCTCTCGCATCGATCTCTTTCAATGCACACCCTCCACGCTCCTGTACTTTTTTTTTCTTTCTTTAAGCTCGGGTCTCGTTTACACTTCCTCATCGCCGTCGTTATCGTCATCTCTGTGCTCATGTTCAGATGCTGCTTCCCCCCACCACCACCCTCATTTCTGAGACCCGGCGTCGCATCCTGACTTAGGAGTAGTCACTGCTATCTTCATCGCACCAAGTTACTCTCCCCCACGGCTTCTCCCAACCCCAAAACAACCACTGCATATCTCCAAATCAATACATGGAGTTTGCTTTCTGCTTGTCTGTGTGCCTGGCGAGCTGGCTGAATAGAAGGTCGGACTTCAGCTTGCACGACTACTACAACAACCCTTGCTTCTAACCAACACTTGTCGATGCATCTCCAGCATGAGATCGCGGGGTTCTTCCCAGGTTTGCTCACTCAATGACACTCAGTAACAGTCTATCGCTGAGAAGAACAAAGATTCTGATTTTACACCATCTGGGGTTTAAGTAAATATAAACAATGAGTCATTGTTAGTAATTTTTAGACTATTATTCACCTTCTTCTCAATTTTTTCAATTACTTTTACATGCAACTTTTACTTAGGTCAGTTTCCAATCGGCAGCGCGTAAACAGCGTTGATTAGAAACTTGAGAAAAAAAAATTAAAACTCCAGGAGAGACTTAAACACATGATTGAGAGCTATTGAAAATTGAGTCAAAGATAAATAGTAGTAGAAATATTGATAGTGTTTTACAATACTCCTGTTAATAAAATGAATAATACATATAAATAATGAGTGTTTTGAAGAGTTCAGCCGGAACGTTGCTGCTGAAAACAAGGCTGAAGATAATAATCCTTACAATACAAGCTGGAACAACCTTTGCTTCTAATCAACACTTGCTGATGTATCACCAGGATGATAGCATAGGGTTTCTGCCTGTGACTGCTCTGATCAGTTTGTTAACCTCAGTAATATATAATCGCTGACAAAAACTGATACTGTGATTTTCATCATAATCATCATAATCAATCTTTTACCATCCATCGTTGGACATAGACCTTCCCCAGTCTCCACCACAATTCTTTATCATGGGAGTCGTGGAGCAAGTATTTTCTGAATATGTCTAATTCATCTCTCCATCTCATATTCTGTCAGCCTCGGTGTCGCATGTGATCTCTGGAAATCCATATTGTGAGTCGTAATGTCCATCGGTCGTCTACCATTCTTGCAACATGGCCTGCCCATTGCCATTCAAGTTTTTTAATAGATTCTATGATTTCTCGGCCTCCTGTTTTCTCCCTGATATACAGTGCTGTCTTGTGATCTCTCCATGTGAGGTTGAGCATGACTCTCTCATACGTGCGTTGCATGCTTCTCAGTTTGCAGGTTTGTCTCATGGTTAGGTTCCTTGTAATTTTAAATACAAATAAATATGAATCATCGTTATCAGCAATAGCGGCAACAGCGGCCATTCAAGGTCCACAATTGGACGAATGTCTTCTAAACGTCCATAGTATGGTCGGATTTATTTTTGTTTTGTCGTGGGGTTGGGGGGGTTGTCTTTTTGTAGTTGATGTTGTTTCTGTCAGAGTGGTAGTGGCTAATTGAGCTCACCTGTAGCCACTATTTTCCTATGACTGATTTTGAATTCAGAGATGTCCTTCTCCTATACTGGTCGCTTCCAAAAACTAGTAAGGTCAGACCGTCCCTGCTATATTACTAGTCGCTGAATGGGAAGAAGACATGTCTTTCCCCAGGGTATTAGTGCAAAGTAAACGTAAATAGCCAGGTAGATATGAGTAGCGACTGTTTTCTGAATTTCTGAGAACCTGCACCGACGAAGACTGTAGAAATAATCAGCCGAAATGTAACTGCTAAAATCAACGAAGACGAACATAGTAATCAGTGCAATACATGGAATAATAGATGTCAAAGTTAACAATTTTGTACCGGATTTCGATACGGTAACAGAGAAATATGTTCACTTGAAACAAAGAGAAATTTCAACTCAAATCAAGCAGCCTTTCATTTTGTCGCCACTCAAGTAATATTATAGTCTATGATGCCCGTTGGTATATACAGGTTTCTCCGCTATCCGAAGGTAGTGGCCCTATAGAAACAAAACTCCCATAAAATGAAATGGCACAAAGCAAAGAAACAATCTCTCCCATGTCTGCTAGTTTTACGCTAAACGTAACAACTTTACGCGTTCTCTGACGCCTCTCTGATACATTAAGATACACCTTGCTAACGCATATGTACAAAAGAAGAAAACGAAGTAAGACACCATGGCTCGCAGACAAAGCTGTGGTGGCTTGAGTTCTTTCAGAAATACAAAAGTGGCAAAAATCGAAATTTTGTAAAGCAGGGTGTACTGGTATATAATTCCCTGGTCCCAGCTTAGAAGCAGAGTGGGTCAATAACTACTGGAATCGATCTGGATAAAATTATTAATAGCATTATTATTGTTTAGTCAATAACCGTGGGAAAATGCGGATACATTTGAATTGCTGTGAAACAATTTTTGACAAAATAGGAATAGTGAATGTGTTTCTGTTAAGAGTACATAGTTTCAAACGGTGGACAAGAAGCAGTTTTATTAGCAAAATTTTTACTCATGAATGGAAGAGTCCAGTGTCACGAATAGAAGAAGAAAAAGGACACAATGCACATTATATATATATATATATATATATATATATATATATAATCTATCGATAGATAACATAAAAATCATGTCATATATAGATTAGGAATGGATATTTGATCCGACAGAATGAATTATAGATTGCGTTATATTACATAGAAACTTATTTGAGATGATTTCTCGTCGTTACATGGTCAATGTATCACTTGCCTTTCACAACGTTAATATTTTTTTTTAAACAATTAAAGAATAATGCTGGGCCTCACATGGAGAGACCACCAGACAGCACAGTACATCTGAGAAAAGACAAGAGTTAAGGACATCATAGAATCCGTTAAAAATCTTAAATGGCAGTGGGCCGGCCATGTTGCAAGAATGGCAGACAATCGATGGATATCGCGACTCACAACATGGATCCCCTGAGACCACATGCGCAACCAAGGCCGGCAAAATGTTAGATGGAGAGACGAGCTAGACAAGTTCAGAAAGTACTGGCTCCGTGACGCCCATGATAGGGAAGTGTGGCAAATCTTGGGGAAGGTCTATGTCCAACGACGGACGCTAAAAGACTGATGATGATGATGATGATGAAAGAAAATGTAGCTGCTGCAGGAATCGAACCTGTCACCGATAGGGTAGCCACTTCAACATAGCAAATCTCTTACTATTGGGCGAAACAACCACCGGTAAAGCAAAGACATAAATAATCGTTTTCACGTCAAATTCTCATCTCGTTCATTCTCGATCTATTCGTCTCTTTTCATGCAACAGATATGTTTTAAGAAATGGACATATCTGGTCCGACATAATATATGATAAATTGTGCTATATTTTATAGAAACTCGTTTGAAATATTTTCCCGTCGTTACACGGTTATTGTATCACTTTCCCTGTATAAAAATGCAATTACACCACTTTCGTCTATTAATTTGTGATTTGCGTGTCCTGGCAATACGTGTTAGTCTAATTTTCATTTTCAATAATTCATGTTTCCAATTTTTATTATCCAGATAGTTTTTTACCTAAATGTTTTGTTTGTTTGTTTGTTTTTTGTCCGTCATTCATTTATATGGCTTGAATACAGAAATATAATTACAAAAAAAAAATCTTAACAAGAAGGGTTGAGAAGAGTCTTTTTTCTTGTTTTTTGTTTGTTGTTGTATTTTCAATTCTGCCCCCATATGCCGTTAGCTGCTAGGCGTACACGCAAACACAAAGCGTTAGCAGCTAGCTACGTGGTTTTACTCTCTCTCTCTCTCTCTCTCTCTCTCTCTCTCTTTCTCTCTCTCTCTCTAGTCAAAGCTGATGTTTCCCATTTCTACCGCGACAGTGTACGTTCAAACAAATCAACAAATTTGGTAACACTGGTATTTATATTGTAGGTCAATAACTTAGAGTGGGATAGTATCAGACCATCTGTAATGGGAGATCCAATAAGGATTGAACCAACTAACAACGGCCAGCAAGATTTTTTTTTCATATGATGTACTCGTTAATCACAGGAAAAAATTCACGGACATATTCTGATTTTGATGTTTGCGTATTTGGGTTCTTCTAGGGAGTGCATACTAATTTCTTTAATGTTCCAAATAAGGACTGCCTGTTCGTCTGCCTAGGAAATCAGCATTTGAAATATCGGCTTACACTTGGGCTGAATGAATGACTGTTAGCTCTGGTGAGAGATCACCCAACTATCTCAATCATTAAGGAGTGGCATTTGTAGGTATATTGGATCATCCTAGCGATGATCTCCGACCAAACAACGAGAAAACATCGGGTAGAGGTATTCTTCCCTTTTCACTTGTTCGTCCGTCCGTTCTTGTGTTTATTCAAATGCCCCTGGTCACATTTTCTGGGGTATAGAGCCTTGGGTATAATTTCCAGGGATAATCCAGAAGCCACCTTTTAAAAGCAGCTTTTTATTTTATTTTTTTCTTCAAATTTGTCTTTCCTCTCTTGTTTTCAGACAGTACTCGATTTACAATAATAATCCATCATAAAACTGACACTTTTTTGCATCGCAGTGACGTAGCATTTATGATGTTTTGGCGTTTGTGAGTGAGCTTGGTCGGCGCCTATGATCTCTTCAAATCATAAATATCTAAGTATAACTTTGTATCAGTATAGATACAGACTAGTACAAAGATATAAGAACTTACAGAAAGAGGGATGAGAAAATCGAACAACTTGGCTACGATGAATTGTTTTCTAGGTGGAGGTAACAACATATGACAGTTAAAGATGGTTTCAAACGGCCATGAAAGAAAACAGCGCTCCTAAACATAATAATGAGAAGAAATAAAAGCTACTTCCAAGGTGATTGGCGAGTGAAATTGGTCCTTTAGATATTAAAATGAAGTCCATAGCAAAAAACAATGCCAATATCTAATTTTTTAGAAGTACGACATTTAAAATATTTTTCCCGTGTAATAAGACTACCTCATTGTCCCATACTGAAACTATTGCTAATTGCAAATAAAAGGAAATAATTCTGTAGAAATTCACGGCTTTTGTTTGTTTGAGACAATGTTAGTTTTATCTACTGTACAGATATAAAGAAAATGAGAATTAGGTGGGAGTTCATGTATTTTACATGCTAACGTTATTAGCTTATGCAAAACACTTCCAAGGCATAAAGTGTTTAAATGAGAAAATATGATGATGATAGCCGATATATACATGATAGTTCATCTAATAAAGATGTTTACTTTTCTTTTACAGTTTCCTATGGAATCCTTTACCAGAATGGCTTCCATTTTAACGGGAGCCTCTAGTAGAATATGGAGGTTTGGATGGCCCACTGGTTAACTGTATGGCGAAATGGAATGGGCAAACCGAGTTCAGATTCCGGCTGAAACTGTGTTCATCAACAATATCCTTTGTAATGATACATAATTTGAATTTGAATTTGTTAAACTGAAATTTTATCATTCGAAAATACTTGACTGCAAAGGAGCAAAAAGAGATGTCAGTTTTAAAATGTCATTTTCTTTTTTCTGATATACGATTCTCTCCGTTCCCACTGTCATCAAGAAGAATTTGTTGCCACAGACGACTGACATAGATATAGGTGGTCTCACGCGATTTTGTCGTGGCGTTAAGTGGCTTTGAAACCCATTTGAAGAAGGAGCTTCAATCAAGCCGGACAACTCGAACACAATCGGTAGAAACTCGTCGTTACTACTGCCATCGAGTGACATTTGAGACAGTTGTTCACTTCATACTGCTGACTTTCCTCACCACATCTATAAGTAAATATCAAAGTACATTAGGCTCTCTGAAATTAAATGTGAAACAACTGTGTTAATTGACAACCAGTGAAGGAAAAAAGCAATTATGATTCCATACATGGTTGTGCTCCAAAAGAAGATTGGTTCCAAGTCTTCCAATTGGTTGGGACAGTGATTACTTTAATGGTCCTGTGTAATCTCATGTCACTTAGAAAAGGGATGTGCTTGACCAAGTAAGTTTCATTGTCCTGAGAAATGCCGGGAAGAGGTAGTTCTCTACATCGCATCCCAACAATTTATTTTATTAGTTAAACTGGAACTGAAAAGTAGAATACCTAATTGGGGCAAATTATTTGGATTGGTACATTTTCTTGAATCTCTTGAACAAACAATTTAAATAGCTTAAAAATGACTAAATTAGGCTGGAACCATCATTTTTAATTGCTAAGAGTTTTTAGTTTCAATAGTAATGAATATTTCTTTATGAATAAGAAAATCGATAATAACGTTATTTAACGTTTACATCTTCAGATCGAGAATAACGTCATTTGTGAATGTTATAATCTCATCAATACGTTGTATATTTAGGCATTTAAGAGCCTCTTTACGAGTTTTAAGAGCGTATACTGTTACTTGGGAATGGAATCAACCTAATTTCAGCCATATATTCGACAAATCTAACCACAATTTACAATAGCTGATTTAAAATGGTCGTTCATGAAATCCAAGAAAATGCATCAATCCAAATATTGCCCTAATAGGGATTGCAACAAACTGGAACAAATAAAATTCCAACTTAACAATCTCCCAAATATCGCATCGATAGTAAATGCCATTAAGGTTTTAATAGAGTGAGTATGTTTGTAAAAGTTTGGTGATTTTTTTTAATCGCTTTATGATTTTACTGTACAAGAAAATATAAGAATTATCTAAAAATGCACCAAAAGTAAAAATCATTCGATGTTTGAATCGTTGGAATTGTAAATAAATGTACACCTTTACTAGTGCAGTTAATTCGTCCAAAGATTTTCTGTACTTTTCAAAACAGCACTTTTCAAAGTCTCATCATAATTCAATGTGATTTATACTGATACTTCGTTATCGCAATTTTTACAGCAATACATTACCATGCTACATCCATAACCAAAACTATTCAAAGTATTGTTGTAATCAATTTACTTGTCTACAATGAAGATCATAAGGAAAGTTGTAATTTCACGGACCCAGAAAAAGAGTGCTAATTATAAACACGTTATAAAATATTATATTAAGTAATGTCCAAAAACATATACTGAAATTACCACACACACACACACACACACATATATATATACATACATACATACATACATACATACATACATACATACATATCATAATTAGTGTGGTTAATTTGTTCTAAAGTTTTCCGTACTCTTCAAAACCGCACTGATGAAGGTCCTATTATGATTTGATGATTTTTTTTAGTTTATACTTAGTTGTAATAATTTGTATAGCAATAACTTCATCGTAGTACATCAAAACCAAAACTTATCAAAACTGCAGTATTTAAGGTATTCCTGTACATAACAAATAAACGTTTAGATGTTTAAAAAATGTATAAATGAATGTGTATTTTGAACGAAAAGTAAGGATTCAGTTTTGCATTAATTTTTAAGTAACTCCCCATCGAAGATCCTTGGAATTTTTTCTTCAATTTTTTCATTCTAAAAGTTCATTGAGTATGCATACCAATTTTGGTTTGACTCTGTTTATTCTTGTGGGGAATGCATTGTAACAAACAGAGCCAGTTGTTTCATATAACAGAATATATATATATATATATATATATATATATATATATATATATATATATATATATATATATATATATATATATATATATATATATATATATATATATATATATATATATATATATATATGCAAAAGTTTTTGTTACCAAAAATATTCTGGTGCACAAAATTAAATAAACGATGTAGTCCATTAGTCTGATTGGGATTCTAGTTACATAACATTAGTGCTTCTCTCATTGAGTGCTGATATGAAGAGGTTGTTCAGAGATCTGACCCTTCAATAACTAACATGGAGCTGGCCATTACGAAAGGATAGAGGAGTCAAGTCAAAGATCTTGAAAGATTTTCCATATACAATGTTTTTTTTCGAATGTTATTCGGAGTTGCAAACAAAACACAGAAAACCAAATTTTTTATCCTTTAATTTTCTTTCATTTGGCAGAAAAAAGGGCTTTTTTGATCCAAAATTGTCCTCTGCTGACCTTCAATGACTTACGATTAAGGTTGCTGACCACCAAGCATCTTTTTCTTGCCCAAGTAAATTCACTGCATCAATTATTTATCACGTGATCAACGTCTTTTGGCATTATTCCGTGATGGTGGGGTTCAATGAATAAGTTACCTTCCTCACCTTCTGTTATCCAGTAATCACTGAGAAGTCTGAATTGTCAACTAACAAACAATAGACTAATTTAGCATAAACTTACTGAATTTGCTCTAAAAGCCAATTTGCGGGATTTAAATGAAAAGATGCAGATGCTCAACCCCCCTCTATTTTACCACAAAAAAAGAATGTTTTTGTTATCGTTTGTATATAGATTTAATTTGAAAAACCTCATTAATTCACTAAATTCCTTTAATATGTTTTACAAAGGGAAGAAAGTTGCTGATAGAAAAACATTTGGGTGTGCAGCACCCAACTGCGATTCCTGATCTGTATGCCTTTTGGTTTGTTTTTTTTTATCAGAACATTTGTGTATTGAATAAAAAGTAGATGCAGATGAATATTTGGCTTATTTCTAAGTAGAAATATCTTTTTTCATCAAGGTAAGTGATAAGGACTATTCTTATGACATTTTACTCGAATAATTAATTGCACAATTTTATATAAAACGAGTTTTTATGCATTTTGATATTTTGATAATACGGACTGATATTTGTAGAAAAATATGTCAATTTTTTAAAGCCAATACGAGAAGTTGTTTGTTTGTTTGTATTTAATCTAACATTTTTTACAGAGAAAAAAAACTCTAATCCATTACGCAGTGAATTCCAGTTGGAGGGAACATCAGTTCCAAGGGGCAGCTGCTTTGTAGGACCAATAATGCAAGAACAGAGTCAAACGTATGTATAGATTCGTGCTTTTTATGCTAGTCGCTTTATAAGGACCGACTGCTTATAGGGACCTAATTTCGTGATCTTAATGTGTTCTGCTTAAACTGAATCCACTGAATTTTAAAAGCTGTGTACGCAGTGGTGCATGTGTGTCTGTGCGTGCGCGTGTGTGTGCATGCAGTAAATCAAAATGTTTTACTCTTCATACTTTTTTTCTTCAAAATTATCCATATTTTCAAGAAATGCCATTCGACAAGGTTGATAACTTGAATAATACCAACCAGCGAGAAATTACCTCCTCGTCTCCAGTCCAACGCTCTCACTTCTTGAACTTTCTTGAAACTCCAGAATACATTTCTTGGATTATTATACTGATAAATAATCAATCTTCCATAAATGATGCCAGGATAGTAATAACTTAAAAAATTGTAACACCCATTGTCAGGGGCTGGCACTCTGATATGAATTAAACCTAATTTGGTATAATACAATGCCATAAAGCGGGGCACGGGGAATGTTGTGATGGTACAATATCCAAGTTTGGTGGAATACCTGCCTTAAAAATCAACATTAGAAATCCTATCTTTTTACTTGAGATCGAACATCGATGTCTGCCACCAAAGGAAAATGTAGAAATATCTTAGCAGCCTGCACACGGGCTGAGAAATTTGCATATTCCCACTGGTGCCAGTGGTCAGCTTTGGATCTCAAGTGGAAGTGAGCTATTTGAATATTTCATGGCACATAAACTCATCCCACTTTCAGATGGTTGCTACACAATATTCCCGTCAGACATGTCTTTCCATTTGATCTTATGTCCTAATAAAGCAAGAATTATAAATATCATAAATGCCCGAAGGATAACAATGTTTTTATGCACGGCAAACTTTTTCAAAGTGCGTTTTGTTTCACAAAGATGATACGAATAAATAAAATTACCAAAATAAATTCTTCTGTTTTGTTTTCAATTGTTTCAGTGAGAGAAGTATCAGGGTATTTATGGGTTTTTTTTAATCAAATCTTTATAGTATGAAGCTCAATGTGATGCTTTATATATGGCATCTTTCGACCATTCTAGCACTACTATAAGTTTTCAAGTGCTAGTGGTTGGTCGTTCACTTCTGGACTTTATTTAAATGTACAACAAGTCACCACCCTTAAAATTCTTGAACCATTTTTGATCAGTACGGTCAGGTTTTATTTCAATTCATTCAACTTCACAGATTTTGCGAACAACTTCAATGGTGTGGAGATTTAGTTTAAAAGAATGCCTCAAAATTGCCAGAATCCCAATACTCGTATCTATCATTATAAAGTGTAAAATAAAATGGGCAACTGATTAATATATATATATATATATATATATATATATATATATATATATATATATATATATATATATATATATATATATATATATATATACATATATAAACATATATATATATATATATATATATATATATTCTCAAATGGATCCATATATTCGAAAAATCGAAATAAGAGTGAATCAACCAAGGTTACAGAGGATTTTCAGGGTTACGTTTTTTTTTTGCTATTGAATGGTCAGTTACAGTTTGAATTAACGAAAAATTGAATTCTATATTAGTTAACTTTGTTAATTCGGTGGAGGAGAAGAATAGACTGACTACACACACTCACACACATATATATACAGAGAGAGAGAGAGAGAGAGATGGAGATTTAGACATGTACATGAAATAAAGTTTGGTGTTAAAATAAGTAAATAACGTAAATACTTTTTATGCGTTCTTGTATTTACTTGTTTGTTTTATAATGAAAATAATTCAAATCATCGTCGATTTTTCCAGACACAGTTCAATATGATAGAAACCTAAATGAATGGTGAACCCAATGAAGGTCGAACTCTACACTGTAGTAACGGTTTGCAAGACTAATATGCTGCTTACCTCTCAATAGAGGTGCAAAAAATGATATTCACTGACCTTATCGTCACTGATTGAAATTCTAGTTTTCCTTTACTATTGATAGTACGTTTACTTCTTTCTGAAATTATCTTCACCAGACAAATGTACTGGTTGAGTACCCTTTATTTGAAACTACGACAAGCAAAATGTTCCAAAACATATCATAAGTGGAAAATTCCACACTTGACTTTACTGTTGTATGATTCAAAGACGACATACCTAATTGCATCAGGCTCTGTATTTGATACTCAACTCATCTGTACAGTCATTGTTGAAAATGTCAACGATGGCTGCAGATATTCCCTTTGAGTAGCAGTAATAAAAAAAAACAGAAAAAAACATTGATATTCGAAATAATTGATGCCCCAGGCATTTTGAATCATCATCATCAGTCTTTTAACATCCGTCGTTAGACATAGACCTTCCCCAGGATTCGCCAGACTTCTCGATCATGGGCGTCGCGGAGCCAGTACTTTCTGAATTTGTCTAGCTCGTCCCTCCATCTAATATTCTGCTGGCCTCGGTTGCGCGTGTGATCGGGGGATCCATGTCGTGAGTCGCAATGTCCATCGGTTGTTCACCATTCTTGCAACATGGCCAGCCCACTGCCATTTGAGATTTTAATGGATTCTATGATGTCCCTGACTCTTGTCTTTTCCTGGATGTACTGTGTTGAATGAGGGGTACTAAATCTTTATTTGCACAATCTATCAATGGGTGTTTCCCTGTTGAATGTCACTCTAGCAAGCCAGGGAACAGGCAATAAACAGAGGCTAAAGGGTCTACCGGCGAACAATGGTTATGTTTGAACACCAGGAAGAGACACGAATGAAATGAAATAAAACTGGTTACTCACTCAATATATCCCATCACGTGACCAACAGCATTTAGCATTGTCCTTTATTGGACATGATAAGTTTTAAAAGATTGAAGAGGGAGTGATCGCCTTTTTTCGCGCAGTGTTCACTAAAAAATCTGATTTTTCAAAAAATAGTTGAGCACAAAATAGCGATCGATTAATTAGAAAAAACAAAAAAAACGTTTTTTGCAGACGTAAGTAGTAGTAAATGTTTTATATTTCAGTCTTCTAGCGCCATTAGCATAATGGCTTTAGGCATGTTGCATGCTTATATACATAGCGAGCCATCAAAAAAAAAAGAAGTCTATTTCGGTGACAGCTTTGGTTTCGTGGTTTCTAATAATAATTGCTACCACTCAAGTTATCCAAAGATTTTTTTTTAGTGTAAAACGCTTAAACAGCAAACAAAGAAATAGAAAATCGTTTATTGGGAATGAATTTGAGCAACAATATTATCATCGCTACCCACAATTGACTGTTTAAAACACTGTTGCTGGGTTTAAGTTATTCATGTGTTCTGGCACTCATATGTATCGATGTGTTTTTCCTGACTTTACCCAGCCCTAACCTTTAATAGGAGGAGCTTGAAATTTTGTCCTCACACATCCCTCAACGAATTTGGGGGAATGTTGTTTTTTTCAAGTTCACCCCATGTTTTTTTAATTCACCAAAAACAGTTTTTTTTTGTTTTTTGTTTTATTTTTTCTTTAATGGTGGGTCCAATTTACAATAAGAGTCCATGCAGAATTGGTCCTTTAGTTTGTGTCCAGTAGCGTTCGTTCTTTTTTTTTTTTTTTTTTTCTAAAATTTTGTACTTTTAGTGATCGCAGCCCCCAAAAGGCAAGGTAACTCATTCATTGATCCTCTCATATTCAATTCTTTTAATTGATCACCCTATCAAATGACTTACCAGAACAGTTTCGCATGTTTTTAATCATGAGTTTATGATTGTAGCTATATTTGGATGGTGGCAATTCGTATTTCCCTTTGGTATGTTTGTTCGTTTTTGGTTCATTCTTTTTTCTTTTTTTTCTTTCTTGCCTCTTTATTCCATTTTTTTCTCCCTCTGCCACTCTATCTTTCTTCTTTTTTCTCTCTTTTTTCTTCCTTTTTCTTTCTTTCCTTTCTTTATTTCTAATTCTCTATCTATTCTCCTTTTTTTCTTCCTTTTCAATTATTTTTCCTTCCCATTTTCCTTTTCTCTATCTTTCACTATCTTTTTGTTATCGCTCTCTTTCTTTCATTCTTTCTCTTAATTCTATTTCTTTGCTCTCTCTTTCGTTCTTACTGTCTATCTTCTCTTCTTTTAATTCTTAAGGAAATACCTTTAAGTGCAGATCAATGGCGTAGGAAATCATTTGATAAAATCGATGTCACAATGAGGGAGAAAACACTGTAAGTGTAACATGAAATGTGGCTGCTATAGTATCAATAATACAATTAGTATAAGCGGCGGTAGTATCAAAAGTACAATTAGTAGTACGACATTCAATGAAAAGAATAATTCATGGGCGATTCTCTGCATATCATTAATACAAACATCATTTTCAAAGTCCTGAAAAAACAGGCATTTTAACGGATGCCATCAAAAAGAGGAACATATCTGGTTAGTTACTCAATTGAAACCCCCACGTGACCAACGTCTTTTGGCAGCATACTATGCTGGTGTGATCAATCAAAAAAAGGTATCAATAAATAAGTCTTTTGCTGGACAGTGATCATTCAAAATGTCCGAATTTAAAAAAAAACAAGTGGACACAAACTAAGGATTAATTTAGCATAAACATACATTTCAAATTGAACCCCTTCGAATTTTTTCAAGACTTAATAAGAAGTGAATGTCTAAATTCCCAGTCCACGAGTTCCTTTGGTGCAGCATGTATGCGTGATACATACATAGCCAGCCAGCCAGCCAGCCGGACAAACTTTCTAGCGGCTTTTAAAAATCTACATACTAGATCCATTTACCCCAATTGTCTTGGTTTGAATCAATTGGTTGATTTGTGAAGTGTCGTGTGATCCTTAGAGTACAAAGACAAGTATATATTAAGTAACGACACCTACATGCGTCTTTGCTATGTGTAACGTAGACTATCATCGAAGGATAGCCACAACATCGACAACCAACAGCTTCGTGGCTGAGAGAGTTGTGTATGTTTGGGTGGATGAGGAATTTAAAAGATAGTTTTCCTTCAGTCATAACACAACACGCTTAACAGGATAGAACTCTTATAAAATGGGCATTGTACGAATGTTGCATATATATGTATGTATATATATATATATATATATATATATATATATATATATATATATATATATATATATATGTGTGTATATATGTATATATATTTATATATATATATATATATATATATATATATATTTATATATATAAATATATATACATATGTGTGTGTATGTATATATGTGTGTGTGTGTGTGTGTGTGTATGATTCGATAGAACGAATTATAAATGGCGTTTTATCATGTAGAAACTTACTCGAAATGATCTCCTGTGGTCACACCGTTAATATATCATTTAATCTAGACAACATAAATAGAATAAACAATTAAAGAAAATAGGGCTCATGCAGGAATTGACCCAGCCACTGATAAGATAGTCGCTACAACGTAGCGATGCTCTTATCATTGAGGTAAATAGCTGCCAGGAATGCAAGGACCCAAATAACTGTTTTCAACCCGAAATCTCACCTAGTTTATCCTCAGTCTATTCGCTTCTTCCAATAGTTACGTATCAAATAATGGATATATAAGATATATACGAAAGTATTCGACATAACAAATATTAATTCTTAACATGATCTCCTTTCTTGTCAATGTGCAAAATTCAATGTTGAATATTAATCACATAGATCGAACATTATATTGAGAAAATTTAAGATCAAAATCCAGCTATGACTACGTATAATGCTACGGGCCAAATGATCCACCTTCGTGTATATCAATCTTCCTGCTTGACATAGTTGTGTATTTACCCTTCTAATCAGCGTCTCTACAACAATTTACACTTTGAACCATCGATGTATTCAGTCAGAAAACATGTGAATATCCAGCCAAAGATTGCATTTTTTTTTAATGTATGCTAAAGAAGAGCTTGAATGAAAGAAACCGAATCAAAGACGCCTAGCAGGAAAGACGGAAACCCTTTAAATATAAATGAGCAAATGCGTATAACCTGATACGAAAATGTTGGCTTCATCTATTCTGAGTAAAACCAATGGACACACCCATGAAATAAAAATTAATACCTCCACCGGTGAAAGAAAAAAATTATCTCGGTGATAGTGGCAAACGCATTGAACAATCCAGGTGAAAAGGCAATCACAAATGAGAATGTCAATATTTTTAGAATGAATCTAATTCTGATATCAATCATACCAAATTCAATTACCAATTTTCTTTTTGATTTAATCCCATCCAAAATTCAACTGAAGCTGACTTAACGACGCAATTAACCACTGTCAAGAAAAGCTGATTTCAGGCACATCTAAGTATATTACGTCACAAGATTCTTAGTAGGACTAACAGGTTGCTTCACATGTTTTCTGTTCATCTTTTGACATCCAAGGTCAAAACTTAGTCCATCACGATAAAACAATGTCACAATGACGTCATCAGTTCATGATTGGAAAAATATTTTGTTTTATTACCTTAAGTACTTTTAATCATTATTATGAATGTTTGCTCCTATTTACCTTCATTTTTAATGTTGTTTCTTCTTATCGCAACTAAACTCAGGCTGGGTTCCCTTCAATAGTGGATAAATGAACAGCACGGATTAGAATAAAGAATAAGTGCAAGATGAGAATACTAGAGGGTTGTGAATTCGATTTTTACCTGGAGTTTATTCTTGAAGGATATCCAGCTTGAGTTTAGTTGTCATAGAAAGCAACGACAATCACGGATTGTTAACAACAGCAGAGGAAGATAAATAGTAGCAAAAATTGATAAAGATGATATTCATACATTTAAATGCATGAATGAATACGTAATTATATCAATTTGCATATATACGAATAACTACCATAACCTTTTAGCGTCCATAAAATTCGCCAAACCTTTTTGCCGTAACGCAGCCAATATTTTCTGAACTTGTCTGGTTCGTCACGTCATCTTATTTCCTGTCAACCATAGTTTCGTATATTTTCTCTTGGGACCCCCGATGTGAGTTGTGATGTCCAGGGATTGTCTGCCATTCTTGCTGCATGACTTGCCATTTGAGTTTCCTAATGGATCCTATATCACTGACTCCTGTTTTTCTTCTAATATATATATATATATATATATATATATATATATATATATATATATATATATATATATATAATCAAGACAGAGAAAAGTATACCACGTAATGTTTGGATCGTTTTCAATGAAAATAAAGGAATTGTTGATATAATTTTCCCTAAGATCTTTAACCACGAGTAAATCTTACAGACTAAACCAAGTGAAAAAAGTGAGAAAAGAGGAGAATAAATCATTAGTAACGTTTAGTTCAGGATTAACAATACGAAATATATTTCTAAATATAAACACTTTGTAGAAACTATAAATGAAAAAAGCAAAATTAAAATTCAAAAATATGAATGCCAAGCTTCAAAATTATGTGATAAAAATCTTGGCCACATGTTGACAGGTGAACTATAGATTGTAAAAACTCTAAATCAGCAAAACTCCTCATAGAAGATCCAAATTATAGAGGACCAAATTGTTCAAATTATAGCAATTGTTTAAATGAGATAAAGAAGGCACCAGATATTTTTATTTTATTTACTTCAAATAAGTATCGAATTACAGAATCAGCGTTCGACACATGGAAAACTACACGAATTAGCAAATGAAAAATTAAACGGGTGAAATGCTTTGAATCCCCTTCATAAAAAGATTTGGCCCTAAAAAATATCAACTATAAGCAGATCTCTTGGAACTTCGAAATAAATTTATTATAGTTCTGATTGATAAAGTGGAAAATAATACAGTATTTACATGTAGAAAAATATTATATTCAAAGGATATTGTCTGAGTTAGCTTTAATAGGAACACCATCATCCCCTTAAAAATATCCGCTTGTGACCCTGATAATGTATCAAATAAGATCGTATTACGTTAAAAGATGGGACTTGAAATAGACAGAAAAATAAAAAAGTTGCCAATTATGCATTGGATCTCTAGAATGTATGAAAACCAAATTGGTGCTCGCTTTATTGTAGTCTCAAGAGTTTGTAGCACTAAACCTCTTGACGCAGCTGTTTCTAAAGTGTTTCATTCAGGATACATTTATTATAGAATTAGATACAGAGATTCTATAATGAAAGTAAATTCTATAGTAATCTAAATTCCTTCTGGGTAGTTAAAAATATTTGCCCGTTAAAGAAAAAACTGGATATCATAAATACCCGTAAAGGGACTAATTTTATCTCAACATACGATTTTAGTACTCTTTACACAAAAATTCTTCATTAAAATTTCATTAAAGAATTAATATAAAAAATAATACACTTGGCTTTTGCAGGAAGTAATAGTAAATATATTGTGTTCACAGATTCTAAAGCTTTCTAGTATAAAACAAAAAGAGGCAAGACTTACTTTACGTGCTATACCCTAAGTCATCTTATTGGGAAAAGTTCCTTTGATATAGGTTATAAAATATTTCATCAAATCATATATTTCCTACGCAGTACTAGGCAAATTTGCATTCACATATACACGAATATTTTAATTAGAACTATTATAAAGCAAGCCTGTTCATTTTCAGGCGGTACCCGTTTTATTGACGGCTTACGTTCTCTTAATGATGGCGGAAAATTTGGATAATGGTATAGTAATATATACCCTAAGGATCTTGAATGAAAGTGTGAACATAACGGAATGCGGACAACGTTCCTAGAATTGGATATTGAAATCGATGACGGGATGTTTGTCTACAAATTGTTTGATAAATGGGACTCTTTTCTGTGCCGTATAGAATGTATGCTATTTAGAACAAGTATTATTCCATCTAGTTGTCAGAATGGGCAATCAAATTGTCCAAGAATTGTTAATGGAATATCCTTTTGAGGTGTTACTACCTAAACAGTGGTCCCGCTTCGTTCCAGCCATGGATATAAAGATACTTTATTTGATGATTTGAAGGGAAAAAATTGATAAAAATCAAGATGGAAGCAAAGTTTCCGGTTGAATATGTCAGTAGAGAATCAACCCAAAGATGTTTCTCTATGTAATTAGTATTATTAAAGATTATATCATAAGTAGGTTTGTATGCAGTCTGAAATTAAAACAGACCCTGCTGATTTGATATTCACATATGTGAATACTCTATAGAAATAACACAAACTGCGAGTCACGTCCGTTATTATACTTATTGGTCCATCATTCTTAAATACGTTTTTGAAGAAACCTATGTAAGTAAGCTCTGTTTCAAAAATTTAAATGATTTGTAGTATAAAACAACATCCATATACAGTACATTGTGATATTATCCTATATAAAATGAAAGAAACTTCATGTGTGACCTAAGCTGAATATTAAAATCATAGCTAAAAGGGAGGTGGTGTTTGATCAACACTGCTTGGATGCCATGTTAAGATGACAGTTTGTTAAAATCCCCCAAACAGTTACATAGTAAACAAATGATGATCCCAACAAGAGAAATTTACGCATAATACCATAATAACAAAGTATGTGTGGAAAACAACGAACAAAACAATAAAGAAAATTACATTAACAGATATTGGGGAATAGGTGACTGAGATGACACAAGCAAAACTGGAAAAAGTTTTTTTGATGTTTAGTATTCAAAGCTGTAAAGCTTCCTTGACTATACATATATATGTATGTGCATGTGTGTGTGTTTGTGTATGTGTATGTGCTTGTAACTGTGTGGATAACTATGTTTACAGGTATGTATACTTCTCCATTTGCATCTATGAATATATCTGCATGTACATTACATAGTTATTACCAGAAAGATTAAATATATTACCAGAAAAAGGCTATTATTATGTATCTTAGACGAGTCGATAAATTGTCATTTAGTCAAAGAAACAACTCAATGAATTGAATACTTGAAAAATGTTATGTATTTTTGGAACAGTCCATAAATAAAATCAGTGTAATCCATGCTACTTAAAACCTTTTTTTCACTAACCATGTTATTTATAAATTAAAAACAGATAATGTGCCTGGGTAATAGTGCTGAATCTACGACCACTGCATCATAAGCTGTTGAAGATAATTATAATGTTGCTGTTATCTGTAATGGATATGATATAATTCTTTGATATATATATATATATATATATATGTGTGTGTGTGTGTGTGTGTGTACATATGTATATATATATATATATATATGTGTGTGTGTGTGTGTGTGCGTGTGTGTGTGTGTGCACGTGCGTGTGTTTTCACACATAAATCCAAACTTGAATCTATATTTGGGTCGTTAATTCAATTAGGTAAATGATTTCTTCCAGGTATTTTTACTTTGTAAACCGGTAATGTCTGTCATGTGTTACGACGTGAAGAGAATATAGGTACTAGAAATATAGGAATGACACTAAAGGCCCAATATGGCATCCTGCTAATCATTTGGGACTTGGAACCGAACAACCAATTAATATGCATATTTGTTTTCAGTATACGAATAATGCATATATCTTGATGGATAGATAACAATGCTCTACTTTTGGATAACGACGGAAACATAGACAGGGAATATAGGTGTATACATGTTTCAATTCTTTTAATCAAATAATGTATCAAAATGATATTCGTCCAAAAACAGGCCACGTTGCAAAAATAATGTAACTCTGCGTTCGCAAATCTAAATTCCCGTGGCAACAGCACGACCGTCGCTTCTGTCTCAAAAAACTAAAAGCTTTCTCTTGAGATCTATCAGCAGTGAATACCATACTCCCCTCCCTGGCCCCACCTAGGCACCTCAACAGACAAACACACGCCCCCAACCTCAGTCGTGGGTACACAACTAGTGTCGCAATGGGTAATTTCGATATCAGAAATGTGTTTAAAAATAGATTAACAAGAAAGAAAAGTATTGCGACATCTTTTCAACAAAAGAAGTTCGTGCATCAAACTTCACGATAAGATGCTGTTCCATTACAGATTACAATTCCAACAAATGCTCGAGTGTGCGCGCATGTGTGTGTGTGGCGGGTTAGTGTGTATGCATACACACACATACATACACACACACACACACACACGCACACACATATATATATATATATGTATATGTATATGCAGGAGTGCTATTATACGCGCATGTAAGTTTAGAGAGAAATAGAGAGACGACGTAAAAAAAACGTCTATGTGCCTCCATTGCAAATATCAGAGAATGCTGCAAGCGTAGGTCTTTCCAGGTAAATTTCATGTGTGTGTGGGGGGGGGGTCAGTCTCAAGATAGTTGGAATACAAGTTGCCAAGGGAGACCTAGGCTAGTTGGTACATCCATCACTCACGTGGCAGTAATTTTCTGTGGATTCAATTTGTTAAAACTATATGACCAAAAGTCATAATGTAGAAGAGACTTCCTTTATCATATCATCATTTCAAGGTTCAGAAAAAATGTACAAACCTTCCCCACCAGTGGTAGAATCTGTTGGTACACTCTGATTAGAGTACATGCAGACGTGATTAATATATTGCCATAATTGGGAAATATATATATATATTTTTTAATCAAATAGAAGAATGTATTTGAGTAAAAATTAAGATTTTAGGAATACAATGACCACCTGGTAGGACTAGTGGAATCATATGTAAGTGGACCTCAATGATACATTGTAATTAGGTGGAAGATTGATGGAAGGACAATGAGATAGAATGTTCGCACCAATGATTCATTAAATGACTTTGTAAAGTTGGTGTGTTCATGTGAGTTATTTAATATGTGATGTACATGTAGAAGTTATTCTTCCGATATGATCCATATTCAGAAACAGTCGTCTGAAAAGCAAGTCCACGATGTTTGAAAGTCTTTCGTATACCCTGGTATATAATTTTTTTTCTAGATACCCGATCGTTAATGTTGAGTATGTGGGTGCGACTTTCGTACCCATTGCTTTTCCTCTAATTTGTTCGAAAAAGTGATCGCTGAATCGGAAGGTGTTGTTTTCTAAAATGCATTGAATGGATGAAAATTTTATAAAATCTGTTTGGCATTTCATCAGGGTATTTATTAAGCCGTTCATATCAACTCACTACAAAAATCCCAAATCAGACCAATGTACGATTCTACTATACTGTGAACACACACATACACATACATTGATTTTCTCATCACCACACTCATATTATCAATCACTACGCAAATCTTCAATCGACCCCAAATACAATCCTACTATACTGTGAACACATATATTCACACTAATTGATACTTCACCCCCTCACCTTTCTCTCTCATATACATCGACATTATCACTTACCAAAATATCAAAATAAAATTCAACCTCACTGTGAACATAAATATGTTCACACACATTAATACCTTTTACCTCTCTTCTTAAGGGGAGTTCCAGCATCAATCCCCATCTCCCAAAGAACTCACCAACAACCAACATTTTATTACACCCATCGAATAAGAATCCAAATTAAGATTGATACATCAATGACCCGTGTTTAACCCTTTCTACTGGAAAGTGATAAAAGACAACCAGAAACAGAATCACATTAGTCCTCTGAAGACATGTAAGAAAACGGTTAAGGCTTAATGATTTTAAAAAAAAACACTATACCAAAAAACCATAATTTAAAAAATTGGCTTTTATCTTTTACACTTTTCTTAAATTCATTCAACCATTATTGAGGAATTTACCAACCTATTTTCCAATATATATATATATATATATATATATATATATATATATATATATATACATACATACATACATACATACATACATACATACATACATACATATATTTGAGGGAGGGTGGGAGAACGAAAGCAAACACAGGTAAAAAAATGAGACCTGTCGACATGATTATTGATTGAATTTTTTCTTAGATTATAATTCCTGAATTCTTTATTCGAATCACAATCTTGAAGTTGCAATTTCATCTTTTCATTCATAGCTACATTCATTCAGAAAAGAACGAAGCTCTAAAATTTCTGTCTTATCAAGAAATTCTATGGCTTCCCTAAGATAAAGAGCTTTTTCAGCTAACATGACAATCTTTAGCCTGTAGAAGGATAACGAAACGAAATGAATTTTTCCAACCCACAAATGTGTAAAATTGACATTTGGAATGTGTGTGGGTGATTGTAGGAGGGAATCGATTTCAAGGACTGCAAAAATTGCTGACAGTAGATGTACTTTATGTACTCATAGATAATCGGATTTTTTTACCCAAAAATTTTCACATGAAAAAACCCATGCAACTTTTTATAACAAACCCTGCCCTGGGCTTGAAGACTGGGTAATTTTATGAGATAGGTTCGGTAAGACATGACATTCTGCAAAGGAGATAACCCAGATAGACGCTGTACACGATAAAAGGTTATTGAACAAATGTAACCCTCAAAGATGCTGAAAGGTTTTATACTTTTTACAGGCACGTGTGTTTTTGTGTACAAGCGCTCCTGGCCACGTCGTTTTGTGTGCAAAAGTTGAAAATCAGCGTCAGTACTTCACCAGACCCATTCAAAATGAATGTTTTGATTAGTGGGGGAAAAGTTTGTTTGGCCTTCCGATGGCCTTATTTTGACGGGTTTATTAATGCATCTAGATTCTCTAGGCTCTAGCTATTCAATCATTTGATTTTAATTGGTAGAAAGTGTCGTCTGGTCTAATCAAATCATTCCTTCAACTGAAAAGTTTTTTTTATAGTAGCTGTATCTTTCAATTTATTACAAAAAGCAAATCCAATCCTAACACTAACCCTAAATACTACCCCAAGCACTGACCCTTTAGAGTTAAATCTAATGAAATACAGTTTCAAAAGTTCCCTTTCGTTTGTTCCGTAATAGTTTACCAGCAGTACCAGCTAATCGCGTCTGCTGAGAAGTTATCACCTTGCAAGATATAGCGAAAACGTTTTATTGAACCCTTCCAAACAATTACCCAGTTCTGCCCGGATTTATGCAAATCTGTAAAGGAGACAATACAAAAAAAAAACAAGACGAGACAGGCACTTATACCCGGAGGTCATTTGATATTTCTCTTGATAAACCATTTAAAGTACACTTCGAAGACGAGAAACATGGAATCACTAAAGGGAAGTAGTTTGGAAAGCACATGCCGAGATCTTGTTTCGCAATGGGTGAAAGAAGCCTGTAAAAGAATACCAAATATAATCGTTTAAAAATGTGAGATTTCAAATGGGATTGACGGAACAGAAGACAAATAATCATCTGAGGAACACACACTGAAGAATGGACTGATGCCAAATCTGAACGATAATTTGACCCTTACAGTGGATGAATTGGAAGATTAGATATTTCTCACCTTGCCTGTTTTAAAATGGCAGCCGTTTTTGAGGATTACGGAAAGTATTTTTAGGGTTAGGGTTAGTATCTTTAGGTTCAGAGTTGATTTTTGTTCATCATCAGCGTCCGTTATTCTACAACTAGAACAGCAGCCATTTTCAAACGGAAAGGGTAACAATCACTTTTTCGGGATTGACAGGGTTGCATTAACATTAAATCTATTAAAATCGTTTTGTAAGTGTTTATCTAACATCTTACGTATGATATATGGATTCACAATGAGCCATGATGAATAGTGATATAAATATGCGTAAAAATAAAGACTTCTACAATGCGTAAAAAAAGCCTAACCTAAGACAGTGTTTTACAACGAAATGAATATTTCGTAAAAAATATTCTCCAGAGAAAACACAAATGAATAACATGCATACGCATATGTTATCATTATTATTATTATTATTATTATTATTATTATTATTATTATTATTATTATTATTATTATTATTATTATTATTATCATCATTATCATTATGAAATGGATGTAAAATCCGACCGAATAATTATGAATGCGTTATATCATTGGAAACTCTATATAGAATGGCTGAACAAGATGATATGTGGACATACGACGGTTATTTGGACTTTCGACTTACCCCGGACTGTTTAGCTCAAAGTAAGACCGACACTACGTTAAAGCAGTTACTATTCTTTAGTATATAGATATAGAAGTCTGTGTTCCGAACCAGCACACTATCCTCAAAAACTAACCCACTTTGCTTGACTTCTACTCCTACAGACGAACGCGCAGGTCACTTCCACTGTGAAGTGTTGACAAGCAACAAACACTAAGCACTTAGCGACTAATATACACAAACCTTCCAATTCTCGTATATTTTGCATGAAACACAAGCATTTTGAAACATGCTCACACTCACACGCATGAAAGGAAAATTATCATGCATTACATGAAAAGGTAATTTCAATTGCAGATATTGCCCGAAACGCTATTTTACTCAACCATGGATACATGATTCTCAAAGTTTTCTTGGGAAGCATCTCAAAGACTCACTAATAAACCCCCCTCCCAACTCTCTCCCTTGCACTCAGAATTTGTTTTTTGTTTTTGTTTTTTGTTGGGGCAAGGGTGCCACATGATTCTTATCATTCTAACTTGACGGGGAAGCATACACCTGACTCAAACGAAAACATTATCGACAAAGCTGCGAGAATAGACAGTAACTAAAAATAGAACTCGAAGGCACTCAGGGAGTGCATACTTCTGCTAACACCGTACACTAATTAAAAACTGAATGAAAATAGAATATCGAAAAACAATTGTAATAACTTCAAATACTGAGTTACTTCCATTGGATTTAGTAATTTTTCAACTGTTCGTGTTAAACTCTTTTCTAGCAGAATAAAAAATGTCATACGGTAATGCCCCGTTACCATTTTTCTTGGAACTTTGACACGAATAGTTTCAAACATAAACAAAATGCAAATGGTGGCTAGTTGCCCCCCAGGATTCCCCTCAAGGCAACTCCAAAGATCACAGATTTTTTACAAGATCAAGCAAATAACTGTGGAAATTGAAACCAATCACACCTGATATTAGACAATGGAAGGCAAACATTTCCATGTGACCGACGAGACAGGCAATTTTCTGTCTGGATTATAAACAATACACCCTTTCATCATCCGAAGACGGTTGGAGGGTACAATGACTGAAACGTTGTGTTAAAAAATGGACCAAGATTACAAAATGATATTCCCTCATTTGAAAAATTCAGATAAAAAACATCTCTTGTTCGAAAATAAATTCAAAGGTTCACATCTAGCTTCAATTACTTTTTTGTAACCCATGGGTTGCGAGATTTAGTGGGGGAAGAAAAAAGTGAGAGGAGGACTTGGATTCGTGAGAGGGAAAAGAAAAATTATGTTTTGTAGCGAGCTATTACAGAGGCTGCACTCACCTTCTTCCCCCCCTCTCTCTCTCTCTCTCTCGTGTACACCCGGTCACCTGTACATCCTACTCCTCGTACTTTACTTTTCATGTTCGTCTGGTCAGGAACGATCTTCCAAAATTTGGACGATCAGCATAGCGGGGAAGAGAAGAGATGGATGCAAGCCTTTTCTCGGGGACACTAGTGCAAAAGGAACGCCGATCGTCTCCGTCAGAATTGATTCAATTTTTTATGCTACTAACCGCTAGGCCACCAATACCAGTGTTGCTGTTAAGTGAATAATAACTAAAGTGTTATCAATTCAGTGCTTTCGCGATTCTTTGGCAGAGCGAAATTGCGTGGGCGTGCTTGAACATTTTGGCTATTTTTTGCGTGTTCTAGACCATTTTTTTTAAGTTGACAACACTGAAAGAACGCTCATCAAAACAGACCAGTCGTCAATGATTTGAGTTAAATACTCCATCTGCCCCGTGATAGTCGTTACATTTGCATATATATTTCCTACACTGACTGTAACAACTATGATGGGACAAAGATAGTGATATATCGCGTATGATATGGTCGGACTATTTTCCGCGGCAATGTGTTCATTTGTCCACAACGTTTCGATTGTGTAACCTCCGATCTTCTTCGGAGGCAGCAAACTTTCTTCAGTGGAACCAATCAGCAAACCGAGCGTAGCTATCAATAGCACCTGGAAAGCTCTCATAATAACGGACCACGGAAAAGGCAGATTATCCAATGCAAGGGATGCAACTTGGAAGTTAACATCTAAGATGTAAGCCGAAAATACAAAACATTATTGTGACATGCCCAGTCTATCAAACATGCTCTCTAAGAAGTGATTACACATTCTAGAACCGACAACACCGGACCACGGCCAGAGGGTATACAGTCGAAACGTTGTGAACTAATGAACTTATAGACAACTGCCCGACTATCTCTCCATATAAAATACATATATGCAAATTAGTATGTTTAATCATATAATTGGTTGTATGGTTGCCCTGGCCTATTCCAATCATAACCTGAAACTTTTGATTGATTGTTCTATGTAAACTAGATATAACATAGCTAATAAAACAGCAAAGGGATTGTAAAATATGAGATTGTCAGTTGTGAAATAACAATGTAGATTGCGCCATAAAAACTCTCAAGACTTTAGGTCTGACCACACATTGAAATAGTTTGAGCTGAGACTTAAAATAAGGACACTTGAATTAATGAAAATACATTAACTAATAAAATAGCTCTAGACTCCTTAATGTCCATCCATACATGAATAACATTGTCATTTTTATCGGGTATCTGCTACTATCGTACATAATACTTATTACTTCCCTTCTAACAAAATTCGGACCAGAATATATCTTATGCACTGAATATTATGGGAGAGATGTTGTACTACTTTCCGGCCACAGATTACGGGCTCTCCCAATTGCAGCCGTGCTATTTGTGAATGAAAATATAATAGAACATCGATTTGTCTGGCATGGTAGTGTTATTTCAGCAATAATTGTTGGTTAGTTGTTCGCATGATTTAGGATTGGACCTTCGTGGTATTTCTTGGGCAACGGTCGTTATTTGGCCTGCCCATCCCTTCTCCAACATGAAACAGGTACGTCTGGATTACACGTTATCAATCATTGGTCAGTTACTCATGTGGTCTAGTGCAGTGGTTCCTAACCGGGGATATCCCCCATTCCAAAGGGGAATAAGGCTGTAAGCAGAGAATAAGCTCTAAGTAATTTAATCTCTCACAGATAAACCCTCAAATCGAAAAGCTAATGACAAAAACAATTGCATCGTGAATATCAGTTACGACAGCATAATTCTAAATTGTCATTGTAATAAATTGGAATTTCAAATTATGAATTACAAATTATTTCACTTGCTTTCTCCGAGTAATAAATACACAACAACAGCTGAACAGTTAAATATTTTGACTAATACGCAAAAAAGAAAATTAATTGAAATTATTCTTTGTCGCAACTTACTTAAATAGAAGGTTGGAGACTA